>JADDOH010024370.1:0-24483 GCA_016648135.1 Agrypnia vestita | reverse complement strand
TCGCACCACGAGTGCATTAGTGTATTAAGTCAATAAATACAGTTTCGAGATATACAGCATTTGAAGTTACAAATTTCACAAGGATGATGGGTTGCCTCATGCCCAAATTTTTGAGTTATTTCTTATTGTCTTTGACTTAATTAAATGTGTTAACATATTTTTTTAAATTTCGGGATGCTACAATAATGATTTGATTAACGCTGTAATGCATTAAAATATTCAAAACGATGTTCATCCTAACCCAACTACAAAGCATTTCATATTTTATTTGAGTTACTTTGTTAAAGGAATAAACAAACCGAGAAATGCTGAATGTATCGGACAGGTAGAATTATGACGACGGGATGATGATGATGATGATGACCCGTTTGATATGACGATGTGATGATGATGATGACCCGTCTGAAGTCAAGAATTTTGGCCCTTACGGAGGGCTCAGGTCCGTTGTATGGGCCCACCTCGCCTCCAAGCGGATAGTCGGCGCGGGCACTGAGCCGGCGATATGTGACATCTCCGACGGAGGGCGTTGGAAAAATTCCACGAAGAAATTACATTTTTGGTCTTATCTTGTAAAGTGTTGAAATATTTGAAATACTTAAGAAAATGAAATATTTAAGTTTGATGAAATATTTAATGAAATATCTTAAGAATGAAATATTAAGAATTAGATAAGACATTTGTAAATGTAATACTGAATAAAATTGATGTTTCGTGGTCTTGATATACAGGGAAAGCTCGCGCGATGGGAATAAAATCATTTTTAAATCGCGCGGAGCGCTGCGGACTATCATAGAATGGCCGCTATTTTGATGGAATTTATGTAAATGTCCTGCCTCGAAGAGGCGAGGAAGAAAAAATACATAAGTATTTAAATGTGCCAAATGAGTCCTTTGTGTGGTATTGTAAAGTAGAAATTAAAATAAAAAATGTTTAAATTAAGAGTAAAATATCTCGCGTGGGCCCTTGACCGCGCCGCCTGTAGGCGCGGGGAGTGGAAAAAACCCGGCGCCATAGTCGCGCCGTGCGTCTGGAACGAGGGCCAAAGCGAATATTTTTGAACTCTGATTACGGACGTCACAGACATCCTAGCGAGCTGAAACATTTTTTATTGTGTTCCTCGTGTGAACATCTATGGGAATGATATGTTTTTGCTTATCTGAAAGTTAGCTACTGCGCTTTGTTTGAGGTGACACACTTTGTCTGCCTATTATGCAATTAATATCTATCCGACATACTTGAAAATATCACCAAAGGATGCGCTTGGTTGAGATCTATCGAATGGTATAACTTAGAATCTCGTAAAATCATGTTTACTATTTTTAACCGAATTAAATGTAAATTAATTCTTGAAAATGCCGCGGTAAATCGGCATATTTTGTTGAATAACTAGGTAAATTCACTCTTGCGGTTCCAGTAAACGACATCATCCTATGGGCAAGACATAGATTGGTATAGATGATGTGTTAAAATCCCCGGGGGGGTGGCGTTTAATTTGCTATCGATTAAAATATTTAATTTTAATCCGCGAATCGGCACGGGAGGCCGACATTTTGCGCTCCAAGCGCCCGGTGAATCGAGCGCGCTGATTGGTCGGCGTCGCGAGACAGGGGGAAGCTTTCCGCACTGTATAAATACTGCGCCGGGCGGGCGAGTCGCGCATTCTGCTGAGAGCCTCTGCCGAGTACGCCTACTGGAACATTTTATTCTGCGTTTTACTTCACACCCTGCTTGACCCCTGCTTTTCTTCTTTGGATTTGGACTCTGGATTTTCTACTGACTTCTGCATTTGGACTTGGCTACGATTTTGGATTTATTGGACTTGTTTTTACCACCTGAGGCGACGACTTGGCTTGGATTCTGGACTTAGAAAATTTTTTGCGCTCTACACTCCCGGCCTGCTAGTACATCGGGGCTTCGGAAGCGAACTCAGCGGACCGCACCTGTTATTTAATTGTTTCCGTGCGGAACAATTGGTCCTTCGAGAGCCGGATTGCTGAGTTTCGCTTCACCACAGCGGAGCCAGGAGGATGTCGCGATCTGGGAGCCACCAGGAGCGCATGGAGGACCGGCGGACACAGCGCGGCCGATCATCTACTTCGGAGCGGTCGCGCTCTAGATCGACCCGCGGCTCGGACCGCGGCTCCTACCATTCTTCACGGACGGAGGACACCATCAGGCGGCTGATGTCGGACCTACGACGGGAGCGCCGACTTGTGCGGGACCTGCGAGTGGAGCGGGAGGCAATTCTGGAGCACACCGACCGGATGGTGGGCCGCATGATGGGGCACTCGCGGCAAGCGGACGCCGCTGGAGCGGCGTCGGCTCCTGCCGCCACTTCTACAGCTGCAGTTGGTGGCCCTGAAAAGGGCCCTGTACCCGCCGCCACTACCGATGGAGCCGGTAGCCCTGATAAAGGTCCGGTACCTGTTGCCTTCACCTCGGCAGCTGTTGGCCCTGAAAAGGGTCCGATACCTACTGCTGCCGCCTCAACCCATGGAGTCGGTAGCCCTGAAAAGGGGCCAGTTCCTGAGAGGCATCAACAACCCGATGCCTGGACCAGTGAGCCACCCCGCCCAGTGGGTGGTAGCATCATCAGCCGATTGGGACCGCCTGTAGGGAGGAACAGGAGCACAGCAGTGGGACCTGTCACCATTGCTGCGAGGACAGGCAGCGAGGAGCGCAGCAGGCGCGCTTCTTCCGGCGGTGCTGCGCGGCGTGAACACTGCCCGGAGCCGAGCGCCTTCACCAGGGAGTGGGTCACCAACCAACCGACTGTCACACCGGAGTCGATGACCTCACTCATCGAAGAGGTCGTCCGCCGCAGCCGACAGAGCGAGACGACAGGCGAGCCCACTCCTCAAACAGTGGCGATCATGGCGCGGCAGTCGGGAGCACAGGACCTACCGATCTTCAGCGGCGATCCTTTTGACTGGCCGACGTTCTCCGCCCAGTTCGAGCAGTCCACAGCGCTCTGTGGATTATCATCGGCGGAGAACCTGATCCGCCTGCAGCGGGCGCTGAAAGGGAGGGCGCGCGAGGAGGTCGCGCCGCTACTGCTGGATGCGGACAAGATTGAAGAGATTATGCAGGCGCTTCGCGACGAGTTTGGGAATGCGACCGTGATCGTCGACGCCATGCTGGAGAAGGTTCGCCGCATTCCAGCCATCTCGAGCGACGCGCCACTGAATGCGATGACCAGGTTCGCCTCTCAAGTGCGCAACGTGGTGGCGACCATCAAGGGATTTGATGACAAGTACCTGACTTCCCCGAAGCTCCTCGCTGAGATGGTCGAGAAGATGCCGATGCCGCTGCGCTTTGTTTGGGTGCAGGCCCGGCACGGGTGCCCCACATCAACCGTCCGGGACTTCGGAGAATGGCTCGCTCGGTCGCTTTCAGCGGCCCCCACCGCCGGCCTACACACAAAGAAGCCGGTCACACCCCGCAGCGGACAGGTGCACCACACGACCGAGCGACAGGAGGAGAGCCGACCATCAACCAGTCGGCAGGGAGCGGACCCGCCGGCGCGCAGCGATGTCTACTGCGCCCTGTGCAGGACGTCCACGCACGAGATGCCGAGCTGCAAGGCATACCTGGGGAAGTCGGTGCCGCGCCGATGGAAGGCTGTGAAGGACCTGAGGGTGTGCTACATTTGCCTGCAGCGCGGCCACCTGGTCGGCCGATGCAGGAGCCGACGGTGCGGCGAGGCGGGGTGTCACCAGCCCCACCACCAGACGCTGCACATTGCGGCCAACTACAATGAGAGCCGCGGGCCGCGCAACAAGGGAGGCGCGGTCCGCTCCAAGGATGCAGCACGACGCGCCCCGAGGACCTCCACCACTGGCGCGGCACCCGCCGCAGCATCAACATCTGTGTCGGCGCCCGCGAACGAGACAGTGGGCCACGCCGGGGGCCAAGAACACGGGCGCACCGTGTACCTGAAAGTGCTGCCTGTGACGGTCGTCGGCCCCCGTGGGCAGGCCGAAGTGCACGCGCTTCTCGACGAGGGATCGACGGTCACCCTCCTCGAGGAAGATGTGGCTATTGCCGTCGGTGCCAAAGGACCTGTGCGCGCGTTGCGCATACACGGCGCGGGTGGCATGTGTTCTTCAGACAATCGGTCGCGAGCCGTGAATATAACAGTGCGAGGCAAGGACAGTGCCGAGCACCCCGTGAGAGCGCGCACCGTGCGAGCGCTCGCTCTACCGCCGCAGTACGTCGTGAGTGACCCGCGAGAACTTTCACGCTTGGGCCACGTCTCGGCCAGCGAAGTGAGGCCCAAATTACTGATTGGGCAGGATCACGCGCATCTCATAGTGACGCGGTCTTTGGAGGAGATGCCGGACGGCGGTATTCGGTCGCGGACGCTTCTGGGATGGGCAACGCATGGCATTCTCGGGACCCAGCCGCACACGGGCGCGACGATTGTGCTCATGCTCACCGGGAAGAGCGCTCCCGCCGCGGACAGCCGGCTCGAGGCGCTCGTGCGCGAACATTTCGCCGTGGACTCGCTCGGTGTCACCGCCGCCGCCCGTGTAAATCGAGGGGACGCGCGCGCCGCGGTCATCATGGAGGCCACCACACGACAGCTGCCCACAGGCCAGTGGGAGGCCGGCCTGCTCTGGAGGGACGATAGCAGCATCAGGGAGCTCCCGTACAACCGCCAGTGCGCCCTCAACCGCCTGGCCGGGATCGAGCGGAAGATGGCCAAGGATGCTGCGTATGCCGTGGCATACAGAGCGAAGATGGAGGAATACTTCACAAAGGGCTATGCTCACGCCCTTTCACCGACCGCTGAAGCCCAGTTGGCGGGGAAATTTTATTTGCCGCATTTTGCCGTATTCAACCCGAATAAGCCCGGCAAAATTCGGATCGTTTTTGACGCGGCAAGCACGTGCCGCGGCGTCTGCCTCAACGATGTTTTGCTGACGGGACCGGACCTACTCAGTTCGCTCTTGGGGAGCATCTTCCGGTTCCGGGAAGGGCGTGTGGCGCTGGCAGCGGACGTCAAGGAGATGTTTCTGCGCATCAAGATTCGCCCGGCGGACCAGGCGGCGCAGTTGTTCTTGTGGAGACAACCAGGCGAGCAGGACCCGACGACGTACCAGATGTCGTCTATGGTATTTGGAGCGACGTGCTCGCCAAGCAGCGCCCAGTACGTCCGCAACCGGATCGCAGCTGCCAGCGCCAGGGATTTTCCGGCCGCTGCCCGAGCGGTCCGAGACACGTTCTACATGGACGATTATTTGGATGCCCTGGACACCACGGATGAAGCCATCACCATGATGCAACAGGTGTCGGAAATACTACGTCGAGGCGACATGATGCTGACCAACTGGGCGTCGAACGATCCGGAAGTGCTACGCCGGATCGACCCCACTCTACGGGCCGTAGAGCCGATGCGGATTATCGGCGGAGAGGATACTACGGAACGAGTGCTCGGAATAATGTGGGAGCCCGCCTCGGAAAAATTTATATTCAAGTTTGTCAATTTACCAGAGATTACTGCAGAGGACCACCCGACGAAGAGGAATTTATTGAGCGCCGTTATGCAGATTTTCGACCCAGTGGGGTTCCTAGCATGCTTGCTGATCCGATCGAAGATTCTTCTGCAGGATGTATGGCGGTCCAAAGTCGGGTGGGATGAGCGGATACATCCCGAGCACGCCGAGAAGTGGCGGTTATGGTACGCACTGGTACGAGACAGCCAGTGCAGGATAGAACGCCAGAGCATATCACGGCGTTGTAGCAGAGTGACATTGCATTTATTTTGCGATGCTTCTGAGAGGGCGTGCTGTGCAATTGCGTACTTCGTTGAGGAGGAAGAGGGCGGCATTAACGTAGCCTTCGTCTCAGCGAAGTGCAAAGTAGCACCATTGAAGCCTCTCTCAATTCCGCGGATGGAACTACAGGCGGCGCTCATTGCCGCGCGATTGGCGGAGACCATCAGGAAGGAGCACCGCTGCGACATCTCCAGGACGGTGTATTGGACCGACTCCACGACGGTCCTGTGTTGGCTGAGGACCGATCCACGGACATATTCGGTATTTGTCGCCAACAGATTGGGCGACATCGACGAGCTGACGGACACCACGGCCTGGAGATGGGTACCTACTCGACATAACCCCGCTGATATTGGCACGCGGGACGGAGAGCCGCCGGATTTGACCGCCGGCGGCATGTGGTTCAGCGGCCCGAGCTTCCTGAGGAGGGGTGAGTCAGCCTGGCCGAAGGAGAAGAATCATCCGCCACCTGAAGTGGCTCAGATGGAAAGGCGCCCGGAGACAGTACTAGTGACCCGGCAGCCGGCCACGGGGGGAGCGCTACCAGACATACAGCGCTTCTCGTCCTGGACCCGCTTACTACGAGCCACTGCATGGGTACGGCGCTTCGCGGCGAACTGTCGCCGCCCGGCCGCCGCGCGCGTCCGCCAAGACATCACGGCCGACGAGTGGGCCGCGGCCGAACGCGCCTGGATTTTACACGCTCAGGCAGAGACATTTTGGCCTGAGATGAAATCTCTCCGCGATGGAACATCAGTACCGCGGACCAGTCGCTTGCACCACACGACGCCCCATTTGGATGCACATGGCGTCATCAGGATGAGCTCGCGACTTGAGGGCACGACGACAGAAGGGATACCGCCGGGACTACGGGCGCCCGTCATACTAGACGGTGGCCACCCGTACACGCGGCTAATGGTGCGTCACTACCATGAGCGCGCGAATCACCCGGGCACAGAAAGGACCGTAGCAGATGTACGTGAGAACTTTTTTGTGCTCAGATTGAGACCTGTGGTGCGCCGGGTGAAATTTGAGTGCCAGCGATGCCGTGTTGAGAAGAGCCAGCCGGCCCCGCCGATGATGGGCCAGATTCCGGACTGCCGGCTGGCACACCACACACCCGCATTCCACCACTGCGGATTGGATTACTTCGGGCCGATGCAGATAACCATCGGGCGCCGGAAGGAGAAGCGATACGGCGCGCTGTTCACCTGTCTCACGACGCGCGCTGTGCATATGGAGCTAGCCGAATCATTGTCAGCTGATTCGGCCATACTTGCCATCAGGAGGATGGCCGCACGCAGAGGCCATCCGCGCTTCCTGTACTCGGACAATGGAACGAACTTCAGGGGCGCGGAGAAGGAGATGGCGGTAGCCCTCGTCGAGCTGAAGGAGGACTCGCGGATGAAGGATCATCTCGCTGAAAGCGGGGTTGAATGGCACTTCAACCCCCCACTTGCCCCGCACATGGGCGGCGCATGGGAGAGCCTGGTGCGGTCTATCAAGCGCGCACTGGAGGCTACATTGAAGGAGCGGGCTCCACGGGAAGAAACATTGAGGACCGTGCTGGCTGAGGCGGAGTTCACGGTCAACAGCAGACCGCTGACACATGTTTCGGTGGACCCGAAGGACGACGCACCTCTCACCCCCAACCATCTGCTCCTAGGGGCGGCTGGCAGAAATTCGCATCTCGCGATTTACAGCGCACTGGATGAAAATGTTTGTCTGCGGAAGCAGTGGCAGATGGCTCAACAGATGGCTGATCTGTTTTGGAGAAGATGGATGCGGGAGTATCTGCCGACTTTGGCGCGCCGACGCAAGTGGCAGGATGCGGCGCCCGCGATCCGAGAGGGAGAGGTGGCGATCATCATGGACCCCGCTCTACCCAGAAACACGTGGCCAAGGGGACGGGTGATTGAAGCGAAGGCTGCGGCGGACGGACACGTACGTGTTGTCCGCGTGAGAACGGCAGCAGGAGATTACACCAGACCCGCTACCCGGATCATCACCATGTCACAAGGGCCGCGGATGGACCTGTCCTCCTAGCATCGGTATAGGCCAGCTATACGGGGGGAGTGTATCGGACAGGTAGAATTATGACGACGGGATGATGATGATGACCCGTCTGAAGTCAAGAATTTTGGCCCTTACGGAGGGCTCAGGTCCGTTGTATGGGCCCACCTCGCCTCCAAGCGGATAGTCGGCGCGGGCACTGAGCCGGCGATATGTGACATCTCCGACGGAGGGCGTTGGAAAAAATTCCACGAAGAAATTACATTTTTGGTCTTATCTTGTAAAGTGTTGAAATATTTGAAATACTTAAGAAAATGAAATATTTAAGTTTGATGAAATATTTAATGAAATATTTAAGAATTAGATAAGACATTTGTAAATGTAATACTGAATAAAATTGATGTTTCGTGGTCTTGATATACAGGGAAAGCTCGCGCGATGGGAATAAAATCATTTTTTAAATCGCGCGGAGCGCCGCGGACTATCATAGAATGGCCGCTATTTTGATGGAATTTATGTAAATGTCCTGCCTCGAAGAGGCGAGGAAGTAAAAATACATAAGTATTTAAATGTGCCAAATGAGTCCTTTGTGTGGTATTGTAAAGTAGAAATTAAAATAAAAAATGTTTAAATTGAGAGTAAAATATCTCGCGTGGGCCCTTGACCGCGCCGCCTGTAGGTATACCGCGCGGGTAATGGAAAAAACCCGGCGCCATAGTAGCGCCGTGCGTCTGGAATTGAGGGCCAAAGCGAATATTTTTGAACTCTGATTACGGACGTTACAGACATCCTAGCGAGCTGAAACATTTTTTATTGTGTTCCTCGTGTGAACATCTATGGGAATGATATGTTTTTGCTTATCTGAAAGTTAGCTACTGCGCTTTGTTTGAGGTGACACACTTTGTCTGCCTATTACGCAATTAATATCTATCCGACATACTTGAAAATATCACCAAAGGATGCGCTTGGTTGAGATCTATCGAATGGTATAACTTAGAATCTCGTAAAATCATGTTTACTATTTTTAACCGAATTAAATGTAAATTAATTCTTGAAAATGCCGCGGTAAATCGGCATATTTTGTTGAATAACTAGGTAAATTCACTCTTGCGGTTCCAGTAAACGACATCATCCTATGGGCAAGACATAGATTGGTATAGATGATGTGTTAAAATCCCCGGGGGGGTGGCGTTTAATTTGCTATCGATTAAAATATTTAATTTTAATCCGCGAATCGGCACGGGAGGCCGACATTTTGCGCTCCAAGCGCCCGGTGAATCGAGCGCGCTGATTGGTCGGCGTCGCGAGTCAGGGGGAAGCTTTCCGCACTGTATAAATACTGCGCCGGGCGGGCGAGTGCCTCATTCTGCTGGGAGCCTCTGCCGAGTACGCCTACTGGAACATTTATTCTGCGTTTCACTTCACACCCTGCTTGACCCCTGCTTTTCTTCTTTGGATTTGGACTCTGGATTTTCTACTGACTTCTGCATTTGGAGTTGGCTGCGATTTTGGATTTATTGGACTTGTTTTTACCACCTGAGGCGACGACTTGGCTTGGATTCTGGACTTGGAAAATTTTCTGCGCTCTACACTCCCGGCCTGCTAGTACATCGGGGCTTCGGAAGCGAACTCAGCGGACCGCACCTGTTATTTAATTGTTTCCGTGTGGAACAACGACATTTTTTTTAGTATATCTCCATTATTTATATGAAAAATTGACAAATTGATTCGTTCATCTCAGAATGTACTAAACGGCACATTGGCTTTATTATATATACAGCGACGATATGTAATTCCCACTAAATGGACGATAAGTATGCTCCAATTGTCGTTTGTCCTTGCGCCTTGAAGGCAAAGAAGAGGTTTTGTGTGGACACCTCTCCCTCCCGCTCGCATTCCTATGAGTGTCAGCGGAGCGGTGAGTACGGCCACTTTAGCATTAAAGAAATGGGTGGCGAAAGTGTAGGGCCGATATGGGAGCTAATGCCCTTAGAAGGACCGTGGGTGTATGTTGGGTCCCTCTTCTCTGCATATTACCAACTATGTATACCTACTATTTCATGAGAAGGACTACAGATATCTCTAGCATAGTCTCTTCAAATATATAAAAGATTTTCAGATTTGGAACACACATAAAACTTTAAAAAATTTGATAATGTATAGATGTGCTTACGGTGCAATTGGTGAAAGTTGCGTTGTGTAGAGTGATTAATTAAGCCAGTTCATACAGGTCGTGAGCCCTGGGCCACCCTATAAAAATACTTCCACATACGTTTCTCATATAAATAGTTTCGTCTCTGTGAGACTTGTATAATTTATCTTTATTAATAATTAACCGTCTGTGGACAAAATTCAGTAATTGTGTTCTCGGAACATATGTACAATACGTGCATATAAACATATTATTGCCCATTGGTTATTTACCGGCATCCGACTAAATCCTTCTTTGACTGAATCTTATTTATCGATACGACAGTACGTTACAAGAGCAGTGTTACCTCATCTATATCTGTCTCTCTCCAGACATTTTCCCCGAGCGTACGAATCTTCATCACCAACGTTGTATCTAGAGTTCTATCGATTTTTAAAAATTGTAATGCTGTTATCTTTCTTTCAATGAACTGAAAAAAAATACTTTAAAAAATCATGACAATATTAAATTTATATAAACCGCTCAAGAATGTAATTAAAGGTAGTCTAAAGTAGAGTTGTATACACGCGTACAAGTTTCACTTAGAACGGGTGCGTAGATATTTTCAATATTGTCAACATATTATGTTCGTCAAAATAAACACGTTGAATCATTGACCTAAATTTTTGGATGGAAATGCTAGGAGTCATATAAAGATAAATATTAATAATATTGTCGCGTGTCGTGGCTGCGGGAAGACAAATAAAACACTGGAAATTAAGTAACGATTTATTAATTTGTAATTAGGTATTTTAATAAATCGACAATGTCACATTCTTTAATCTACACTATTTTTCAATATATCACTGCGTGTATGAACACTTTATTATCGTTAGGTAACATTATTTATCGCTCGTAGAATATTCAATTCTCGCTCACAGAATTCGCACGGGCTTATTTCGCCGCTTTGGTACTCCACTCGATTATTTCCCTTTATTTATCGTTTCGATTATCTCACGACTGGCCACCCTGGCCGTCGCCTCGCGACCGATTTAGCACCGAACAAACTGTCAAAACTTTGAATAAATAATTTGATTCGTTTCTTCTTTCTTTTTTCTTGAAAGCATACATTTTTACTCCCTTTCTTTTAACTTTTGATTGCTTGCTTGTCTGACGAAAAAACTTTGGATTGATTTTTAACCCTTTTCCCGTGATCCAATCGAGCTGAAACTTAGACTCGTGGCGATAATCAAGAAGATCTATCAAATTTCCGTTAAAAAAATTAATAATAATTATAGTATAATTTTGTATTTTTCAATTTTTTTATGGTTTTGTCATACAACTGAATAAGTTATATGAAAATACTCCGACGCATGTGCTAGACACGAAAACCGAAAATGAGAAAGGGATTGTAAAAACTTGGTTTTTATGGGTTAGTTTTTTTAGTGTTTTTCGGTGAAATTTATACTATAAATTTATTATATATTTATTTATTATATAAAAAAATTAAATTCGGTGAAAAGGTATTATGAGACTAATACACCGCGTAGGAAGTCTAGCAACAATACAAAGCAAACGGAATTTTTAATATAATTTTACTAGTGTATATATACATTTGTTTTGGTGCGAAATAAGGCATGAACATAGCTGAAGCGGAATCCTTGCTTCCTCCCTGCATCAGAAGAGCCAGGGGCGCCTCCTGAACATACCCCCATTGATACAAGGGCGGAGGGCGGAAGTCGAGCGGAGCTGAAAAGAATTTCGCGATTATATTGGATGGATTATACTACGCTTCCGTTCGCAAGTATGCAGTGCTGTCTTCGCATCAAATATACACGTTTCAGTGTGATACATCAGAAATACGCAGGGTGTTTTGTAAAACACAAACTGATTTCAGTTTAAAATAATAGAAGTCTCACAGAGACAAAGCTATTTCTTTATTTATTAATAATACACGCCCTAATTTAGGCTTTTACATTATGAAAAAGGAAGCATTGATATCTAAGTACTTAGGAATAATATGACAAAAAATGAAATAATATCAATAATATAAATACAAAAAGTCGTAAGAAAATACAATAAGTAATATGTATAAAGTAGTGAGAAGTAAAAGAAAATACAATATGTGAACAGTAGGTACAAAATAATACATAAATATGTATTATAATAATACAATAAATAATAATAATTAATCACATATATAGGAAAATATTATAAAATAAAATATAAAATGTTTTGTATTTTGAATGTGTGTAATATACGAGCAGTAAATATATCAACTGAACTGTCTTGATTACTTATTATTTGCATGGGAAACTCTTTATAGTGTCCCAGGACTTATGACCTATTGAGCTGGCGTAAGGTATTAGTTTAAGTTTATTATATAATAAGCTTTTTACCTTTTCAATTGTGCTAAATTAGACATAGCTACATCATCATTTGGTATTCAAAAACAATATTCAACAGCGGCTGGTGATATAGAAAGAGCATAAATTTTATAGTTTTAGATTTGTTGGCCCTATTTATGTTAGTCTCTATTTGAGACTATTATAATTTTTTATTTATTTATTTATTTAACATAACATTACATTAAATTACATTACAAATATAATTATACAATAATAATTTAACATACAATCATATGATAAAATATGTAACTACCCAACTAGGCTGGCCTGTTTTAGGGCAAGTTATATATTTCATTTTAAAACACAATATTCGACTATAGGTACTCACTACTATATATAATTTATTAATGATTTACAGTTCAAGTAAATTAGTACATTATAAAAATTTTAATTAGATTATAATATATAACAAATATTTTAATTAAATTAATACAATAAAAAGTTAAATTAGATAAATACATTATACAAATTAAAACATTAGGCTAACAGTAGTTTTCCAAATAAGATAATTAGATAAATACATTATATAAATGTATTATTTTATTTACAAGTATGTTATTATTATTTGGTATTTCAGTTACTTAATAAGTTTTGTGGTGAAATCAAAATCAAAGACAAATATGAGGGGTTTAAAGCAAAGGCAAAGGCAGCAAAATCCCACTTAGGTGTTTTTGTAATAAATGCCAAAAACCTTCACTACTCGAGGAAATTTCTCTGGATTTATGTATTTGAAACCTATGTACCTACATCTTATTGGAAATACATAATTTAAAAATATAATTATGTTAATCAAAAGTATACACAAAAAATTTAATTATTAAAACGCGATGGGATGTAAAAAATTAAAGTGAAAACAGTGATGAAAACAGTGAATTATTAGCAGATTTTAAAAGAGAAATTATCACTGTTTCAGAATCGACAACATATTTTTTTTTAATTAGCCAAGCTGTCATGTCATGGAGTAGTTACATTTACAAACTCACTATATTCAATGCCCAGTCTGTGTATTATGGGCAGTGATGAATATATCTGGTAGTTTGTTCGCGTATTATCGTAATAAAAATGGAATTCTGAGACATACTTTAGACAGAAGATCAGGGCTGTCAATTTGAGAATTGAGAATTTTTTACACAAATATTAAGTCCATTAATTTTCTTTCTATCTAATAAATTAAGGATATAATTAATAAAAATATACTTTGCTTTCATCACTTATTTGTTAAGAATATCAACATGTTTCGGGGTCAACGGTTCCTTCGTCAGGATACAATGTACGTTTGTAAAAAAGAACTGGTTGTTTATAATATTCAATTTATTAATGTATGGAAGTGAAGCCTGGAGCTGGCAGAAGAGGAACGACAGTAGCATAATACATAGAATAAAAATAGGGTCGCTCAGGTGGTTTGGGCATGTTGAGCGAATGCATGAGGAAAGAATGGTAAGAAAGATATATAATGCAAGTGTTGACGGCGCCAGAAAGAGAGGGCGACCACGGAAGACGTGGCACGACCAGATTAACCAGAAGATGGTCCTGTTAGAAGCCTGAACAACATGCGAAGATGTATGAATGTAAAGAAAGCGAAAGTTGTATTTTAGCACAGAAGAGTATGGCGCTCTATCCTCTCTGCCTACCCCCACGGGGAAACGGCGCGATGGTAAGTTAGTTAGTTTGTTAGTTATTAATACTTTTTCGTGTTCCCAATTTTTTAATTTATCCGACTGTAATCCTGTATAATTTGTATGTAAAATTTGTAAACCCTTATTAACATCAAAATAATGATCCATAAGCAAAAGTTGATTCGCAAATTCTGAATAATTATTGCTACCTAAGGATATTTCGTTCATCGGTAACCATGTTTTATGTCTTATAATAAATGAAAAAATAGATGATGTGAGGAATGATATAATTATTTCGTCGGGAGCACCTATACCCAATAACAACCAAATGAGTTCTGTTTACTTGTCAAGTGGCGGGTTAGGCGGTGCATCGTCCTAGGGGCCGAGGCGGGCGGGGAGGGCGGGTCGCTCGGGGGCTGATCGGGGATTTATAGGCAGAGGAAATAAATCCTGATCCGGCGCGGCTCGGCACGCCCCGTGATAAGCCAGCTCCAGGCTGCGCGCGGTGGGAGCACGCAATTATCATTTTTTGACGACGTCCCGAACTTTATCTCGCACCGCCAGTCCGGAATATTGAACCTGAAAACGAGGCTCTTCGGCCTTGCATCCCGTCTCAAGTTAACGGCCGATTCTGAAAATAACAAGATTGTTTGATTGTTAACCCAACACTCAAAAATAGAGAAACGTCAGGACATATGCCAAATGTCAACATTTCTATCACTATGGCATTGGTCTTATTTTAATATTTGGATTCTTTAAATGAAAAAAAGTAACCCAAAAAAACGAAGTTTTTACAATACTCCCTTTCTCATTTTCGGGTTTCGTGTCTACCTTATGCGTCGAAATCTCCATACAACTTGTATGAAAAAACCATTAAAAATTTGAAAAATCTAAAATAATGCTATAATTATTTTATTTTTTTTAACGAAAATTTGATAGATCTTCTTGATCGTCGCCACGAGTCTGCTTGCAAAGTTTCAGCTCGATTGGATCACGGGAAAAGTTTTTTCGTCAAGCAAACAGCGCCACGAGTTAAAAGAAAGGAATTAAAAAAAGTAACCCATAAAACCCGGGTTTTTATTATACTCCCTTTCTTTGTAAAATATAACAACAATTAAAGACGAATTAAAACATATAACATAACACTAAACTTACAGTAATTTAATATATTCTAAAATGTCACATGTTTTGAGCTTTGATAAGACACTTCATGCTTTGAAGATTAAATTCTAAAAATATTTGTCAGTCAATTTAGATTTTCGAAATTCGTAGTGAAGTACCTATTATGCATACCGACGGAGTAATTCAAATTTAGAAAATATTCCGTGACGTTATCGGGCCGCCGTTGCTAGTAATTAAACTTTGGTAATGATTGCAATTTGAAAAAACCATTAAAATTTCTAAAAATCCGAAATTATACTATAATTATTATATTTTAACGAAAAATTGATAGATCTTCTTGATCGTCGCCACGAGTCTGCTTGCAAAGTTTCAGCTCGATTGGATCACGGGAAAAGGGTTAAAAATCAATCCATAACTTTTTCGTCAGATAAGCAGACGCTACGAGTTAAAAGAAAGGGAGTAAAAATGAGTGTTTGTTTGTGTGTGTCAACAAATCAAATCAATCAAATAACAATGCTGTTGTTTTTTCAGAATACGGCCGCGATACCTGACAAAAAATTCTATTTTTAATTTTTGCTAATTTTTATAATTTTATTCGACTTGTAAAGCGAATGAATTTTTTATAATAGATATATAAGTTACTGTAATGATAGTTCAACTTTGTGCAAAAAATAAGTCAGAAATATTGAAAAAAATGCAATTTTTGATATTGCACATCTCCATAACTATTGCTCGTGGTTACTTGAGCTTTTTCAATTTATTATCGAGGCAGGAATTCACCTGTGAAGTTTTTGCTACTAGCTATGAAACACCCTGTATGACTACAGAATATAAAATTGTACAGAGTTGAACTAAACCCCTTCCTTGGGCGAGGAGACTCGCATATATTTAAGACACATTTATAATGCAGTTAAAGTAGCTTTAAGTGAATGACTTGTTGGTGTGGTGGTCGGTGGTTCGAGCCCCATTCCTTTTTTTATAGTACAGGCTATCGGCTTAGTTTGAGAATAGTAAGAATATTGATGCGACACGTATTCCGTGTTCGCATTTCTAATTTTAAAAAAAGTATTGAATTCTTATGTATAATTAAATCCCCTGTAAACGAAATGAATTTTCCATAATAGACATTTTTTTATTTTTCTTAATTTTGTTCCAAACCGAGTCTTATCATGTAAAAACGTCTTTTTGTAATGAAGTGCGACTTATTTACTAATACATTGTGTTTTAAGAGTATTTAATTTGACCTTTTTTTCAACCTCGTGTTAATTTTTTAAACGAATCAAACGGTGTTGACCCTCCCGTGGAAACACAGCGCGCACCAAAAATTTCCGTTTATGCATTTATATGTATTTCAGTGGGCTGTGATTACACCTAACAAAAAAATACATATTATTGTTTTTCCATATTTTTGTGGATGCTCACAGAATCGAAAAAATGTAATTAAATCACATAATAAAAATATTACACAACAGTCTTATGCAATCAAACTAATAAACATTAAACTGTGCAAATAAGAATTCTCTTTCTATTATATAAACAAGATGGTCCATTCGATTGTCCATTGTGAGGGTAAACTAAAAAAACCTCCATAAGCCTGTTATTCACAAAACGATTCCTTTGTAGGGCAATTTACATCCGTTTTATTGTGCTATTATCTGGTTTATTTCTCTGCGAGGGTGTCGTAACCCCGCTTTTTCCGAACCAACTGGAAGAACGTTACGACCGATCGCGTTATTTAGATACGTTTGCGCGGACGCTGCTCGGGGTTGGGTTGCGTTCGGACTAATTAATCCGACCAGAAATGTAGTAGGGTTCTGAATAGGTCGCATAATGAGCGGGGGTGGATTTTGTTTTGCTGTAGATTTAATTGTGAATATCGGAGAACTGTTGGACCGGAATCATTGTTTATTTAGTTTGCGAGGATTTATTAAGTTTGAATATGGAAGTGTTTTGCACAGACACAGGTCGATTTTTTACTCATGACAATGTACAGTGAATGGTACCCACCGCTTACCCAGGGCCGTCCTAAGAGCAAAAGCTTCCATATCGGTCCTACTCAGTCGTCTCCAGGTTGACATTTTTTTTCAACTAACAAGCAGGACCGTGCTGCTCCGCACCGGTCGTATAACCGTTGCGAAGTGGCACGGCCGCTCGAACAAAGCCATTCACTGTCCCCGCCTTAAGATATGTCTTTATTAAAAATAAAACAAAATACATAATTATATGCAAGGAAAATAACATAAAAAGTAAAAGCTACACCAAAATAACAAAATAATAGAAAATAAAAGACGAGATCCCACGGCGGCGGCAGTGGAAAGCTTTAAGTCGAAGACAGGACAAAAAAAAATAAAGAAGAACAATCCGCTCCCATCAAGGGGAAAAAGAAAGACAAAACAAAAACGTGACACCCGGCAAGGGAAGTCAGGACCGGCAGATATACATCCGATTCAAGAGCAATACATCAGAGATTAAAAATAACTCAACCCAGAAATATCATAATTTGTATCGATCAGCTCTATGTACAGCCGACTGACAATGTACAGCCGGCCATTGGCAAATTTCTTGCAAGGGAATTTTTTTATTATTACAATATTACAATTATTACAACACAGGGTCGTGGTTGTGCCGCCGTAGCATACGCACTACATGCGCATTCTGTACGCAACACCATCTATAAATTGTCACAATAAATCACAACATTTAACTGTGAGTATCATTTGCGCCCTGAACCGATCTGCAGCACTCATCACATGCAGGACACTCACTGAACACAAGCCACATGCCGACACGAGAAGATTCCTCTGGACGGGTGGGAATCCTCTCCAAACACCCCACGCATTAACCCGCCAAAATAATATTTTCTGTTAAAAATGTAATAAGATTCCCTTGTTTATAATTGATTAAGATGATACTAGTATATTTTTTATTAAAAAATATATATATAAAGATGCTGCGAAATCTATGTATATTGTTTCATGAGAAGAGTACTATCGATGTCTCTGGCATAGCCCCTTGAAATATAAGGATGATTCCTATTTGGAACATACTATAGCTACATAACTTTAAAAAAAATCGATCTGTGGATGTTCTTACAATGGAATTGGTGGACGTTGCATAGTGTATAGTGATCATTTAAGCCAGCTCATACAGGTTGTAAGCCCTGGACCATCATGCAAAAAGACTTCCTTACATGTTTCTCATATAAACAGCTTCGTCTCTACGAAACTTCTATAATTTATCTTAATTAAATAAATCCAGTAATTGTGTTTTCAGAACATACATATAATTTTTTTAATTATTTTAATATGGTTTAGTTCGTGGATATTTAAGTACTTACGGCTTAATTTAAAGTACTGACTGCACACCGCTGATAGATGCATCACCTTTACGTATTTTTGACATAATATAATTATGGATATTATTATCCATCAATTCGTATATCTCGGTCGACGTTATTGACACACTTTTTTTTTAATTTTTAACAAACACACCATTAACAGTTCATTACTGACCCTGTTAGATGGTCCCAGTAGAGCGACATTAGAATATAAAGTATAAATAGTTTGTGATTTTTTTAAATTTCATATAATTACCTACATAATACATTTTTATTCCCTTTATATTAACTCGTGGCGTCTGCTTGCTTGCCGGCTTGCCGTCAAAAAAAACTTTGGATCGATTTTTTTCCCGTGATCCAATCGAGCTGAAACTTGGCAAGTAGACTCGTGGCGACGATCAAGAAGATCTATCAAATTTTCGTTAAAAAAAATTAATAATTATAGTATAATTTTTGATTTTTAGAAATTTTATTGGTTATTTTCAAATTGGAATCATTAGAAAAGTTTGATTAGCAACGGCGGCCCGATAACGTCGCGGAATATTTTCTAAATTTGAATTACTTCGTCGGAATACATAATAGGTACTTCACTACGAATGTCGAAAATCTAAATTGACTGACAAATGTTTTTAGAATTGAATCTTCAAAGCATGACGTGTCTTATCAAAGCTCATAACATCTGACATTTTAGAAATATATTAAATTACTGTAAGTTTAGTGTTATGTTATATGTTTTAATTCGTCTTTAATTGTTGTTATATTTTACAAAGAAAGGGAGTATAATGAAAACTTGGTTATTCTGGGTTACTTTTTATTTATTATACATTAATAACAAATAATATTTTAATGATAAAATAAATTCCACTCTCCCCTTACCTCTCTTACCTTAATCCAACGATGGATGTATACTGAACAGAACAGAAGACCTTCAATCTTCCACTATCCAATATGAACGTTACGTAATTTCAGTAATCCAGGTCGTGCACCACATATTTTATGTATACGACGCTCATCTGTACGTTTGATCGCATAAAATGTTAGATCTTGTATCTTGCGGAAGTTCCTTTGTGGGCGGATACTTATCCAGCGGTGCGCCTTACGTGTTCCACTATTACATCCTTCAACATTCTCTTTGACAGTCTTTGGCGAAAATCTTTCGTACACGCTAGCACGAAACGGTCTTCAATATTATTTATTTATATTCAAATAAATTTTTCCCGCTTTCCACCGTATGCTATCCGTAGAAATCCACGAAATAATTTAGTGCTCATTTAAAAAGTTGCGTATTTTTGAAGTTATACGTTTTTAGGCGCATTGAGAGCAAAATTTTAGAAATATCTTTTGAGGTCTTCCGACGCCTCTATTATTTTTACAAGGTCTCCATTTCAGAACTCTGGAGTCCATCTTGTAGCATCTTGTAACATGTCCGGCCCATTTCCATTTTAGCTTCGCTACAAGATCTATGATATCCACTACTCTAGTTCTGCGCCTAATTTCATCATTTCTAATCTCTTAGGCTTAGACCACGCATGGATCTCTCCGTGGATAATTGTGTGCATTTGAGCGTTTCTACACCTTTCTTTGAAAGGGCCATCGTCTCCACTCCATATTTCATCACTGGCAGTATGCACGATTCAAATAATTTCGTTGTCTGTCCGTCTGTCCGTCCGTTCGAACTCACGGCTCTAAAACAAATTAAACGGTTGGAGATGGGGCTTGAACCCCGGGCCAGCAAACCAGAACCAGCCGTTTTACGCATGTTTCTGTCCTCTCCGTGGACCGCCAAAAAGATACTATAAATAAATACTAGATCTCAGAAAAGACGCGAACCCATTTTCCGTCATTTTTGGGGGGTTACAGCTAGTTTCTCAATATTTTCACGCTCCATAGTCGCTTTACTTGGGATACGGAACGTAATTAATCGTGATTTATTTATCAGAATTGGATGTGTTTTTATTAAATGGTTAGAAAACTTTTTAAGTTTTTAAGTAAATAGTTTTAGTAGTCAAATAATACAGTGAACACGACCATGGCCCCAATAACAATAAGAGGTCAAATCGAAATAAATATTGATAAAATGGCATTTTTTTATATATTATATTTATTTACAAAATTGAAAAGCAGACACAAAGCCCGCCACTAGACATATTCTTTGCTGTAATCATGTAATACATTTGTGCGATATCTGTAACAGTTATATTGGAGTGCTAATAGAGAAGGAGGTGGTACTAGACAACTGTTACTCTCTCATCTCATATCTCAGTTACCAATCATGAATACAATAAGATATAAATCTCAAATGACTGTAGGTACCATGTTAAAATAAGGTTTGACAAAATAGAATCAAAAACAAATTTCAAATCATGAATCAAACAATATCATGGATCATGGTTAATCGGCTAGAATAACTGTTTGACCATCACAAATTTTGATAATTCATATACGTCTAGGGTATAATAACTAACTACTGATTAATGTAAAACTTAAATTCTAGAATGTAAAAGTACGTCATTATTGACGGGTTATAACTATTTATCCACATATTGAATAATTTTAACACTTTTTCTTATTTCCAAAATTTCTAATTTATCAAACTGTGATTCTGTATAATTTGTAAACCCTTATTAATTAATATCAAAAGATTAATCCATAGCCAAAAGATGGTTAGTGAATTCGGAATAATTATAATTATAAATAATAATAATGTGGTTCTTCATTATGAATAAAATTAAACTAATTAATTTAAAAATCATATTATTGAGAGTAACCATAGTTTTGATAAAAATACAGGAGTCAAAATTCTTCACATTGATAGTAAAAGTAGACGTCTTATAAAGACGTTTAGATTTAGAAGCCCTAGAAATTAAGAAAGCCATAAATAAAAAGGAATCTTTTATAAACAACCAAAAAAAATCTAACTTACAGTCCTATCTTAATCTCTTATATTTCCTTTCACCCTATCACCTGTTTCTTTCGCACTCCCCACTATTTACCCCCATTCGGAGACTTGACACTGAAGTATGACTGTTTATAATTTTATAAAGTTTTATTAGTATTAAGTATACCCTGACGAAGGAACGTTGTTTCCGAAATCGATTGGTTTTACCAAAAAAAAATTAGTGGCGATAAACAAAGTTTAATTATAATTATAATCTTAATTGTTCCTTAACCCTATCTTCAAAATTTCTACGCGTTTTTCCTATATAAAAATAATCACAATCATTACAAATCAATTTATAAACACCAGATTTTTTTTAATTATCCTTATCCTTATTATTTAATGTGTATTTTTATTTTATTTATTTAATAATGTATAGAAATCTGGTTGAATGATATATGGGATTTTTTTAACTATTCAAAATTTGAAATATCTATATAATTATTATATCTATACTAATAATATCTATATATATATATATATATTATCATCATATCTATATATCTATAGAATTATATATATATATATATATATGTTATTTCTACTACCTTTGAGGGTAACTACCGCGCAATTCTGGTCGTCAGGACCATTCGTCTGCCGACGGTTCACAGATCTCAACTGTTTCATCTACAGGGTCCCTTGTCCGAGGAGCGGCTTTTTTTTCCAAAGATCGTACACCGTTTGGGTCCGTAAGCTCACCGTCAAGTGAAAGTTTGAAAAATCTGCGTCAGGTGTTTGTGGAAGAGTGGGTTTTCTCCAGCGACGGCCGTTAATGAGTTTTTTTGCTCGGCTTCTAGTATCCATAGTAATATACGTTACTAGAATATGATATTATATATATATAATATATATATATACTAGCTATAATCATATATCCTATATATAATATATATATATATATATATATATATCTATCTATATTATATATCTATATATATATATATAATTTACAGATGAAAATAGGGTTACCATGATCGATTGGGTTATTACATTAGCACACTTGTAAGTAGATACCTGTTTAAAATTAACCATTGACGCTTGACATTTGCGTTGGGCTTCGGCTTGTGGACATTGGCGCTAGCACTCCAGTGTGAAATACATTCCGGCGAAAAGTTATCGGTAATTAATAAAGCACTTAAATATTATGCAATTATTGCACTCGTACTTATGTGTGAAAACTGGCACATTGTTGTTATATCCGCCACACAGCAAAAACACATTTTTAATTTTTAAATTCAGCAAGAAAACGATACATATTGAGGTACTAAATCAAGAGGAGCCACGCATAATACGGGTGCACGTGGATCTAGAATAGTTTGGAAGCAATTAGAAAGAACTCGAAATTAGTCGAAAGCAAGGGAATGTGAGAGATTTTGGAAAAGTCATATATAAAACAGAGTCTTGTACTGAAATAGGTATATATTATATGAAAAAAAAAAATTAAACCACGCAATGTAAATTTATTTTTTAATAAGTGCATTTAAAAATTGTATTTAAAAAAATCATGTAATATAATTACATAGAAAGCCATGCTTGGCATACCTAAGAGAATTATAAATGGTGAAATTAGGCGCATAAATAGAATAGTGAGAATAAAATGTCATGGGTCGTGTAGCGAAGCTAAAATGGCAGTGAGCAGGGTATGATGCAAGGCAGGATGCTACAAGGTGCACTCCCAGAGTTCTGAATCTAAAATCACTTCAATAGGAAAATTGCGCCTAGGAAATAGGAAAAAATAGGAAAAAAAAGGTTGATGAGCTCACTAATTTCCCATATAAAACTGTGATTAATTAATTACGATGGATTAATTGAAAATATGTGAATCTGATTATTGATTCATGTGGGGTATAAAAGCAAAGGCAGCGATATTAAAAAAATATTGATGTTATAGAAAATTACTAATTTATAATTTACTGAATTCGAAATTTTATAGGAAATATAGTCTATAAATTTATAGGATAGGATATATACATAAAATCTAGAATTCGGTACATTTTAAATTAGTAATATGTATGTGTGCAAAACTTCAGCGCAATTGGATATTGGAAAACGGGTAAAATATCGATTATAAGAATCAGTCTAGACAAACAGGTGAAAAATAATAGTTTTTTCTGGTCATAGTTTTCTAATTTTTTACTCAGAATAAGCTGGATGGACAGAGTCACGAATGAAGATATTTATGATCCGTATCTATAAAGAAAAAGAATCTATTAAAATCCGAAACCTTTAATACCGGATTTGTGACGAGACATCCAGAAAACAAAGAAATATTGCATCTCACATTGCAGAGAAAGATTGTCGGAAGTCGGGCCCTAGAAGAAAGAGAACATCGTGGCTGAAAAACCTGAGACTTGCCTCTGAGGTTTGTCCAGTCAACTGTGGAGTTGTCCCGGGCCGCAGTAAATAACGTACTTATTGCCAACACGATGGCCAATGTCCATTGAACGAATGGGGTACAGAAAAAGAAGAAGAGATTTTCTGGGACATCCTGCCCATTATACAAACTTTCTGGCCAAAGTTTTGATATAACGAAAAGTATTCTATACATAATATCTTTGAATTCTATTGATATAACAATGTAGAAAAAATTAAAATGAATAATATTTTAAGGAAAAAAAATTAAGTTTTCGGGAAATGTGTTTCAAAATGGGAAAAGTCCCTGTTTCAACAAAATCTTGAAATACGATCTTGCAATTAAAATTACAAATTAATATGAAACTATCTAAAACCCGTCAAAAATAGCGTACTTTTATTATAAATATATATTTCGGCCGCCAGTTAAGGCTGTGAGAATAGCATGACCTAGAGTAGCGTAGCGTCTTGATAACGTTAGCGATGGACATTACTAAATAGAGAAGTATGCGTTTTTGCTTCTTATATAGCTTATTATTATATTATACCTCATTATTATTTGAGCCAACTGATAACAAGTTAGTGACGGACATTGCTGCATAGAAAACTACATATTTTAATTCGTGATTAATACCAATGGCATATGCGAAATAGTAGTGGATTCACTTACTAGTTCAAATATTCATTAAACTGAAATGTTAAAAAATATCTAAATAACTATTTTAAAAAACAAAATCAGAGCATTTTATTAAAAAAGCATTAAGTCAATGTTTTCATTTTATAATG
>JADDOH010024369.1:0-15596 GCA_016648135.1 Agrypnia vestita | reverse complement strand
ATCAATTAATAAAAATAAGAACTACATATAAGGTCGATATATTCACGGAAACATAGAGGGTTGCTATAGCTTAGTGGTCAGAGCACCGG
The DNA here is from genome assembly GCA_016648135.1 of Agrypnia vestita. Lineage (NCBI taxonomy): Eukaryota > Metazoa > Arthropoda > Insecta > Trichoptera > Phryganeidae > Agrypnia > Agrypnia vestita. The sequence goes on along the minus strand of JADDOH010024369.1, from coordinate 15,507 downwards.
CCCCGGAAAGGAGGTGACCTGGGTTCGAATTCCAGTAGTAACCTAATATTTTTTCGTGAATTAGATTTTTCTGTATGTCTTTCTAATTGATTAATTAATTTGGTTATTAAATATTTCACAGAACTATGTTCTGAAAAATTACAACTTCACAAATATGAATGTGTTCTTGAATATATATAATAGCATACGATATATTCAAAAACACGAGTAAGAAACCTACCAATAGCGCGTCCCACGTTGTCCGATCTGCTCAATCTGTTTATAGTACATAGTTGGGGAAGACTAACATATTTATATTCACAACAACTAGGCGCAACAGAGGCTCAGGGCAATCTTTGTCTGACATTATCACAGCCCGAGATTCTAAGGGAATGGAAGATATAATTTTGTAAGTGAAATTTAAGAAGTGTCTAACCACTTCTGTTCAAACGTGGATTCTAGATGCCCCCCCCCCTGTAGGGGGGAGGGGGATGCGGCCCCAGAGCATCGCCGCATCCGGTGGTTAACTCCTGTTTAGACATAACCTCCCACACTGCAGACCAAGATCAAGCCGAGACTCTATTGCTCCTGCTGGAATCCCCCGAAGTCCTCGCTTCCCGGCGACAAACATATCAGGAAGAAATCCCGCGTCTGATATTAAGGTTTGTATATTGTCCCGCGGGGCAGTCAAATTGACTGGTGTATAATGATGAGGATCCCACGTTGCGGCTACATGAGCCGGATTATTATGATGTTTACTGCTGATTAAAGGGCTGAATGAACTAACTGGGTGACTGGAAAAGACTCTCCCTTGAGCGCGTCAGTCAGAGCCATGTTAGCATCGCCATATATAGTTGATGTGATTGATCCCACGGTGTAGTCTTATTGACTAGAGATATTAAATGATGGTAAAACAGCATGATTATTACAGTTGATTGTGTAATTCCTGATATGTTTCTCGCTGGCCGGGAAATGAGAACCCCGAAGGTCTCTGTATACAGCAAGTTAGAAAAGGTGGTGAATGATGAGTATGATGGTGTTAGTAATGTCCTCGCGCAGTGTATAGATTATTAAATTGCTTCCTGCTTCTCATAGTCGCTCGTTCATGCGGAACGCCCTGTCTCATACGTTGATGAGGTCTCAAACGAAGGTTTTGATTGAGGTACGGCTACCTGAGTCTTATAGCTGACATTCATGAACATTCATATCCGGAATTCGAGCTCGTCGGGCCAAGGGAGTGAAAGAACGTAGGGGCTTCTTCCCTCCGGCTGTGTTTGAGGCACGACGCTCTGGTCCTATTCGAAATGCTTCACCTTTGCTTGACTGAACACATTTTAACTGTGTGGAGGCTTTGCGCAATTCTACTTAGACCCACCCAGAGTGTCCCCGCAGTCCCGTTCATCCCCTGGATCGAGAACACGCACCCCGTCATTTGATCCCAGTTACATACAACTATCTGTATCGCGAGTGTATCTCTTTCTTCAATCCCCTTCATTTGCTTCTCATAGTTGCTCGTCCATGCGGAACGCCCTGTCTCGTACGTTGATGAGGTCCCGAACGAAGGTTTCGATTGAGGTACGGCTACCTGAGTCTTTTAGCTGACATTCATGAACATTCATATCCGGAATTCGAGCTCGTCGGGCCAAGGGAGTGAAAGAACGTAGGGGCTTCTTCCCTCCGGCTGTGTTTGAGGCACGACGCTCTGGTCCGATTCGAAATGCTTCACCTTTGCTTGACTGAACACATTTTAACTGTGTGGAGGCTTTGCGCAATTCTACTTAGACCCACCCAGAGTGTCCCCGCAGTCCCGTTCATCCCCTGGACCGAGAACACGCACCCCGTCATTTGATCCCAGTTACATACAACTATCTGTATCGCGAGTGTATCTCTTTCTTCAATCCCCTTCATTATTCCATTTATACAACAATCACGTGACTAACCTCGAGAGTCTAGCACCGGTAATAAGATCTCATTATGCTACGTTGGAAGTTAACATTGCATAACCGGACGGAATGCCTATTTCCCGCGATCATATTCAATTTGTAAAACGCAATAATATGTATTTATATATGTTAGTAAAACGTTTGAAGTGCAGAATGCACGTACAATGACCTCGCTTCTATCCTAAAGATAATTAAGAAATAATTCCGACGTCACGCCCCGACAAGTACCAACTTGTTACCGCGTCCGTTGCCGTCGAACTCTGAACCCACGTAATGAAATGAATAGTGATTATGTGACCATGACAAATTATATAGCAAGAACATTCCATTTGATACACATAAGAAAATAAAGAATAAATAATATTAATGGTTCTTATCTTATTTCTGTAGTTGGTCTGCTTCTGAGATGGCATCCTGATCCGAAGTAATATAACGGGTCCTCTCCAAAATTGAGCAATTACCAGCGCCTGTGTAGCCCTTCACTTCCCTTGTATATATATTTTAATATCAGCGCCTGTAAAACTGTATTAGATCCTAGAAACAAGAAAACTATTCCCTCTACGCCGAGCACATACAGGACATAAACCCCTTAAAACTAGTTCATCTACGCCGTACAGTGATATCACATGCAGACATAACCAATATAATTACAAATATGCTTGCGTCCCGCCGACTGGACGCCTGTGTTTTCCAATAACAACTTTCCAGTCATGTATTTAACATAACGTCCTCCTTGTGTGTATGTGTGCTTCAATATCTGCCATCCAGTTAATGGTTCCCAAAATAGTGTTTTCCTTGTATATATATTTCAATATCAGCACCTGTAAACCTGTATTAGATCCTAGAAACAAGAAACTATTCCCTCTACGCCAAGCACATACAGAACATAAGCCCTTTCAAACTAGTTCATCTACGCCGTATAGTGATATCACAAGCAGACATAAACAATACAATTACAAGTATGCTTGCGTTCTCCCCCACCTTGGTGGAAATATTCGCATTCGTATTCACCGAATAGTAGGCCTGATATTCGTATTCGTGAAGGTAGTATTCGTCGCATCAAGGTTATTATATTTACAAGTATGTTCAAGTTCCCCCCCCCCCCCACCTTGGTGGAAATATTCGCGTTCGTATTCACCGAATAGTAAGCCTGATATTCGTATTCGTGAAGGTAGTATTCGTTGCATCACTCTCAATAATAAAATCATATAGATAAATAATTACGGTAACTCATAAAAATATGATATTACTTATATTAAACGAACAAAGCAAAACAATCTGTCATATAAGTAAATAACGTGATCACGGAAGACCGAAGGTTAACTACCCCTGAACAAACCGCGAACTGCCCACAATAATGGAAAATGTTGTAGAAAACATTTCAAATATCTAATATTGAATGAATAAAAACAATGTCATATGAATAACTATCGCGATTACGGATGGCCGAAGGTTAACCACCCCTGAACACACCGCGAACTGCCCACAATAGTGAATAATGTTCTAGAAAACATTTCAAATATCTAATATTGAATGAATAAAACAATGTCATATGAAAAACTATCACGGCTACGGAAGACCGAAGGTTAACTACCCCTGATCTAACCGCAAACGACCCACAATAATGGAATATGTTGTAAAAAAAAAACATTTCAAATATCTAATATTGAATGAATAAAACAATGTCATATGAAAAACTATCACGGCCACGGAAGACCGAAGGTCAACTTGTTTGAGTTCGATAGACGGCGGCAGTATAACAATTCTTATTCATATGCCAGGCTGACCTGTAAATAATATCTTGCATTCGAAGCAGAAAACCCTTTCTAGAATTGATAAATGCGGCTTAATCTAAATAGATACAATATATACAATTCGAAATACGTCTTTATAAGAACTTGATAGGAACAAATCGTGTTTAAGCGATTGCCCAATGACACGCAATACAAACATGTAACGAGTTCAAATAAACCACACATTCATGTTTTAATAAAATAAATATAAAATCCAGATGCATTTTTAAAATATATTATTTGTAGGGAATTCCTCGTACGATTTGAATTTATATCACGCTTACAATCGTGATATCAAAACACATAATTAAATTCTCGTACTAATTGAAACAAGATCAGACAAGCAATCGCGACATTGATTACGCACAACTCCTTCGAATACAGCCCGATAGTAAAAATAATTAACCGTAATAGAAAATATAAATGTGTCCCCAGCTGAAGACCGGCTGCATCTAAATTAATTATTTCTATACAACATGTACAATTCGAAATACGTTTTTATAAGAACTTGATAGGAATAAATCGTGTTTAATACGATTGCCCAATGATATGCAATACAAACATGTACCTTGTCCAATAATCTCACATCCGTGTTTTAATAAAATAATTATAAAATCCAGATTCATTTTTTTTTAAATATATTATTAGTAGGAAACTCCTTAGTAGGAAACTCCTCGCACGATCTGAATTTATATCACTCTGACAATCGAGATATCAAAACCACATAAATACTCCGAATTATCCCCAAGATAACACAAATCATATAGAAATCCGTGTATTCAATCGCCAGTATAGATAACAAAGCATTCTTTTGCATAAGGATACATCCGCCCTGAAGAATCTCTCGTACATTCCGAACCTCGCGACATTGAATATACATAATTATTCTGAATTTTAAATCCCACAAACAAACACGAAACACCCTTCGTCAGTAAAGTATTCCATTTTAAAGCCTTTATATCTTTGGTAATATATGAATATCAAATTTAAATGATTTTTCATATGAACAGCGACAGAATTATATATTTCATAAGCGTTATGCAATAATTCACCCGCTGGAATTATCACAGTTGCAATATCACGATTTCTTGTATATTAAAATCTGAAGCGCGTATAGTAATAATTATCCCTAGGCCCAAAATACGTAACAAAACAATCCACAACATGTATCTTGTTCAAATAAACCACATAAATACTCCGATCCCAATTATTTCCAAACAATACAAATCATATAGAAATCCGTGCATTCAATCGCCAGCACAGACAACACAAAATTCCTCCGCATATTTGAAAGTTACACAAGTATTAGGAAAGAACGCCCGCCGGATTATCACGCAAAACTATGAATTATTAAATCTGATGAGCGCATAGTAATATAAGGTTCCAAATATAATACACATAAAAGGCAATAGGAATAAATAATATTGGAAATGCTTATCTGTTCACTGTTCCAATTCTCTTTGAATTATTATCAACCTCTGGCTTTTTCCTCGGTCCAGCCAAATTATCTTCCTTACTTCGGACTCTCCTCGACAAAGCCTCCGCCGACCTTCAAGCTGAAAACTCAAGTGCCGCTTTCTAATTTGTAACGCCTAAAAATAGTCCCTATCTCGCGCCATCTTTGATTCCAACTAGCGTGTAAAAGTCAAAGTCTAACTCTCAGAATGCCTCTTATTGGCCGAATTCGTTCCGCGGACAAACGTTTTTGATTGGCTCGCTTCATCAGAATAAAATAACATAAAGCCTGCTTTACACGCCCGCGTGCAGAAATAATAAAGCTCGCCCGCACCTACTTATCCGGCAGATATTTAATTATAGAGTATTTATGAATTGTGGGGCTTCTCCTTATCATGAGCTTTTAGCAGATAGATATTTTCGTATAATTTTTCAGCAATGTCTACTTGAATAGGCCAATATCGTTACAGAGTCCAACATTAATTATTGTATATGTATCTTGAATTTAGGTTTAATTAATTTTTATTATAAATTCCCTATTTTCAACTTTGTAGATAAAAAAATTAATCTATTATAATTTTGTTTACACCACTTTTTATTGGTTTTTTACATGTTTCGGGAACAATGTTCCTTTTCTCAAATTGAGCCTTAAACTAAAGTTGACAAATAATACAGATATATTTATTTATTAATAAAGTCACCACAAAGTGAAAGTCTGACTTTGAAAGATGTATTCTTCAATAAATTTCTAGATAACATCTCAAATGTAAAGTATTTTTAAATTATGTATTTATTTATAAATTTATAGATAATAAATAAATGTAAAGGTTTTTATAATTTTATTTAACTTGTATTGAAACGAATGAATTTTTCGTAATCGATTTGAGTTAGTGTAGTGATAGTCCAACGTTTTACAAAAAATAATACTCATAATCAAGGCAGGAATATAGTCCTGCTAGGTTATTATTGTTTTACAAATAACCCTGTACACATGTAATAATGTGTATCTAATATATTTTTTTATACACACATTGCTTTGTACTTTATATTTTTAATTTTTATACTCATATTTTAATGCTTATACCCGATACTTTCACTGCTTATATATGTAGTTTATATTTATATTTTACTGCTTACACCTGATATTGTTGTGTATACCTACTTCTTTCTTTATTATATATAGAAAGAAGTATATAAAACAATATGTAAAAGCCTATAAACAAATAAATAATAAAATATTTCTTTTTACATATAAGCACAAGTAGCGGTTTTACTTTCCCCGAAACTATATTCCTTCGAACTTCTTTAAATTTTAAAAATTAACGTAATAAAAATAACCAACGGTTGTGCCGTCGAGCAGCGTCGCGTCAAACCGTAGACAGTTGACTATCGTCCCGATGTTTAGATAAACGTCCGCGACGTCCGCGTAACGAAGTTGACGCGTCAACTAGTTGACGAATTCAACTAGTTGATCGTCTCGTCGATGGATGGACGTGGACGGTCTCGTTTCGTCGACGGTAAATACGTCGACGACCCATCCCTATATGGAACAACAGTAGTTTTCGGGATCTCTCTCGTTTCCTGTGATTGGTCTCCCTTAGGAGACCTAGGCCAACGTTTCGGCACGGTGGCACGTGCCATTGTCAGGGCTGTCATACTTCGATTTCAGTTCAGTGTAACCAAATCGTTGCCATGTTTCATGTATCAGTTGCGAGCGAAACTATCGCCATCTGCGAGTCGAGTTATGAAGTTCAATGTATTCGTCATCAGTTGTACTGATACTGGCGCCCTCTATGGTATGGAAACTCGCTTGACTATTTTCTGTAAACTTTTTTCTTTTAATCTGTGCGATCTTCGTAATTTATCGGTAGGTATTGGTGCTGAATCATGTAAAGTACTTTGTCTGCTTGTGTGGGTGATTCATGTATTACCGATCGAATATCTAGAGTTTTTGAAGAAAAGTTATGTGTCGGTGCAGTTGGTAGTTTCGCACAAGAGACAACTGGTTTGGTAAGTGTATTTTTCTTGAGTTTTGAGTCTTCGTTTTGCGAGAATCGGTTAATCGGTACACAAATCATTTAAAAATTTATTTTTTGTGTAGACAATAAATAAATCATAAATGTCACGTATATAAAAATCATAATGTTGGAAAAATCATATAACGATGAAAATAAGAATTAAAAAATTAGCACTGAACACTCTGGTAACATGTTCACATATTGACGGTAGGTAAAGTTTTTTTATTTTTTTATTTATAGGTCATTTTTTAAATGTAATGTATTTTTAAGTATTTTCATTATGATAACATAATATGATACTATGTTACTACACATCATATAGAAGAATAACCCAAAAACAGAAACCCAAAAAACCCAAAAAAAGAAAACCGGACAAAAACATTTTTTAAATGTAATTTTATTCTACTACCGAAAACGAAACTTTGTCTTACAAAACAATTAAATACAGTTCGCGTTTTTTAAATTATTGAAACATCTGTAAATTTTTAGATTTTCCATTTTGTCGGGCACCGTTAATCTACGATGATTACGTACAAACCTCTCATCCTATTCAAATATTCATTTATTTTTCAATTCAGGGTCGGTTCAGAGTAAATACAAATATTAATTTTTGTTGCACAGCGTGCTAAGAAATACGGGATAAAATTTTAAGTTTTTAAAAACTAAAAAATAAAACCTTTGTCATATGTGATAAGGTTAGCACAAACAATTTACTATTTTTACTCTCAAAACAATACACACATAAATATTGTCCCGAATTTGCGGCGGCGGAGATCAAATGAAACACTTAGAAATAATTAAACCTCTGTTTTACTCACAAATTCACTAGATACAAACTTAACTGGAGTACTAATCTTTACTCGAGAATCTTCCACTTGTCTGTGGAACACTGTGCATTTTGTTTGTATCACACTCGCGTATCAAATTCGCGCATTTGCTTTATTCTGTACGCTGGTAGACACTCTGATACTTTATAGCTAGCCATCTATATTCGCACTGCAATTCCCGTTCGCTTTGTCTGAGGTGCTCACTGGTCACAACAAACTGACGCTCGTGTTCGCTGCCACGCATTATATAGAAAATATACTCTCTCGAATCTTCTAATACATTTCTGTGTATTCCAGTTCCTTCCAGGTCTTTCCACGTTAGTCCAAGCGTTCAGAGTATTGGTAAATCCTCATTATGTTTTTTTTACTTATTTGGCATCTCGTGACAATATTGACCAATATTTGCAATTTTTTATCTATACAATGTTTAAATTTTTATTCTTTCTTGTTGTCAAACTGAGCTCTCTTAATGTTATAACGAGCAAAGTGTAAGAAACGTCGGAAAAAAGTATCGCAAAGAAAATATCATACACAGGAATGGCCCCGATTAATAACCCGATGATGTCCTTGCAATGAAATAAGATCGTGAAAAATGTATGCATGATACCATTGTATACATCACGGAAGTTCTATCACCATACAGATCGACTTACTACTGAGAAAGCAGTGACATTTCTTGAATTTCTTAGGAGATGAGGCCAAGAAAGCTCCTATTTCCAGCACAAAAGTGTCCGATTGCATCTATCGCCCATGAGTGTAGAAACAATTGAGTATAGTGTCAATAAATTGTCCTCTTTACTAATTCTGTGGAACTTTTACTAGGTAATTCATTTGAGTATGGGTATCATATCTGAGTTTCAGGATTTTCAGGATTTTGTCAAACGATGAAGAGTGAAACGTCTTCTTCTTCTTCTTTTGCTTGTGTTAGGACTGTATCCTGTTGTTTTTCAGCCTCTGATCCGGGGATTTGGATGACCAGTAGTCCCTCCATCCTTTTGGTGGTCTTCCCGATGGTCTACCGCCGGCAGGTATCTCTTTCTTCGCTATTCTCACCACTCTTGTCGAGTTCGCTCTGTGCACGTGGTCTCTCCATTATCATGTTCGCAAAAGTTTTGCAGTTTTATTACCCTGTCAATAAAAATGCCACAATTCTATTTCCTACTAAGTCGCATTGAAATAATCATAAGCAATGGGCATTATATTTTTTCAATCATTTTCTGTGGTACACACATTTCATTTTTTCCAATTAAATAGGTACCATTTTTTGCACAAACTCGTCAGCATTTAATTAGGTATACCAAAATTGCCGATTTGAAATTCGGTTAGAGAAAAATAATAGCAATTTTTTAATCCTCAACAGGCCCTGTACGTAACCACCCTTATCCTTTTTTGTACCCTTTCGTTTCCCCGCTCCGTGTACTTCACTTAATCTTCCTATTTAAATTTTTCCTCGGCTTTTTGTCGGTTGGAATATTATTCTCGGAAAATATATTTCCTTTACTTCCCAACGAAAACCCTTTTCGAGAGAACGGGCTGTACAAATTAGAGAAAGTCTGACTCTTTGAGACCCGGCGTTTTTATAAACAGTGTGTATTATTTTATAACGTATAGGATACAAAAACTTGTATGAAATTATTTTTATTAAATATTTACTTTTCTGATATTTTTAATACAGTATTTTATATTCGTGTCAAAGAATATTCACTGATTTCATTTTTATTCATGGCGGTAAACTGTCTCAACTATTCCAAGTGCGTTGTCTTAGAGTTGGTATGTGCTTGTGGGGCGAGGTAGCAGCTTACTACGAATAAGACTAAAGTTATATTTTTCCTACAAAATATACTCAGAGAAAATTCTGGCTTCTGATGAATACTTCGTCTTCTTCTACGGTCCCACGTTATGAGGATGAAATCTACCATTTATGCGTTTATCTGTTGTTTATACTCATTCGGCTATGGAGCCTTATTATTGACTTGGTACACATGTTATGTTGATGCATCCACCAAGGAGAATTCAAAATGACGGATCTTCGTATTTTCTTTCAGTTCCTTATTTACATATTACGGTCTATGTCATTTTTCCTTCAGATCACCTTTTGATAACTGAACAAAAAAAACCTGTCTGGAAAGCCATGAATCACGATTACGCAATATCCCCAGAGTATTCGGTGCTTCAAGATGGTGGCTTACTTCGTCCTGTGTACTTAAATGCATTGAAATTAATATTAATATCGATATGGAATAAATAGGATCACTTAAATATTTAAATGCAATTTTGATCAATTTCATATACCTTGTGATAGAAGCAGATTTAAATTTTACAAACATATTCTGAATATCACCGGAAAATCAGAATTTTTTTCTTATTCTGAGTTTTCAATTAAAAAATAATGTTTTAATATTTTTTACAGAAAGAACTTCAATTTTAAAAGAATACCCGCAGGACTCAAAGCGTTATTTACATTGGAACGAAACTCGATATTCGAAGCAACCCGATACATTTCAAACTTAACGTTTATGTATAAAATCTTGGGCGTCTTGCATCTCAAGACGCCGGGTATTGTATTTATCTTAAACAACCCTTAATAGATGTGCTATATTGACTGAATTCGTTTCATCCCTGAAACAAAAAGAGGGTGCGTTAAGAACATTTTACAACACAACATCAAAAATAAATATTACATACTCATGTCCTTATTTTATTTTGTTAAGAAAATAAACATTAATATTAGTTTTATATTAATGAAAGAAGTAATAATAATTAGTACAATCAAACTTCTTCTTCTTCTCCCTGGTTTCTATCCCAACTCACTGTCGTCGTCTACTGTTAAGGTCAGCTCTTTGTCCTTAGCTTGTAGGTTCTTCTGTCCTGGATAATGTCACCCAATCTATGCTGCTGCATTTAGTTATCCCTTTGCACCCATGAATTTGTCTTCCTCTGAGTGTAATTCGAGGAAGATCGCCTGGTTAACAATTTGATCGAGTGCTCTGCGTCCGACGAGGCCATACCACAGTATACTAAGAACAGTAATACGTCTTCATACAAACTGGCCGCTACCCATTAGAATGTGTGCGTGCGTGCTCGGCGCCGTGTACGCACGCACTGTGACGCACACATTGACATAAAATATGGGAGCATAAGGCGGCACCAGTAAAGGCCGTGCCTTCGGTGCCATTCGCGCTCGCAGCCGCCGCTTTAGAAAAAAAATGCGCTTCCAGAAAAAAATGACTTTTTTTATGTTTGTGGTGCTTTACTAAAAAGGTGTGTTGATTATCACAGAGACTGTGAGTTTTTAAAAGTCTACGTTGATGTTAATCAGCGTTCTTGCAATTTAAGTGCAGAAACTAGGTATAATAATTACAGAAATTTTCGGGTTTCATGTCTACCTTATGCGTCGGAATCTCAGACGCTACGAGTAAAGTGACAACCCTAGCGTCAATGCATTAGTAGGCTAATAACTCGCCGACAGGCCGGAGATAAACTACTGTTTTGGGTATACTGTGGCCATACCATCTCAATTGCTTTTCCTTCATCCTACTATTGATGTGTATGATGCCCAGGCTTCCACGAATGTGTGAACTTTTTATTCTGACTCTTAAGGATACTCCATCATCTCAGCAGCGCACTTCTGTAGTCTCTGGCTGCTTATTGTAGGTCTTATGCATGGTCCAGCATTTGAAGCCATAGAGGAGAGCGGGTCTGGCAATTATGTGGTATACTTTCCCTTCTAATTTTAATGACATTTTTTGATCACATTAGACTCACGTCAGGGATCTAATTAGTAGAGTTCAACACATTCCACATACATTATACATAATCAAGTACAAGTAATGAAAGTTGTTTCTTATAGAAAATTAAAATATCTGACAGTAATCAAATTCCTTTAAACACTCCCAAAAATTGTGCATATTTAACTACTACTGATTTTTTCACTTTCAATTTTAATTCTAATGAGTTTCAGAAGGCCTTTTTGGTAGGAATGGAACAAAATTAATAATATATATTTTTTTTTTTGGGAGTTTAATAATTGTCGGAAGTTTTTCGAACGGTTCGCATAAATCTGGAATCAACTGGGCTGTTCTCGTACTCACTAGAAATATGGAGAATTTTTTTTAAATCAAATTAATTAATCAATCAGAAAGATATACAGAAAAATCTAATTCACGAAAAAATATTAAGTTACTACTGGGATTCGAACCCAGGTCACCTCCTTTCCGGGGCCGGTGCTCTGACCACTAAGCTATAGCAACCCTCTATGTTTCCGTGAATATATCGACCTTATATGTAGTTCTTATTTTTATTAATTGAATGAAAATGAAAATTTGGAGAATTTAGTCGAATACTTGACAAACCAACATATTTTATATAAAAATAAGGCGAGCGGACACGCGCGCGAGTCAAAATAATTATTTTTTGACAGCGCGACATAGAATTCCATTATAGAAAACCGTGCAGCGGATCTGTGTGGCCAGAGCGAGGGCCAGAGGGTAGGGAAAGAGCGAATTATAATCAGTCAGTGAAGAAGTAGCTAAATGCGAACGGAATATTTTTTATAGTGACAATTGGTGTAAATTAAAGCACAGTCTGTAACGATATTGGCCTATTCAAATAGACATTGCTGAAAAATTATACGAAAATATCTATCTGCTAAAGTTTATAATAAAGAGAAGCTTCACAACCCGTTAAATACTCTATAATTAAATATTTGCTGGATAAGTAGGTGCGGGCGAGCTTTATTATTTCTGCACGCGGGCGTGTAAAGCAGGCTTTATGTTATTTTGTTTAACGAGATTGACCAATTACAGGTGCGCCGTTAGCACCGAATCTGGCCAGTCAGGAACGTTTGTCCGCGGAACGAATTCGGCCAATCAGAGGCTTTCTCAGAGTTAGACTTTGACTTTTACACGCGAGTTGGAATCAAAGATGGCGCGAGATAGGGACTATTTTTAGACGTTACAAATTAGAAAGCGGCACTTGAGTTTTCAGCTTGAAGGTCGGCGGAGGCTTTGTCGAGGAGAGTCCGAAGTAAGGAAGATAATTTGGCTGGATCTAGGAAAAAGCCAGAGGTTGATAATAATTCAAAGAGAATTGGAACAGTGAACAGATAAGCATTTCCAATGTTATTTATTCCTATTGCCTTTTGTGTGTATCATATTTTGAACCTTATATTACTAAGCGCTCATCAGATTTAATAATTCATAGTTTTGCGTGATAATCCAGCGGGCGTTCTTTCCTAATACTTGTGTAACTTTCAATTATGCAAAAGAATGCTTTGTTATCTATACTGGCGATTGAATACACGGAGTTCTATATGATTTGTATTGTTTGGAAATAATTGGGATCGGAGTATTTATGTGGTTTATTTGAACAAGATACATGTTGTGGATTGTTTTGTTACGTATTTTGGGCCTAGGGATAATTATTACTATACGCGCTTCGGATTTAATGTACAAGAAATCGTAATATGGCGACTGTGATAGTTATTCAAATTATTGCATAACGCTTATGAAATATATAATTCTGTCGCTGTTCATATGAAAAATCACTTAAATTTGATATTCATAGATTACCAAAGATATAAAGGCTTTAAAATGGAATACTTTACTGACGAAGGGTGTTTCGTGTTTGTTTGTGGGTTTTAAAATTCAGTATAATTATGTATATTCAATGTCGCGAGGTTCGGAATGTGCGAGAGGTTCTTCAGGGCGGATGTATTCTTATGCTAACGAATGCTTTGTTATCTATGCTGGCGATTGAATACACGGATTTCTATATGATTTGTGTTATCTTGGGGATAATTCGGAGTATTATGTGGTTTTGATATCACGATTGTAAGCGTGATATAGATTCAAATCGTACGAGGAATTCCCCACAAATAATATAATTTAAAAATGCATCTGGATTTTATATTTATTTTATTAAAACATGAGTGTGTGGTTTATTTGAACTCGTTACATGTTTGTATTGCGTATCATTAGGCAATCGTTGAAAACACGATTTGTTCCTATCAAGTTCTTATAAAGACGTGTTTCGAATTGTATATATATTCCTTAATTGCGATAGTTATTCATATGGCATTGTTTTTATTCATTCAATATTAGATATTTGAAATGTTTTTTTTTACAACATATTCCATTATTGTGGGTCGTTTGCGGTTAGATCAGATCAACCTTCGGTCTTCCGTAGCCGTGATAGTTTTTCATATGACATTGTTTTATTCATTCAATATTAGATATTTGAAATGTTTTCTAGAACATTTTTCATTATTGTGGGCAGTTCGCGGTTTGTTCAGGGGTAGTTAACCTTCGGTCTTCCGTGATCACGTTATTTACTTATATGACAGATTGTTTTGCTTTGTTCGTTTAATATAAGTAATATCATATTTTTATGAGTTACCGTAATTATTTATCTATATGATTTTATTATTGAGAGTGATGCAACGAATACTACCTTCACGAATACGAATATCAGGCTTACTATTCGGTGAATACGAACGCGAATATTTCCACCAAGGTGGGGGGGGGAACTTGAACATACTTGTAAATATAATAACCTTGATGCAACGAATACTACCTTCATGAATACGAATATCAGGCCTACTATTCGGTGAATACGAATGCGAATATTTCCACCAAGGTGGGGGAGAACGCAAGCATACTTGTAATTGTATTGTTTATGTCTGCTTGTGATATCACTATACGGCGTAGATGAACTAGTTTGAAAGGGCTTATGTCCTGTATGTGCTTGGCGTAGAGGGAATAGTCTTCTCGTTTCTAGGATTCTATACAGGTTTACAGGTGCTGATATTGAAATATATATACAAGGAAAACACTATTTTGGGAACCATTAACTGGATGGCAGATATTGAAGCACACATACACACAAGGAGGACGTTATGTTAAATACATGACTGGAAAGTTGTTATTGGAAAACACAGGCGTCCAGTCGGCGGGACGCAAGCATATTTGTAATTATATTAGTCATGTCTGCATGTGATATCATTGTACGGTCGTAGATGAACTAGTTTTAAGGGGTTTATGTCCTGTATGTGCTCGGCGTAGAGGGAATAGTTTTCTTGTTTCTAGGATCTAATACAGTTTTACAGGTGCTGATATTGAAATATATATATAGATACAAGGAAAACACTATTTTGGGAATCACTAACTGGATGACAGATATTGCAGCACACATACACACAAGGAGGACGTTATGTTAAATACATGACTGGAAAGTTGTTATTGGAATACACAGGCGCCACTAGAAGATATGGGCAGTTTGCAGAGAACTTCAACGTCTGTCAGTTAAGGACCTTTTACTATTACTATTCTTTCGCTTTTTGCATAACCGTGGATGAACTAGATTGAAGGGGTTTATGTTCTGTATGTGCTCGGCGTAGAGGGAATAGTTTTCTTGTTTCTAGGATCTAATACAGTTTTACAGGCGCTGATATTGAAATGTATATACAATGGAAATGAAGGGCTACACAGGCGCT
>JADDOH010024368.1:0-11000 GCA_016648135.1 Agrypnia vestita | reverse complement strand
TATCTATAAAAAAAAACCGTTTATGGCATTAAAATTTAAAGTTAATTCTAGCTTTTATATTTATTATTTATTTAATTAAATTGTATATAAATTTTTGTATTAATTTGTTTTTTATTTAAAATAAAATTATTTGAAATTATTATAATATTTAATATTAAAAATTAAAGAAATTTAGATTTAGTAATATAAGAATTATTGATAAAATTTGTGCCAGCAATCGCGGTTATACTAATAATAAAATAAATATATTTTATTATAATTAATATATATAAATAAAATAAGATTTTAATTTTTAAGGTAAAATATTTAAATTAAATTAAATTTTAATTATAAATTTTTATGAAATTAATAAATATAAAATAAAACTAGGATTAGATACCCTATTATAAAATTAAACAAAAAAAAATAAGTAGTAATAGTTATATTCTTTAAACTTAAAGAATTTGGCAGTATTTTAATCTATTTAGAGGAACCTGTATATTAATTGATAATCCACAATTTATTTTACTTAATTTTATTTAATTTATATATCGTTGTTATAAAAATATTTTTAAGAAATAAAAATTTTAAATTTTTTAAATAAATTTATATCAAATCAAGATGTAGTTTATAATTAAGATTTTTATGGGTTATAATAAATTAATTTTTGGAAAAATTAATGAATAATAATTTAGAAAGTAGATTTAAAAGTAATTTAAATTAATTTATTTAAATGATGAAAGTTCTAAAATATGTACATATTGCCCGTCACTTTCATTTTAAATTGAAATAAGTCGTAACATAGTAGAAATACTGGAAAGTGTTTCTAGAAAGATCAAATTAAATCTTTATAGTAAAGTAATTCATTTACATTGAAAATTTAATGTGCAAATCATTTTAATTTGAAAATTTATCTTAAAATTTTAAATTTGACAATTATATTTAATTAAAATAATAATAGTAATAATATTTTTAGTATAATAAAAGAAAAAAAAATAATTTTATAGAAAAATAGTATAGTAATAGAAAGATGAAATAATTTGAAAAAAAATTTTTTAAAAAGTAAATATAAATTATTGTATCTTGTGTATCAGAGAATATTAATTTGAAATTTTGTATAAAAATTTTTTCGAAATTTAAAGATTTAATTAATTATTTTAGTTATTGTAATAAAAATATTAATAATAATTAATTTGAAATGAAATGTTAATCGTTTTAAATGATATCTAATTTTTTAAGAAATAAATTTAATTTAGTTATTTTTAAAAAAATTTATTTATTGATAAATAAATTTTAATTTTAATAATTATATTTTAGGGGATAAGCTTTGAAATAAATTTTTATATAGAATATAAAATATTTTAAAAATATAGGAATAAAATTATTTATTATGTTTATTTTATTATAAAAAATTTTTATAAAACAAATATTTTAATATATTTATAAATTAATGATATTTATTAAAAATTTTATTTAAATAATTTAAATAAATTAATAATGATATTATTAGTATATGATAAAGATTAATAAAATAAAAATTATGTTCAGTTAAATTTAAGAATTCGGCAAAAATTTATATTCGCTTGTTTAACAAAAACATGTCTTTTTGATTAATAATTTAAAGTCTAATCTGCCCACTGAAATAAATTTTAAAGGGCTGCGGTAATTTAACCGTACAAAGGTAGCATAATAAATAGTTTTTTAATTGAAGACTGGAATGAATGATTGGACGAAATATAAGCTGTTTTATTTTAATTAAAATAAAATTTAATTTTTTAGTTAAAAAGCTAAAATGTTTTTAAAAGACGAGAAGACCCTATAAATATTTATAATAATTAATTTAATTTTAATTATTTAATATTTATAAAATTAAAATAAAAATTATTTTATTGGGGTGATATAAAAATTTAATTAACTTTTTATTTTAAATTATTTTAATAAAAAGAAATTAATGATCTATAGATTATAATTAAAAGATTAAGATACTTTAGGGATAACAGCGTAATTTTAATTTTAAGTTCTTATTAAAATTAAAGATTGCGACCTCGATGTTGGATTAAAATATATATTAAATGAAACCGTTTAAATATTTAGTCTGTTCGACTATTAAAATTTTACATGATCTGAGTTCAAACCGGTGTAAGCCAGGTTGGTTTCTATCTTTAAATATAATAAAATTTTTTAGTACGAAAGGATCAGAAATTTTTAATAATTTAAAAAATATTGAATTAAATTAATTTATGTTAAACTATTTTGACAGAAAAATGTATTAAATTTAGAATTTAATTATATGTTAAATTAACATAGATAGTAATTAATAAATATGAAATTTATATAACTTTGATTATTATAATTTTTTTAATTATTATAGTTTTAGTGAGAGTAGCTTTTTTTACTTTATTGGAGCGGAAGGTTTTAGGATATATACAACTTCGGAAAGGTCCTAATAAGGTAGGATTTATAGGTATTGTTCAGCCTTTTAATGATGCAATTAAGTTATTTAGAAAAGAATTTATTTTTCCTTATTTATCTAATTATTTTATATTTTTTTTCATGCCTGTATTTAGATTGTTTTTAAGATTATTAATTTGAGTTTTAATTCCTTATAGAATAATTTTATTTAATTTTAATTTAGGGTTTTTATTTATATTAAGAATGTTAAGAGTGGGGGTTTATTTTATAATTATTTCTGGTTGATCATCTAATTCTAATTATGCAAAATTAGGTAGTTTACGAGGGATATCTCAAACTATTTCTTATGAAGTAAGATTAGCTTTAATTTTATTGTCTTTGATAAATTTAATTTTAGGATTTAATTTTTTAGATTTAGTTGTTTATCAACAAAATATTTGATTTTTACTATTATTGTTTCCTTTAGTTTTATGTTTATTTTCATCTATGTTGGCTGAATTAAATCGGGCTCCTTTTGATTTTATTGAAGGTGAGAGAGAATTAGTTTCTGGGTTTAATATTGAATATAGAAGAGGGGGATTTGCATTAATTTTTTTAGCTGAATATTCTAGAATTTTATTTATAAGAATAATATTTATTTTATTATTTATGGGAGGTCAAGTA
Source organism: Agrypnia vestita (assembly GCA_016648135.1). NCBI lineage: Eukaryota > Metazoa > Arthropoda > Insecta > Trichoptera > Phryganeidae > Agrypnia > Agrypnia vestita. The sequence goes on along the minus strand of JADDOH010024368.1, from coordinate 7,946 downwards.
TTTCAATTAATATTTTCTTTTAAGTTAATAATTTTAGGGTTTATATTTATTTGAGTACGAGGGACTTTACCTCGTTATCGTTATGATAAATTAATAAATTTAGCTTGAAAATTTTATTTACCTATTTCCTTAAATTATTTAATATTTTTTTTTTGTTTTAATGTTTATATTTGTAATTAATTTAGTAAAATTAATAGAAGATTAATCTTCTTTCTTAAGTTTTCAAAACAAATGCTTATATAAGCTTATTAATTAAATTAAATTATCTCATATTTTATTAATTAAAGGATTAATAATAAAATATATAAAGTATAAAATTGTAGTAATTTGACTTAATTTTACATAGGGGTATTCTATAGGGCATCTTCCTAATCAAGTTAGTATAAGAAAAATTGATACAAAAATTCAGAATAGAATTTTATTAAATAAATAGAATTGGTTTCCCTTAATATTTTTAATAAAAGTAAAAGGTATAATAAATAAAATTATAATTGATATTATTAGAGCAATAACACCTCCTAATTTATTGGGGATGGATCGAAGAATTGCGTAAGCAAATAGAAAATATCATTCTGGTTGAATGTGAATTGGGGTAACCAATGGATTTGCTGGGATAAAGTTATCTGGGTCTCCTAGAAGGAAAGGTCTATAGATAGATAAAATTAAAATAATTATAATTAAGACAAAAAATCCTAGAGTATCCTTTATAGTAAAGTAAGGGTGAAAGGGAATTTTATCAATATTATTATTAATTCTTAGAGGGTTAGAAGATCCGGTCTGGTGGAGGAATATAAGGTGAATTATTGAAAAAGCTAAGATAATAAAAGGTAAAATAAAGTGAAATATAAAAAACCGATTTAATGTAGCGTTATTAACTGCAAATCCCCCTCAAATTCATTGAACTAAATCAGTACCTAAATATGGAATTGCTGAAAGAATATTTGTAATTACTGTGGCTCCTCAAAAAGATATTTGTCCTCAAGGGAGTACATATCCTATAAAAGCTGTTATTATAGTTAATAAAAGAATAGCAATTCCAACAAATCATGTTGGGCTAAATATAAATGATTCATAATATATACCTCGACCTACATGTAAATAAAGAACAATAAAAAAAAATGATGCACCATTAGCGTGGATAGAGCGGATAAATCAACCGTAATTTACATTTCGATAAATATGGTTAATTCTATCAAATGCTAATTCAATGTTAGGTACATAATTTATAGTGAGAAATAAACCAGTTAAAATTTGAATAATTAAACAAATTCCTAAAAGAGATCCCATATTTCATCAAAAAGAAATATTTGATGGAGTAGGAAGGTCAATTAAAGCATTTGTTATAATTTTTAGAATGGGATGTGATGATTTTAGAGGCTGGAATTTGTGGTTTTTCATTAAAATTTAATTCGTATAGGTCCGTATGATAAATTGGAAATTTTAGTTACAATAATTAAAGTTAGTAATAAATAATTTATTAGAGAGATAGTTAGATATATTTCATTTTTATTATAGAAATTAGATAAAAATAAATTATTTTCAGAGTTGATAAATAGATTTAAATTTAAAAATTTATTTATTTCAAGATTTGAATTTAGGAAAAAAATCTTAAAAATAATAAAGAATAAAATTGTTAGGGATAATAATAAAATAATTTTATTAGCAGTTAAAAAATTTAATTTATTTGATGTGAGTCTTGATACATAGATGAAAAGAATTAGTATTCCTCCAATAAAAGTTAGAAACATTAGATATGATATTCAAAAGGAAGTTCTTAATGAACCTAAAATTAAGGCTATAATTGTAGTTTGAATAATTATAATGATTGTAATTAATAGAGGGTGATGAATGTTAAGAAGAATAAAACTTAATAATAATATAATGAATATAAAAATATCAAAAAATAGTTTAATTAAAATAATAATTTTGGAGATTATTGATAAATATAGAGTATTTTTTTTTGAAGTTTTTAAAGATATTACTTATTTTTGATTTACAAAATCAAAGTTTTATTGATTAAACTATAAAAACTAATGAAAAGTATGCATTTGATAAATTTTATTATAATTAATTATTTAATGGGAAATTTTCTTTATTCTTTAAATCGTAAGCATTTATTAATTATTTTATTAAGTTTGGAATTTATTATATTAAATATGTTTTTTATAATTTATTTATATACCGTAAGTTTAGGAAATAGAATGTATTTTATGGTTTTATTTATAGTTTTAACTGTTTGTGAAGGGGTTTTAGGTATTTCTATTTTAATGAATATAATTCGAATTTTTGGTAATGATTATATGCGAATTTTTAGAATTTTATAATGATAAAATTTATTTTTATATTATTATTAATTGTTATATCTTGTTTAATAAAAAAATCATATTGAATAGTTCAGATAATAATTTTTATTAGAATATTTTTATTTATATTTATATCAATAAATTCTTTATATTTTAGAAATTTAAGATATATCTTTGGGTGTGATATAATTTCTTATGCTTTAATTTTATTAAGAATTTGAATTAGAGGGTTAATATTTTTAGCTAGATTAAAGGTAAATTTGAGAAATTTTTATGTAAATATTTTTATGTTGAATGTAGTTATTTTAATATTTTTATTAGTTTGTACATTTAGAAGAATAAATTTATTTATATTTTATTTATTTTTTGAGAGATCCTTAATTCCTATTTTAATTTTAATTATAGGTTGGGGGGCTCAGCCTGAACGTTTAATAGCTGGAATGTATCTATTATTCTATACTTTATTTGCTTCTTTGCCCATATTAATAGGAATTTTTTATTTAGATCAAAAAATTTTTTCTATGATAATTTATTTAATAAAAAATTTAGATATAAATTTTTTATTAATTTATTTAGTTATATTAGTAGCTTTTTTAGTTAAAATTCCTATATTTTTTGTTCATTTATGATTACCTAAGGCTCATGTTGAAGCTCCTATTTCGGGATCAATGATTTTAGCTGGAATTATACTAAAGTTAGGGGGATATGGAATTATACGAGTAATAATGTTTTTATCTTCTATTAATATAAAGTATAATAATTTTATTATTATTATTAGAATATTAGGTGCTTTTTATGTAAGTTTAATATGTTTTTTTCAAATTGATTTAAAGTCTCTAGTAGCTTATTCTTCTGTAGCTCATATAGGAATTATATTAGGGGGTTTATTAACAATAATAAATTGGGGGTATAGAGGAGCTTATTTATTAATAATTGGGCATGGGTTGTGTTCATCAGGGTTATTTTGTTTAGTTAATTTTAATTATGAGCGTTTAATAAGACGAAATTTATTAATTAATAAAGGAATACTTACAATGATACCTGTATTAACTTTATGGTGATTTTTATTTCTTTCATCTAATATGTCAGCTCCCCCTTCATTAAATTTAATTGGTGAAATTAGATTAATAAATAGTTTAGTAAGATGATCATTTATTATAATAATTTTATTAATACTTGTATCATTTTTTTCAGCGGGGTATAGTCTATATCTTTTTTCATTTATACAGCATGGTAATTTTATAAGAAGAATAATAAATTATTTTATAGGGGAGTCACGAGAGTATTTATTACTTTTTCTTCATTGAATTCCATTAAATTTTATAGTGTTAAAGCTTGATTTTTTAATTTTTTTATTATAACTTAAATAGTTTAAGAAAAATTTTAATTTGTGGAGTTAGAGATATGAGTATTCATTTTAAGTTATTTATTTATTAAATTTATATTTTATTAGAGGTTTATTTTTACTTATTTTTAGTTTATTAAGAATAATCATAGGAAATTATTTGTACTTTAAAGATTTAAGAATTTTTTTTGAGTATGAATTTTTTTCTTTAAATTCATCAGAATTAGTAATAGTTTTATTATTTGATTGGATATCTATATTTTTTATTGGAGTAGTTTTTATAATTTCTAGAATAGTAGTTTTTTATAGACAAAGTTATATAAGAATAGATATTAATAAAAATCGATTTCTAATTTTAGTTTTATTATTCGTTATATCAATGATATTTATAATTATTAGTCCTAATTTAATTAGAATTTTATTAGGATGAGATGGTTTAGGTCTTGTATCTTATTGTTTAGTAATTTACTATCAAAATGTAAAATCTTATAATGCAGGAATATTAACAATTTTATCTAATCGAGTAGGAGATGCTGCAATTTTAATAGCTATTGCTTGAATAATTAATTATGGAAGATGAAATTTTATTTTTTATCAATTATATATAAAAAATGATTGATTTATATTTATTATTGGATTTTTAGTAATTTTAGCAGGAATTACTAAAAGAGCTCAAATTCCTTTTTCTTCTTGACTTCCTGCTGCTATGGCAGCTCCTACGCCAGTATCAGCTTTAGTCCATTCTTCTACATTAGTTACAGCAGGGGTTTATTTATTAATTCGTTTTAGAGTTTTAATGAATGATTCAGTTTTATTTAAAGGTTTAATATTTTTAGGGATGTTGACTATATTTATATCAGGATTAGGTGCAAATTTTGAATTTGATTTAAAAAAAATTATTGCTTTATCTACCTTGAGTCAGTTAGGATTAATAATAACAATTTTAGGAGCTGGGGTGAGAAATTTAGCTTTTTTTCATTTATTAACTCATGCTTTTTTTAAAAGTTTATTATTTTTATGTGCAGGTGTTTTAATTCATAGATTAAAGGATAATCAAGATATTCGAAATATAGGGAATATTATTAAGTTTATACCCATAGTTAGAACATATTTTAATATTTCTAATTTAGCATTATGTGGGGCTCCTTTTTTAGCTGGGTTTTATTCTAAGGATCTAATTTTAGAAGTAATATTTTTATCTAATTTAAATTTAATTAGATTTTTTTTATGTTTTTTTTCAACTGGGTTAACTGTAACTTATTCTTTTCGGTTATTATACTGAAGATTTTATTCTAATTTTAAGTTATATAGATTATTTAATCTTCATGATGAAGATTTAGCTATAAATAAAAGAATATTTTTATTAATAATTATAAGAATTTCAGTGGGAAGAATACTTATATGAATAATTATACCAGTAATATTAATAGTTTATATTCCTATGTCTTTAAAATTTATAGTTCTTTATGTAATTTTTACGGGGCTATTAGTTAGATATTTTTTTATTTATGTTTATTATTTGAAAAATTGAAAAATTTGGTTTCATTTAAGAAGATTTATAGGGTCTATATGGTTTTTACCAATAATTTCTACTTATGGGGTAAATTTCATTGTATTAAGAAGAGGTTTATTTATAAAAAAAAGATTAGATTTTGGTTGACTGGAAAATTTACTTTATAGAAATATTAGTAAAAATTTAGGGCTAATATCAAGAGTAGCTCAAAAATTTCATATAAATTTTATTAAGATTTATTTAATAATTTTTGTAATGTGAATTTTTGTTATTTTAGGGTTAGTAATGATTTACTTAAATAACTTATAATAGAGTATAATATTGAAGATATTAAAGAGATTAAATTAATCTTTAAGTAATTTATAAAATAGAAATTTATTTTTACAGTGAAAATGTAATGTTTTATTGGTTAAACTATATAAATAGAGATTCTAATGTTTATACACTAAGATTTAAGTTAGCAGCTTAATTGAGGAATCTCTTTAATTGGAATTTTTATTCAATAATATTATTAACAATAATATACCTCTTTTTGGTTTCAATTAAAAATAAGGGGGGGTCAAACCCAGTCTTTTAAGTCGAAATTAAATGCTTTAAGCTTCTTATTTTAAGATAAGTTTAAAGTTAAACTTTTTTTGAATGCAAATCAAATATTTTAAATAAATTATAATCCTAATTAGTTCAGTTCAGTATATTTTTATTTCACTCATAATAAAGTCCAATAAGTAGAATAAAAATAAATAATGTTCTAATAATAAATCAATGAACTAATTGGCAAATGTTAAAAATTGTAATTATGGGTATAATTAATACAATTTCTACATCAAAAATTAAGAAAATAATTGTAATAAGAAAAAAGTGAAGTGAAAAGGGCAGTCGAGCGGATGATTTAGGGTCAAATCCGCATTCAAAAGCTGAAAGTTTTTCTAAGTCATTAAAGGTTTTTTTTGCTAATATTAGGGCTAGGAAAATTATTAAATTTGTAAGTAAAAAAGAAAAAATAAAAATTAATGAAATTAATATAATTATTTATATTAAAAAATTAAACTTTTTGATTGGAAGTCAAATATACTAAATATATTATATAAATAATTATGATCCTCATCAGTATATGGCTGTATAAAGAAATAGTCAAACTACATCAACAAAATGTCAGTATCAAGCTGCAGCTTCTAGGCCAAAATGATGATTATTAGAAAATTGATTTTTTAAATGACGAATTAGACAGGTTAGTAGGAATAAAGTTCCGATAATTACATGGAGTCCATGGAATCCTGTGGCCATAAAAAAAGAAGTTCCATAAATTCTGTCGGCGATAGTAAAAGGAGCTTCAATATATTCATAGGCTTGGAGTACTGTAAAATAAAACCCTAATAATACTGTTAATAATAATCTGTAAGTAGATTGGGTAAGATTATTTTCTAAGATTCTATGGTGGGCTCAAGTAACTGTAATTCCAGAAGTTAAGAGAATAATTGTATTAAGAAGAGGAATTTGAAATGGATTAAAAGGGTAAATTGATAAGGGGGGTCATGTTCTTCCAATAGAAATTCTAGGGTTAAGATTATTGTGAAAAAATGCTCAAAAAAAGGCAGTAAAAAAAAGAATTTCAGAGACAATAAATAAAATTATTCCTCATCGTAATCCTGTAGTTACTCTGTAGGTATGTATACCTTGATAGCATCCTTCCCGAGAAATATCTCGTCATCATTGATATATTGTTAATAAAGTAATTACAAGACCTAATAGACATAAAGAAATATTAAAAGTATGGAATCATATAACTAATCCTGCTATTAAAGTTATTGAACTTAGGGCCCCAGTTAAAGGTCATGGGCTATAATTTACTAGATGAAAAGGATGATTTGAATGGGTTGACATTATTAAATTACTTCTCTAGAATAAAGGGTTCTTAAAATAGTAAAAACATAAGCTTGAATAACTGAAACAGCTGCTTCTAATATTAATAAAAGAATTATTACTATAATTAAAATTATAGCAATTATAGATGATACATTCAGATTTATTGATCTTAAAAGAGTAATTAAGAGATGTCCAGCAATTATGTTAGCTATAAGTCGAACTGCTAAAGTTCCTGGACGAATTACATTTCTAATTGTTTCAATAATTACTATAAAAGATATTAATATAGATGGAGTTCCTTGAGGGACTAAATGAATAAATATATGTTGAGTATTATTAATTCATCCGTAAAGTATAAATGTAAATCATAGGGGAAGAGCTAGTGTTAGAGTTATTGATAGATGACTTGTTCTAGTAAAAATATAGGGGTAAAGCCCTAAAAAATTATTTAATAAAATTATTCTAAAAAGAGAAATTAAAATAAATGTTCTTCCATTAAAGTAATTAGGCCCAATTAGTATCTTAAATTCTTTGTGAAGAAAATTAGCCACTAAGTTTCAAAAAAAAAATAATCGAGTGGGAATTAGTCAAAATGAAATAGGAATAATTATTAAACCTAAAAGTGTTCTTAATCAATTAAAAGAAATATTTATAATGTTAGTTGAAGGATCAAAAATAGTAAAAAGATTAGCTATCATCTTCAATTAAATTTTTTTTGTTCAATTTTAATTTTAAATCTTGATAGATTGGGGCTATAAATAAAGAAATTTAAAATCATAAATAAAATAAAGAAAGAAATAAATATAATAAATAAAAATAATCAATTTAAGGGTATTATTTGTGGAATAAAAGAATACTATAAATTAGTAATTTAAATATGACATATTTATGTTATTTTTAACTAATTCTTTATAAAAAAAAT
>JADDOH010024367.1:0-30288 GCA_016648135.1 Agrypnia vestita | reverse complement strand
AGCTACTGACGACCGCGAGCAATGATGCTCGGAGCAACGGCTACTTCGGGGCCGCGTTCTGCAGCCCCTCCCGGCAGCAGGTGGTCCTGGCCCACAGGGGAACAAGTGGTGTGGGAGCCGCGTGGAATGATTTGAGTGGAGTAATCTTCAAAAATTATTCACCTCAAATGAGTTCCGCAGCGACGTTTGCTGACAAGGTGAAGCGCGCCATAGATGAAGTTAACAAACAAGATGGCATACGCTTTCACCTGTCCATCACGGGGCACTCCCTGGGCGGCTGGCTGGCCCAGGTCAGCGGCTTCAGTGTAAAGTACCTGCAAGCGGGGGGCGGAGGGTTCACCAAGAACCAGCAGAACGGCCTCCACGCACACATCGTGGCCTTTGAGAGTCCCGGCTGCAAGCACATGTTGGAGGAGATCATCGATGCTTACGATTTCAGGTACCGGAGAACAGTGTCCAGTGAATTGTTGGATATATCCAATTACCTTTCTTCGCCCAATCTTATCAATTGCTTCGGCTTACATGTGGGTAGCATATACCGGGTAGTAATTGATGTATCAGATTTTACATTTGCTGATTGCAAAACTGAAAAATATACTATTAAAACCCACGGTATACTAAATTTAGCGAAATCATTAAAGGAAAAGAGGAAAATTCACAAAATGGAGGACTGGCCTTTGAGTGAGATAAGTCAAAAAGTTCGTTCATATATTGGGATGAAGACAGAGTACAAAAGTTTCCACGACAAGGTAGAGCACGCAAATGAGTTTCATCTGAACTTTGAGCATTTCACTATTTCTGGTATCCGATACAAACCAACATCGGACAACTTTGCCAGTCTGGGGGTGTTCTCGGAGAACGAGTTAAAATTGCTCGATTTTTGGGTCATTTTCAAAAGGGAAAATGTGAAAACCAACATAATACAAAGTTATCTTACCGATCACGGCTTGGGAGGGTGGGCTGATTTATTTCCTCATTTTTCTATTGACACGAATAATCGTGTAATAAAATGTGACCACAAGGAGGACTTGAATAAGGTGTTCAGGCGGGCTAAAGTGTTGGTGCGCTGGTTCGGCGCGGAGCTGATGGCCGCGGTGGACCAGCAGAGCCGGGAAATACCCAAAATGATGTACTCCATCATAAACCAAAAGTGCCTCGACTCCTTGCCAGAAAATATCTTTGAATTTACAGACAGTATTGAGCTCGAAGTGTTTTTAAGATCGGAACGCCGAATCATGCAAATTAAGACCGAAGACTGCCAGCTTGAAATGCTTCGGTTGTCCAGCATTAGTCGTCAACTACGGAAATCGCCACCAGATTTAGATATGTACGTAAATGAAGGATGTCATACATTTCTACAATGGAGCGATATGAGCAACTTAAATAAAAATGTTGACATTAAAAACCTCCCAGATGATTTTACCAACGATAATTTATTGGTGATTGATTGCGCCTCGAACGTTATATCCATAAATTTCCTATGTGAACCAATGTTTCAACCGTTTGAACGTAGCACTAAAAAAAAAATTATTTTCGTGTCTGATCGAAACACTGATTTGAGTTCCATGGGTATCTACCCAGTTCAAAGTTCTTTTGAATCATTCCAAATGACGCCAGACTCTAAAAAGATACTCTTCGAAAATAAAATTTTAGACATTAGCGGTACAATTTCGAGCATAGTAGATTTTGTAGGAGAGGAAAATTTTGACAATTTTTCAACAGAGATTAACAAATTTATAAATTCAACTGATCTCAAAAATATTCTAAGAAGCGAAAAATATGTAATACAAGTTAAGAACTCGTGCAAAAATTTTATTGAAAGTGGCGCAAACTATGTCACACTAAATAGAGGAGTTGACGTAGAGAGCTTGGTGAGGATTGCATCGTCGGGTGCCCTGCTGGTGGTCAGCGGCGAGCGGCAGGACGGGCTGAGAGAGCTCTTGGGGGGCAGCTCGGGGGGCGGCATCGTCTGGGGCCCGGCCGCAGGGCAGGGGGAGGAGGCCTTCAAGCAGGCCGCGTCAGCTCGTCCAGAGGGAATAGTGTATCGGCTCGAAGCGAACGACGCTCCAGCAGCTGCAACCGTTAAACAGATCTTCAATAAAAGCTTTTATATGGCAAGACAGTTTAATAGCCAATTTGTGTTTCGGTTAGAAGACTTTACGGCGCTGAGGAAAAAAGACAACATATATATTTTCCAGGGCGCACCGAGCAAACAGAGTCTCGTGCAGTCCTTAGCGTTACCCGAAACAGAGAGAAATATTTTTATTAAAAATAAAACCATCCTCACAGCGCAATCTGATAACGAAGTTGACACTATTCTTAAAAGAAATTACAAAAAGCCAGTACACCTGCTGAAGCTTGAAGAGAATGGTCAGCGGTTTGTGTGGCAACGGTCGCTGGGGTCGCTGGAAGGTCTGCGCCCACACGTGCTTCCCGACACCGCGCACGAGGTCACCGAGGAGGAGCTGGGCGCCGCGAAGGAGGAGGTGGTGATCATCGCGGCCGAGCCTGGGATGGGCAAGTCCACTAGCCTGGCGAGCGTGGCCCGACACTTCGGTAACACCTGGATCATTTTCAAAAACCTCAAGGATTTGAAAATTCCCTCTGAGAGTGTATCAAGCGAACTGACGGAGAGCTATGAGTACCAACTAATAGAAGATCTAATCGAAGGCAGTTTGCCGCGAGGACTATTGCAATTCTCTTTGCATCGTAAATGCGCGAGGCAGCCTTGTATTTTGTTCGATGGTTTCGATGAGGTGAAAGATGAGCCCTCCAAGGAAAAGATTTTAGATATTTTAAAATATTTCAAAAACAAAACCACGGCCAAAATATGGGTAACTACCCGTTTTAATGACAGAGAATCTCTCGAGAATAGTTTATCTACATTAGCAGTGACTTTCAAAAATATTACAGAACAGCAACAGCGGGACTACCTCCGGAAGTTCTGGCGCTCGATCCTCCTGCTGAAGCCGGGAAGCAGCGAGGACGAGAAGCTCGAGCAGTGCGCGCTAGCTCTGCTGACTGAAGCCAATAAGCATCTCGGGGGAGACGTCCAGGACTTCATGGGGGTGCCCTTGCAGATGAGGATGCTGGCGGAGGTGTTCTCGCAAGAGGTCGAAGATAACATAACATCACAAATTGAATTAGAAAACGCCTTTCAGGTGGAGAGCGTATTTTCATTATACGAAAAATTTATTAAAATGAAATATAATATTTTCTGTAAGGAAAAAAATCGATTGAATGTTGATGAAGAAAACCTAATTTATAGAAAAACCGTCGCCAATTTTACAATAAGTCACAGAAAGCTGAGCCTTAGAACACTCTTCCCCGATTTAGCGGAAGTACTCTGCGAGGACTCTGAGGGGGACTTGGGAGGAGCCGAGCTGTGCCGAGTCGGGCTGGTCCAGTCGGGCGGAGACGGGAGGGCCGCCGAGTTCCTCCACCGCACGCTGGCGGAGTACTTCTGCGCAGACCTCATTGCCAGTTGGCTCCGTAAGAGTACACGTTGGCACGGTTGGGCCGCCATGATTGATTTCTTACTGTCCAATATCTTGCTGCAGCCCTCTAACGTAGTCATCAGAATGTTTCTGAATAATATCTTAAAAACTCAGACTACGCCTGACACTGCACGCGAGCACATAGCGTCGCATATCGGAAGAGTTTGGAGTGAACCACCAGGATCGGATGGTTCATCATCATCATCAGAGGATTCTGATGATGATGATGAACCCTCCGGTTCCTCTGATTCATCATCATCATCAGAGGATCCTGATGATGATGATGAACCACAAGACACAGCACTTCACGTGGCGGCTGAGGAAAATAATGAAGCCATTGCAGAACTGCTGATCGGTAGCTTGGGGACAGAGCAACACCGCACCAGCTTAATCTACTTCACAGCGGCTCGAGACGGGGGGGACCGTACTGCACTGGGCCGGGCAGCCCGGCGGGGACACCTCCCTGTGCTGCAGTGTTTACTGGAGAAGGGAGGGGGTATTCACTCGGCTGGTGGGGCTGGCTATACTGCACTGCAGTATGCAACCCTGGGGGGACACCTCCCGCTAGTGCGGTGGCTAGTGGAGACGGGAGGGGGATGGGACTCGGCAGATATAGAGGACGCGCGGGGCTGGGCAGCCATGCGGGGACTCGATGAACTAGAGCAGTACTTAGCAAATAAGAGAAGGGACATGAACTAATATTTTCTCCGCAATTCTAAATTTAACTTAAAAGTGTGATTTTTCAAAACGTATATAAAAATGTGCGGAGGCGAATTTCGTGTGGATTGGTGTAATTAATATAGAAATGTAGATTCTGCGAAACAAGTTATCGCTCTCCTAGAAGTGCGCTCCCGCAGTGACCCTGTATTCGGCGAAACCGTGTTCAGTTTTGATGAAACGCCGCCTAAACGAATGGGGTTATAAAGCTACAATTCGCGCTATTCTGTTCTTCGTGCGGAGCTGTACAAGTTGTCGGAGTGGCTACTTTATCTCCGACCGTTTGGGAGAAAGTGATATTTCCCGTTTCAGGTTTCCTGCCTGTAGAGTGTGAGTGTAGAGTGTCCGGCGTGCAGGGTCGCGCCCCCCAAACCGCCCGCCCGCTCTGCTGATGACGTCACCTGCCCCTGTGACGTGTCCCCCGCCAGCTAGTTTGGGAGATCCCAGGAATGCGCTGCAAGTAACTATTATTATTTCCTTATTTCTAGTATATTGCTCGCTGCCTGGCGTGTCCTATGATCTCCGCTGCATTTGGGTTTCAATCTGTCCTCCGCGTATTCCTATCCGTAATACATTTTCATACAACTCGGTAACTTGTACGAAGAGATTCCCACGCGTCTGGTAGACACGGAACCTGATTATAGTATAATTTTGGATTTTAAGAAATTTTTAATGGTTTTTTCATACAACTTAGTAAGTTGTATGAAGAGATTCCGACGCGTCTGGTAGACACGAAACCTGATTGTAGTATAATTTTAGATTTTTGTAAATTATTTATTACTCCCTTTCGTAGCGTCGCCCGACCGAAGCCCAACGCGTAGGTTAAGCGCCAAACCAGTTTCCACTAGTAAATGAGAAAGGGAGTATAATAAAAACTTGGTTTTTGTTGGTTCCTTTTTTGTGTTTTATTCTTATTTGCAGTTGTTTTATTTTAACTTAATATGCTTGAAAAGCTAGTCGGTGACTGTCTGACGGTTCTGAATGGAGCCTGCCATGCCGTGCTATAAACAATATCGTTTGTAACTTTGAATAGTTTTTAAAATGTAATTATTGCCTCGTAGTGTTCCTAGTTTCTTGCGTGTGTCTTCTATGTGATTTATCCAGGTGACATTTGTATGTATTGTGTGTCCCAGATATACGCATTTATAGACCTTTTCCAGCAGCAACTACTAAAATCATTGGCCCAGTGGGTATGACACTAGTTTCCCACACCGAGGGTTCCGGGTTCGATTCCCGGTGAGGTCACAATTAATCTATGTGACATACTCAAGCCTGGGTGTTTCGTGATGAATTTCGCTTCTGTAATTGGGCCTCTTGGCCCGTTGAACCGTAAAAAAAAATGCAAAACGCACAATATCCAAAAAAGCGATTTTGTGTTATACATATGTGTAGAAATATAGACAGGGTCATTTAAGGCTAAGAAATCTATTTGTATTATTAGTTTTACGATAAAAATAACAAATTACCTCTATTTTTCAACTTAAAAATCGCCTTTACTACTATTTACAGCAGAAAATTAAGTACATTTCTTGCAAAAGGAACTAATTACCTGTTGTGGCAAAGTGTACTTTTTCCAACAATGATATAATAAACTGTAGATACGTCACAAGCGTGAAATCTTGGCAACTCAAAGTAAGGTAATTGCCTTACTTGAATTCGTTATCGAACGGACCTTCTTTGTGATCGGGCGCGATGCTACGTCGAAAAAAAAGTCACAGGGAAAAAGGAACACAGTATCGTACACCATTGTAAGAATGAGTACGTTATTTTAGTCACCGTGACTTCAATTTACCTGATTTTTACGTGATTACTTGATTATGTTGTCTCTTTCAATGCAATATTTGCTACATATGAAAGTCAGCTACTATGAGAATAACGTGTCTATGTTATAATCCGTCAATGATTTGCAATAGAAATTTGAGAATGGTGATCTCTTTTTCCGCAGAACGCACCATTTGTCTATGATTGACATAACCTCAAAATAACTGACAGCTGTGTGGGCTAAAGTGTATTTTACACACAGCATCGATGGGAATTTTTTCGTTTTTTGTAACACGTAAAGTCGAGTGTTCTGATTTCAAAAATGATATTTTTATGTGGCGCCAAAATTTATTTAAAAAGTTACCACAGCTCAAAGTTTCATGACTTCGCTCATACAAATCGATACAAATCTGACAGCTTCATGTTTTGTCTGAATAACGCCTTACCGTAGACAGCAGATTGATTGAATGGATGACTTTATCTATGGATTCACCTTGTATGAAGTAGGTACTACAAGGGAAGAAAACATTAAGCCGCATTGCACACACGGTTTTAATTGGACAAATAATTATATTAAACAAGTTTTTCACTAAATTTTTAATAAATACTTTATGCAGTCAACTACAGTACCGTCTCCCCGGGAATTTGGCTCGTTACATGTTTATAAAAAGGTGTAACGAGTTGTACGTGGATCGAGCCGATGAATTTTTACGATTAGCCGCCAAATTGTATAACCCCTTTTTTTAGGTTATGTTTGGTTGTTTAATTTTATAACAAACTTATTTTAAGGTTAGGTTAGAAAAGGTTTGGTTAGGTAAGGTTAGGTTAGGTTAGGTAAGGTTAGGTTTGGTTAGGTTTGGTTAGGTTAGGTTAGGTTAGGTAAGGTTGGGTTTGGTTGTTTAATTTTATTAAAAACTTAATTTTAGGTTAGGTTAGGTTTGGTTAGGTTTGGTTAGGTTTGGTTAGGTTTGGTTAGGTTAGGTTAGGTTAGGCAAGGTTAGGTTTGGTTGTTTAATTTTATTAAAAACTTAATTTTAGGTTAGGTTAGGTTAGGTGAGGTTAGGTTAGGTTGTTTAATTTTATTAAAAACTTAATTTTAGGTTAGGTTAGGTATGGTTAGGTTAGGTATGGTTAGGTTAGGTTAGGTTAGGTAAGGTTAGGTTTGTTTAATTTTATTAAAAACTTAATTTAAGGTTAGGTTAGGTTAGGTTAGGTGAGGTAAGGTTAGGTTAGGTTAGGTGAGGTTAGGTTAGGTTGTTTAATTTTATTAAAAACTTAATTTTAGGTTAGGTTAGGTTATGTTTGGTTAGGTTAGGTATGGTTTGGTTAGGTTAGGTTAGGTACGGTTAGGTTTGGTTGTTTAATTTTATAAAAAACTTAATTTTAGGTTAGGTTAGGTGAGGTTAGGTTAGGTTGTTTAATTTTGTTAAAAACTTAATTTTAGGTTAGGTTAGGTTGTTTAATTTGATTAAAAACTTAATTTTAGGTTAGGTTAGTTGAGGTTAGGTTAGGTTGTTTAATTTTATTAAAAACTTAATTTTACGTTAGGTTAGGTTAGGTTTGGTTGTTTAATTTTATCACAAACTTCTTTTAAGGATAGCTTCAATATTTCAAATGAGGAGTAATGATTGATTTACAAATCATTGTCAATCAATAAATGAATAGAAATGGTTTAATTACTATCAATTATCAATAAAGTATTTATTAAATATTTCCGTGTATTGAAACCGTGTGTGTAATGCAGCATAATGTTTTCTTGCTTTTAGTACTCACTTCACACAAGGTGAATCCATAGATAAAGTCATCAATTCAATCAATATTTATCTGCTGTCTACGGTAAGGCGTCATTTATGTCATAGACAAAACATGCAACTATCAGATTTGTATCGATTTTTGTGAGCGAAATTATGAAACTTTGAACTGTGATAACTTTTTTAATAAATTTTTGCGCCGCATATAAATATCATTTTTGAAATCAGAACACTCAATTTTACGTGTTACAAAAAACAAAAATATTCCCATCGATGCTGTGTGTATTATCCAAATTTGCCCTTTCAACATTTCAAAATGACTATTTTAATAATATCCGTTACCTACATAATGTTGATATGCACAGAAGAAATTAATAATGCAGTAAGAACCTTGTTCACGCAATGACTTATTAAATTGTTATTCAAGTCCCGGTTGTTTCAATTTGGATAAATAAAAGTTCGTTTAAAAGCATAGATTTTTACGGAAACGGATTTCAGACTTGCCAAATTTAATTTTTGATAGTTCAGAAACCAATAAATTCACTAGTAAGTAGAAGTTAAAATATTGCATTCATTTCTATTGGTGAAAAACTCTTTGAATATGATAAGAATGATCTTGAATATAATTTCTCTAAAATGCCAGTGAATGATGGACTCACTAGAAAAACAGATTCACTGTAACAGATATATCACGTATAATCTAAAATTTTATTTATCTTTAAAATTTAAAGTTACCCTTTCCCCTGTAGGGTAATTAGATAATTTATTGGTGCTTAATCATTTTGCACCTACATATATACATTTTTTTTCTTTAACAACTGTTTCAGTTTTATGTAGACAGCCTTTTTGAAATTTTGTAAAGCTTTCATCTAAATATATAAAACTTTTTTGACATTTACAGCGTTAACTTTATGGTTGGACATAATTATTAATTTGAGAAACCTAACAAACTTTGTGTAAACCAAGCTGATTGTTTTCAAACGTCTATCGGTTTCGATATTGCACTCTATCTTCGTCAGAATAGACGAACAATAACATCCATAAATTAACTTTTAAGGTGAACTGTAAGGAGAGGGTGTGTACTCATTTGTGGTGGAGGCGACGTTTGGCTGTGGGACATTAAAATGGGGAGTACATTGAAAAATGGATTATTCATTAAATGTAATTCATTGTTTTTGGTATTGAGAGACTCTTTGATTTCCAACATTTCTAAATGATGTTACCTAAGGGCTGTATGAGCTGTCTGTAAGATTTGCTGACCGCTCAGTGATCTCACGGCCCGCACGGCGGCTGGTCCCCGTGTCGCTGGGGCAGACACCCTCCATGTCACACGCGCTACTCCTGTTATGCTGGATATATTTTTTTAAATATATATTGAATTCATTTTTCATATTTAGCTATTCCCACTATTTCGCTATATTTTTATCCTTTTTGTTCTAACATCTGTGTGCTTTCTTCTAATGAGCCATTATTTTTTCTGATCAAACATTTTTATTTGTTTTATATTCTGCACTTCTAAATTTGTTTTTTGTATCTTTTTGAGCCGAAAGGAGTTCAATAAATTTCTTGAAAAAACTTCGAAGACTTGGCTGTTTCCTTGAGTCGTTTTTTCATCCCATATATGTATTATGTCCATTTTTGAATTTCTAGTACCGATTCTAAAGACCTTCATTCCACTGTGATTGATAGAATTTTCCGATCGTGATTTCTTTCTCTAAGGTAATCTAGTTCCGTATTTTCTTCATGTGCAGTGGTCATGTTCATGTTGGGCTTTTTTATTTTTCTTATGAATTCAGAAGTGTAGTGTCCATATTAATAATTTTATTAATAAACATATCCACATTAAATTAATAATTTCTTTGACATCACTTTATTTCTATGTAATATTATTTTCAGTGCTTTATTTTGGAAAATCGTTAATTTTCTTAACTATTCCTCACTAGCCAGAAATAGTATTTAGCTGCAGTTGTTAATATGAGGGACTTTTATTTAAGTGTATATATTTTTGAAAGATTCTGTTTTGATGTATTTTAGGATGTATCATTTATAAGATCGATTCTTAAAATTTTGTTTTATTTTTCAGTATTTACTACTCATCTTCTGCAAGACGTTGGACAATAGTGGGAGTAACAAATAGTGAATTTTAAAAGTTCATTCGCTTTTAAACAAGTCTAGGGAATTGAAAATCTTGTCGGTTTGAAAATGTTAAATAACAACTTTTTCTAGTCCCGAAAATATTCAATGAATTTAGCGAGACTCGATGGTTGTGGGTTTTGTTCATTTTTGTAGTGAATTTGCGTCACAAAGATAAACAGAGTAATGTTTATTCACGTTTCGACACCTTAGAAATTCGCAAGTTCAGAAAGCCGCAACATTCGCGTGCTGAAATATTAATATTCGTCTTCCCACGTCCCGGCAGCAGCGCTCCTGGGGGACTCCGCCCCCCTGCAGATCTCCCTCGGGAAGTCACCAAGCCCAGTGCCTGTCTGCACAGCGCGTCACGATAAGGAGCCATTTCCTCGCCAATTAAACTCTAATACGCCTTTCCCAGAGATCTGAACACATCACAGATAGACCATTGTGTCTGATTATACTCACTTTTTACCTTAGAAGCGTAAGTTCTTCAACTGAGATCCTGAAGATTGATCTCCATATGGAGACATCGAGGCGAGATGCGCGCAATATTCGCGGTGCTATACGGGGATACGTGTGATGCGCCTCCAGCCGTATTTTTATAAAACAGTTAATATGGACATAGGCAGGGCCTCTCAGTAACACCCGGCAGAACCGGTTGTGTCCTGCCAGTGCGGAAAAAAGTCAAAGGAAAAATAGACACAAAGTGTCGTCGCAGTGGCGGCTGCTGGGCCTGGCGCTGTTTCCAGTGGTGAAGCTTCAATTCGGTCAAGAAGGGGAACTGACTGCAAGAACCGTAGAGAACATTCATTTTACTTCACGGCACTACGCGTAGTAATGTGTGCGTGTGTAATTTGAATAAGTTATCTTAAAATCACTCTCCTCGGTAGTTGACACTTTCAGGATAAACGAATGTTTATATAGGAAGCATCTATGGGTCTATGGGTGTAAAAGATTTTGAAAGGCGGAAATGCCTTATTTTTGGGAAATAAGGTAAGCTTGAGTTTTATTTAACGAAATATTACAATCAAAAGTAATGTCGGTATAGTAAAGTTATATTAGAGTCGCGGGCTGCTTTGATTATTACGGGGAACGGCTGGACCTTTTAGCACCAGATACCTAGCAACGGCGAGTCCTGGCGACATCGGAGTGAGCCCGCTTCCTGCAGCGGACTGGACATGGACGTGGGAGAGGCCCCGGGGAGACTGGACGTGCAGAGACTCGGGCTGATGACTAGTTTAAAGAGCCCGAGGACCTGCTGACTATGAACGGTAGCGAGGAGAGTCAGTGAAGGCGGCACCAGCAGACCTTCAGTGTTCCCCTCGACTAGGACTGCCCCGAGCCTGGCCGCCCTCACCAGCCAGGAGCTGGCAGAGCCGGTACATCCAGCAGAAGGAGCCGAGTAAGTTCATTTTCAAACATTTTATTAAACCCTCATTTTGCCAGTCCCGGTGTCTGCACCAGGCGCCACCTCGGGGCGTACTTCCGAAACTTTTTTTACCAAGTCTTATCAACCCCTTTACCTCTCGCATGCAAAGCCAGCGCTCTACCATACCATCTTCTGGACACTAGTGTCAGTCATGTTTTGTGTTATAATTGAAAGCTTTATATTCTCTGTAACATTCATGGGACTAACTATTAAAACTGCTGATCATCACATATGGTGTCATTGCAACTATGTACTGCGCATTCATAGTCTATACCATTGAAGTATTACCTCCCGCGGCATTACCCTTTCTTCTGGCCTGACATTGTACTAACCTCGAGCTCTCTGTTCCCAGCAGTTGCCGGCGGAAGCTGAGAATACCCGGAACGTCGAGCGGCTTCCTGATGACCTTCCCGGGCCAGACCTCGCCCTGGACCGGACACAAATGGAGATTTTCACATATTCTATGTACACGTCCACCGCAGACTTAATTTTGGTTTCGTACTGTACAAGCGGACGTAAATTGTGGACACTTTTAGTAGGGCGATTGCTTCATGTTTAAAATGTTTTATGCTTGTCATTTTTCATGGTTTTTAAAGCAGAAAAAGAATGAAACAACCTAAGAACCTACGCATATCAATTACTTTATGTTATTTAATCTTGTTATGTATTATATACTTTAAAAAAAGTTTATGTACTTGATGTAAACTAAAAATATATAATCAAATTAATTCCACTTAAGTCCATGGGGCTAAAAGTGTTCCAAGCTATTCACCTGTATGAAAATGTTGTTCTTCTTTTAGTTTTTTCATATGTCAGTTGATTACTTTTTAATTTATTTACCTGTTCTATCGGCCACTCGGCCAAATCCTTGACTTACGTGTTATGTGTGACTATTAGTGTCGCCAGCTTAATGTATGCTGGGCTTCGCTAAACTTCACTATAAAAGTTGTTGACGTAGTTTTATTCTTCTACTTTTTAGTCTTTAAAATAATTAGACATAGTTCACAGATCTTTGACATTTTAAGAATACGAGTCGAAAATGTGCTATCATTATTGTAAACTATTTCAATAAGTACGAAGATAACTGACTTACTTTATATTTATTATTATTTATTGTAAAGGAATTCATAATACATATTTATAATAAACAAACATTTAGATTTTTATTTATTTTAAAACTTTTATATAGATATTATCTTATTAATATTTAGCGCATTAATTAAGTGGTCAGGCATTTCAACGAAATGCTAGTTATGCTAGTATTCCACCACTTACTGAGATTTTCAGTCTATCGGTTTCGAGACGCACCCGTCTCTTCCTCGGGACAACCACTACAGCAGCTGTAAATAACACTGTCAACACCCCCTTCAGACCCCCCCCCCTCTCACGCTCCCCCCCCTCAGATCCTAGACCTCTTTTGGCAGGCACCAGGTGCAGAGTGTACCAGAACTAGTCCACGATTATTTACAGGTGAATTCTTGCCTTGATTAAGAATCAAAAATTTTCTAGCAATCGTCATCTAATATCAATAGTTGATATGCAATGTAGATATGCAATGTCAAAGTTTGCATTTTTTCACTATATTTCGACCTTATTTTTTAATAATCGATTATGAAAAAAAATATTCGCTTCTATACAAGTCAAATAAAAAGATACAAACCTTACAGAAACTGTAAATAGATTACGTTTTAAGGTTTTCATAATTTTATTTGACTTCTATTGAAAAAAAAATTTTCATAATCGATCTAAGTACATATCTTCAAAATTTTCGACTCATTATCAAGTCAGGAATCCGCCCATAAAGTATCGTGGACTAGCTCTGCTTTACTCTTTTTTAAACATTTTAAATTCATATATTATTTGAATATTGATACAAATCAAATAAAATAATAAAATTTTAGACAAATTTGTATCCATTCACATATTTATTTTTGAACTTAACATATTCGCTATACATAACACTAAATTTTTATTCAAATTGATGAAGTATAATCTTATCTGAATAACTGGAAATTAATAAATGTTTTAATAAATGTATTTATAAACAACGTGTGTTTTTATTTATTTCGATACTTATATTGTGATATCTGTGTAGTATATTGAGACACCTACCGGAGAACCGAGAAACGATAAATGCTTTTATGACCAGCACTGGTGAATATAATATAATAATTATTATTTAACTAGCTGTTTGTACCCGGTATTACACGGGTTAAGAATTAATTTTAAAATAAATTTGTGGGAGAAAACAAAGGTTCCATTGTTTTGCAAAACATCTAATTGTTTCCAAAAATATTTCAATTTAATCAAGGCTGGGATGGATAGGATGTCTAGAAGAAATGTGGCGTATTCATTCCAACGGGAATACATATCCAAAATTTGGGTCCAATCGGTCAAGCGGTCCGTCCCTGATATATTTTCATATTCTGATGCATGAAAATATTTCAGGGAAGGGGAAGGGGTAAAAGGGGAGGATTGAAATGTCGCCTATGTTACTCGCCGGGTTCTAAAGAATAAGTTTGCAAATTTTGAGTCCGATCGGTTGAACAGTACAGATTTGCATTGAAAATTTATAAGGGGAAGGGGTAATGAAGTAGGGGGAATATATCTCCTATGTTACCCGCCGGATCCTAAAGAATATATGAGTTTCTAGAAATTTTGAGTTCGATGGGTAGAACGGTATAGATTTGCATCGAAAATATACGATAGTGATGGGAAGTGGTAAAGGGGGAGTGAGGAAATATCACCTACGTTTCCCGCCGGGTCCTAAAGCATAAGTATGCAAAATCTGAGACGAATCGGACAATCCGTGAAGATTTGTATAGACAACAGAAAAGACAGACATTGAGTTTTATAGGTATTGATATTCCCACATTTAATAAAATACGAGACATTCTTTATTAAACTGTCAGTGCCAATCTTTGCAGCTGATGTATGTATTGTTTTATGGCAAGACTTTGCACCGCGAGTACAGGGTGTGACGGAGCCCGTCCACAGTGCTCTCTAGTATATCTTTTCATTTCCTGCAATATGGTTGATTATCATTACAGTAATTTGTATCGAATATTCAAAACAAGCCGAATAAAATCCTTGCAGGAATTTGAAAAACATATTTTCTCTCGTTTTTATCATTTGATTTAATAACATATTAAAACGAATGAATTGTTAATATTATTAGAGAAAATAAATAAAACGTAATAAATACCCGAAATTGCAATAAATATTATTGGGCGTTTATAATACCCGGGGAAGTAATAGATCCAAGATCTGAACTAGTGAATTTTAGCGCGCAAACATCGCAAATAATTTAAGTTTCTTTTCCTTGGCTTGACACATGCAAACAATATCTTTTATTGAAATAATCGCATCCTGGACCTTGTTTTCTAAAGTGATAAACTCACGGAAGTGGATCCAGCAGAAGAATATTTACTTTCTGTAGATATACACCATCCACCCTTGATTATAAGCATTGAGTACAACTATGTCAAACCACATGGATATCACACATTTTCACGAATTTTTCATACAGCAGACTACGCTTCTATTAATGATCATCTTAAGTACATTCATTGGTCCTTTTTGTTAAATTGTGATGATGTTGATGATTTTAGTGAAAAATTTCATAGTATTATTGACGATACTGCAAATAAATTTGTTCCATATGTTGAAATATTTCGTATTTCGTTTTAAAAATGGGTTTCAAAAGATTAAGAGGAAATGATAAAATATAAATGCTTGCTCTCAAAACATATAAAGAAACAAAAAACAATATCGATTATAGCAATAACTCACAGCTAATGTCTCGATGTAAAGTATTGTCGAAATGGTTTTACTCCAATCATATAAAAGAAGTTGAGTCTTCCATCAAAGTTAATGTCAAAACCTTTTGGAATTATAACTGCCTGTTGTAATTTTTTCGAGGTTACTGTACTTAAAAGTCCACAAAATTTATTTCTATTTATTCAATGTTTCACAAGAAATTAAATTTTACCTTTATTTAATGGACCATATAACCAGTTTGATTTTATTTAGAGTTCAATGAACATTAAAAATGTCCTTAGGTTTTCACGGCCGTTCAGAATCTTCTGTGTATAGTTTTCTGGGATATTCTGCCCATAGCTGATAGTAAAAAAAAATAGCTGCAAATTTAATTTGTCTGGATCGTTTCATCAAAAATTAGAAGAAAATAAACAATTAGTATTATGGTTGAGCTTGTCCAAATATACTTTCAAAAATCCCTACACAACGATAACGTATCCAAAGAATATTTGAATACCACCAAGATACGAAATCTGAACACATTCATTCCGGAAATTCCATGAATCCCAAAAATATTTTGCGTAATATAAAAATTATAGCGATAAGATAATGCGATTTTACACGTTTAATAAATAATGTACCTAACTCATGATTTTTTTTGTGTGTTTCGACAGATTTTTTCTGTAGATTTTAATATTTTGAATCTTATAATTTGTGTCATGTCAACTACAATGTTAATGTATTTTAACAAAAATAATAAGATTTTTCACTGGCGTATTTACTTTTGATAACAATATATAACATCCAAATCACCTGAGCCAAATATAAATAAATATTATTAGCCCGTGATAACGAGTGCTTGACGTATTTCTGTCTGTATTAACTTCACCCCTCGTGTGAAGGGATGCAGAGAGAGTACTGGCAGAGTCAGGGGGCAGTACATTTAAATTCTGCAACAGGGCTTGACGCACAGTTACTGTAGCGAAACACATCCCAAGCTCGAAATCAAACCCATAACTCCCAGAACTAGTAGACTACGAGGGCTGCAACTTAGAATGCAAATTAATACAACAATATTTTGATAGCCTCAATAAAATATCATAACTTGGAAATAGATTGTAGTATTATATGAAGAAGTCCGCCTCTATCAGCGGCTTCTTCCAGTGCAGGAGTGTGTCGCGTGTAGTGAAGCACACTCGGGAAGCGAGAATAAATACTCACGGGTGGTGTATTCACTAAATTTATTGCTGATGCGATATTCACATTGAAAAATAAGTAAAACGATCGAGGAAGGAATCCCGAAAGGGGGGAGCGGCGTGAGCTACGCGCGCGTACCCGCTCTCGTGATTGGTCGACGGGATGAGAGGGACAATGGAAATGACACATTCCCGGCGTCCTCCAACCACATCCAGGGTGCCTCGCAGCCATTAGCAAAAACTTCAGGGGAGGTAATAGAGCCAGACTTCTTCAAATGATATAACAATCTATTTCCAAGTAATAATATTTTATATTTTCATTTTATTCACACTTATATTAATGAACATTGAACGTTTTCCTTTGAGATGTTTGTTCTACATTTGGTATCGAAACGCTATCACGATTTATTATCTTATCGCAAATCGTCTTCAGGCCCAGTTGCATCAAGTTGGATTTAAGTCACGGTAGAATTTAATCTCGAGTTTTAAATAACTTTTTCCAACAACGGTTTTCGGCTTGGATTAAACGAAAACTATCAGAAAATTCTGAAAGTAAAAGGAGTTTAAACTCTCGGCCAGAGACGCGCATGTGCAGTGCACGATTTAATTGTCATCAAAATATGTATACTTTTATTTTTATTTTTTGACATTTTACTAGTGATGAGCAAACCTTTATTTTAACCGGTTACACCTGGTATCGTTATTTGAGATTTGTATTTGATTGCATCGGTTATTGGTAACTGAGATAAAACTATTGTCTAGTGCTGATGGCTGACCATCCATTTACAAAAAATCAGTTGCCAATCATCGATACAATCTCAGATAACGGTTATGTGTCACCGGTTAAAATACCATCGCTACATTTACCATACAAAGTGTGGAAATGTACAATATTATGATGTGGGGTGACACAGACTTTTCTGACGATCGACTCATTCTACAGTATGAATGTAATGGATATTGGCTAGGCATTGTCGATAGTATATTTTGTAATGTTTTTTATTTCAATCAGGTTTTAATAATTTTAGATTTATATTTGGGATACATTTATTTTTGGAACATTACCTAACGATAGACAACATAATAATTAAGATTCAATTAGGTACATTAAAACAAAAATTATCTATCATTCATTTGTATGTTTCGACCACATGTCTCAAAAGCAAACGAAATTAAATTAATGAAATATTACTAATTGCACTGAAATAGAAAACAAGTATTGTGAAGAAAAAATAGTTCAGTTATGTTAAGAAACACTTGGAGAGAAAAAATTAACACAGAACATTTAGGGCACCAAGGTACACTAGCAGCTGTTTTAAACGCATACAAACTCATTGCATATTAATATCCCTCTAACATGCATGACTTTTCGACAAATAATGAATAATTATGCAATTGAAAATTAAGGAATTGCATTCCTCTTAATTTATAATTTACAGCGCGGGGCGGGGGTGGGGAGATGTTAGGAGGGAGGGAAGACTGTATCATTCTCAATTTGGAATTAATATTGCAGTATTAAGTTAAATGGGGATCGCGCCACATTTATATGGGGGGAGGGAGATGGCTTCCCAAGGTCCCAAGTTATAAAGAATAAGCGCGCAACATTTGGGTCAGTTCTGTCAAGCGGTATAGATTTGTACAGAAAACATATTGGGTGAGAGGGTGAGGTAAAGGGAAAGGGGAATGTTTTCGGCAGGGTCCTGAAAAATAATTGGGAAAACTTTATGTCAGACCTGCCAAATGGTGTCGATTTGTATTGAAAATTTACTAAGGGTGTGAGTTTGGGGGAGGAAAAACATTTCACAAGTATTTCAAAAACGCAAGATGATAAAAATGGTCAAAATATTCATAATTTTCAAAAAGTGATTAATGAAAAACTTACTCATAAAAACCATGTTCTTTTATAATCCCTTTCTCATTCAATCAGATATCGTGCCTACTGTACGCGTCGGGTCATTACTCATCTGTATTGATTCCAATTTTAATGTTATAATGTTATACTTTAATTATTAAATATTTTTAAACGAAAAATTTGTTAGATCATTTTTATCGTCGCCACGAGTCTCCCTGTAAAGTTTCAGCTTGATTGGATCACGGTTAAACGGTTAAAAACCGCAGACGCTCCGAGTTAAAAGAAAGGGAGTAAAAATATTTAAAATTAAATTTATATATATATTTATAATAAAATATATATATAAATTTATAATAAAAAAATAATAAAAAACAATTTATCTTATTCTTCTTATTATTACAGTAAGTACTCAGTGTCAATCAGAAATTTTGATATTCACAATAATCAAATACATTTTCGGAGAGTCAGTTACTAAAGATAAGCTCAATAAAATATTGAAATAGAATTAGGAAGAACGAATATTTACGAAATGTGATTTAGCAATCAATATCTTTATTGTATTGATATTATTTTTATTTTATTTTCATTTATTGGTTTTCTTACAGCCATATAATTAATCAATTTTGAAAAAAAACAATAATTGATGTACAGAGTTTTGGGCCAATTACAAGAAAACACATATATACAATCGATAAAAAAAATAAGAAAAAACATGTCCAATAGTGAGTTTGTGTGAGTGTGTGTATTTGTGTGTTTATTTATTTATTTATTTATTTTAAAACAATCTTAAAAATTTTCCACTGAATTTAAAAATTTACTTATGTAAATATATTGAACATGTCGTCAAAAGATACTGAAAATACCTACGAAGAATTTAAAAAAGAGGATTAAGCGCCTCACTCCTAAGTCCTGACACACTCTCGTCTTGTTCATCTCCGTATCTCCGCAAGCAGCTCGACGATTGTTGAGACCCTTAACAGGGCCAGTATCTTCTAGTTTGTGTTTTCTGGGGTATTATGCCGTGTTCAAACGACCTTTCTGTTCAACGTTCGGATCCCCTTGCAGGGTCCATCATCAGGGCTGACGATGGTGATATACATGTCGCTGGTTGTGATCAGTGTGCACTTCATACAAGCGAAAATGTCTTAAAACGTAAGGGCAAATACACTGCATTAATTAAGATTTTAGGAAATGAACATTAATTAAGTAATAAGATAAAAAAAAACACTTTTTATCTAATCTAATACGCCGAACCAGAGAGTGATTACTTTCTATCAAAATATATTTGAATAATTGTTATCTCGTGAAAATATCACGTGATTCTAGCAGTTGTCACCCGAATTAATCTCGCAATTTCCTGTTGACGCTTCTGTTTAGAATAAAAAATTCTTTGTTAACGAGGAAACTTGCAGTCAATATTTGACCCACTTCAGAACCAAAAATCGCTCTCAAATATCGTAGGCAGACGTATTTCTAATGATAGTACATTAATTATTGATAAATTTTACAAAGTTACTATCATTATTTTAAAAAAATAATTAAAATGCCGAAGCATTTTTTAATCGGATATTGTACATGCCGGCGACATCTGTCGTGTTGCTTTAAATGTTACGTTTTTAATGGCGAGAGAAATTTCCGAATTTAAAAGGGACATATTGTACCGGGGCTAGTCCACAGTACTCTGGATCCCTGTTTCAAGACAGGATGCAGACAGAGACAAGACTTACACTGACGATAGACCACCATATTTGATGTTTACTTCCCCAACATTCAAAGACATATTTATTTGCCTGTGAAATTACTTAATTAATTTATATTTATGACTTTCGCTATTTCAGATGAAACATTTGGAAAAGAGTCGTGAATATACGTGGTGTAATTAGTGGGACACGTTGAGTGAGGGCAATGTGGAGTAAAAGAGATACATACATCATTGTCATTAGAAACCCGAGACAGGAAGCAGAAATTGCATCCTGTGTTTTTATGTTTACATAAACAATTGTGCAATAATGACATATAAACATCAATATTACGTCACACGTACACGGATTGTAATGTTGGACCTCCAAGATATCTGGGTGCTCTTAAAAACGATCTGTTTATTTGACGCGTTTAAAAAAACATACTTCGGTCTTGCAAGTTTTGAAATAATTAAGAAAAGATTAAACTTCTTGAATGAACGATTAATAACTTTGTGGTGACATATTAAATAATTAAATAAAATGCGACCTGGTGTACACCACTCAATATTTATTTTCTTTATTCAATATGAATAAACCCCCCTACGAGTTTCGGGAACTATGTATTTTATTGGAAAAGGTACGTAGATGATGGGATCTGTGCTTGGACTGGCACACTAAGACAACTCCAAATGTTCCTCAATTTTTTAAACAAACAACATAAAAACATTTTATTAACATTAGAAATCGGCCAAAATTATAGCATAAATTTCTGAGATTCGACGTTGTCTAATGTAAACAGAAAATAGAATTTAACATATTTCGAAAATACACTTTTACAGACATAGTGATTCACAACACGTCTAACCATGCAATGGCACAGAAAGTTTCAGCTTTTCATTCAATGATTAACAGATTATTGACTATTTCTTTATCTACCAAAAATTATAATAAGGAATTAAGTATAATTAAACAGATACCTAAACATTACGCATGTAATACCAAACTAATTGATAATATTTAAAAAAAAATTAAGAAAAAATATTACATGTCTTATTTAACATTTTTCCAATAATAGATCAAATAAAAAAAATCCAACGTTGAGAATCCCTTAATTATTCCCTAACACACCGTCCCCTAGTTAATTTTATGTTTTTATAAGGGTAATTTAATTTAGTATACGTTGTATTCTCCTGAGGAAGGGAACTTCGTTCCCGAAACTTGAAGGGGTGTTTATTCATATTGAATAAAGAAACTATATATCTAGTGGTATTTACCAAGTCGTGTTTTATTTATTTATTAAAGGTTAAACTAACTAATCTTGAAAAGTTTAATGTCCTAGTAAATAAGACGCACTGTTTAGCAATACGACGTTCTTACCGAAGGGTTATACACCACCTTGAGACATCAAAAATACATTATAATTAAATGTGTTCGTTTTCCGTAACTGTGGCACATATAAGAATCATTTTGTACGGCAAACATTTAAATATTACGCAATGCATATGACGGATAATTTTCGTTTATCAATAAAATATTGATGTCCAAAAATTCTGACTTATCTTATCTGCTTCAAGCCTCAGACCTGTAGATGATATTTCAATCAAAACAGCTCAACAGGTACTTGTTTAGGAGATAGCGAGAAACATCGCGTTTGATACTTTTCATATTTATGCTAGACTAATATTATTACACTTTTTTATCATTTCGAAGTATATTTCAAACGACCGATGAGCATTGGTAATCGATATGGAGTCGATTGCATTATAATAACATATTTTTCCTGTACGCCAGAGTCTTAAATTCTTAATTTTTATTAAATTAATAAATGGCATGAACATATGTCAGCAAAAAAGTATTTTACTGTACTTATCATACATACCCTTAGCAGGCTTAAGACTCTCTTCCGATTCACTGTGAAATAACAATGTATTTTCTGGATGTCAAGAAGAGCGTCCCAACAAACTGGAACGCATTCAAAACGTTTCATCTTCAACATGTCTTCCGTAGTCTTCTTCGTTGACCTACAATCTGACAGCGCCATGGCATCCATGTTCTATCTCTACTTGATGTATATTATCTTCTTTTCAATCCTCACTCACCTCAGTACCATAATTCTTAATTCTACTTTTTAGAAGATTCTGATCGGCCGTGAAATATAAATATGTATTAAAAATTTTATACAAAAGTAAATAACACATATTTTCTTTATTTTTCTGTTAAAATTCGTTGTTATCCCTTAAATCTCCTGGTATTTTCCTGCATAATTTCATTTCGCTGCACCTGATAGAAGTTTGCGATCTCTTTTCTTCCTCAACGGTTATCTTATTTCATCTTTTCTTCTTGTACGGTGGTCGTGTTCGTGTTGGTTTTTTATTTTGTTTTTCTAAAGAATTCAAAAGTGTAGTTGTGTTGTAATAAGTGTTTTTCAAATTTTAAATACAAATTATACGGAATCACAGTTTGTCATATTATAAATTATGGAAATAAGAAAAAGTTTTAATAGTTAATTAAATTTGTTGTCATGTTAGTAGGTACTTCATTATTATTCATATTCCATATATAATTTTTATATTTTTATGGTGTATACTACAATTTTCATTGATTTTTAATTTGATAGTATACAATTGTATCCTGACGAAGGGGCCATGTGCTCTGAAACATGTTGATATTTTTTAATACAAAAGTAGTGAAAGCAAAGTTAATTTTTATTCATTAAATTAATAATGTCACCACAAAATTATTTTGCACATTTTGAAGAAAATAATAATCTTTTTAATAACTGAAGCAAATTTCTTTCAATGAAATACGCAATAAAATAATAAGAGAGTATGCAAAGATGATGTAAACATTTTTATAGAGATGGTTCAGCTAAAACCAGTGATTTGAACATCATTGATGAAAACTAACCCCTCCCACCCTGCAAAGCATACTTTCGATAGTGAGCTTAGCTAAATTAGTTATATAGTAGCTACATAATACTTTCTTCATACTCGACTCACATTCTGTGACTACGAGTCAGTATGGAATAAAGCCTATGTGCCGAAAGTACGCAAAGAATTAAAGCTATGTGCCCAAAACATGAGAAAATGACAATTTTTGTATGAATAATGAATGCGGGGAGCGGGGCGTGCAGCGGAGGCCCCGCGCTGGTCAGCCCCGAGTGGGGGCAGAGGGAATCCGCGCTCCTCGGGAAGCTGGATGTGCAGAGACCAAGGCTGGTGGCTGCAGAGGTGAGGTGGCTCCAGCAGGCCTGTGCGGTGCCCCGAGACTAGCCGCCCTCCCCAGCCAGGAGCCGGGAGCGGGACTAGCAACCGACTCGAGGAGCTGAGTAAGAATATTTCCTTCCATTTTAATACGCCCTCACTCACCGGCCCCGTGGTCGGCACAAAGCCTAGCACCTCCAAAACCTTTTGGCCGAGTAAAGGGATCTGCCCCTTCACCTCTCCCCCGCTGAGCCGCGCTCTGCCATCTGAGCTGCTGGACCGGGGTCATGGTTCGTGTTAACGTCGAAGGCGTTATATTTACCGCCATATTCCTGGGACCAACTAGTGACACCCCTGACCCTCACGGATGGTGCCGGTATAACCACTGCTCATTCACAGACTGTGCCATTAGGTCGATGCTCGCTTTGTATCTGAAATATTGCCTCCCGCTCGGAGAGCGGCCACCTAAACCATTGTGAAAATTATCATTTTTTCGTATCAATTGGTATCCTGACGCTATACTAACTTCGATCTATTTGTTCGCAGCTGAAGCCGAGGAGATTGACCCGGAACGTCAAGCGACTTCTTCGTGTTGACCTTCCCAGGATGGACCTCGCCTTGAACTGGGCTCTTATGGTCATGTCTGGATGATTTAAGTAGAGCGCGTTTCAAAATATAAACCTCAAAATTTATCATAATTAATATTATTGATTGATATGGCAGTTATTTTGTGGCTAAACCTGACCAATTTGATTTACACTGAAATATATTTACCACAATTACAATTACGAGGTAATTAATTAATTAGGTAGATACCTATAGATACGTTACCTAATTAAAGAAAAATGTTGTCATCTTATTCGAGTGGAGCAGCGGGTCGCGGAGCAGTGGGGAGAACTTTTTTGTGCTTTGACGGGAAGATGTCGAGAATCGGGGACATTTGTTGGGTGGGGTGCTTTCTCCAAATTTCATTTTTTGGATTTCGACGGTATCTAAACTGTTCACTATCAATCCTTTATGAAGAACCACTCGGTTATGAGGAACCACATTTATGAGGAACTTCTCCACTTGGTTTCTCATAAAGGATTGGTAATGAACAGTTTGGAAACCTTCGGATTCTAAAAAAAGCTTAATTTCGGAGAAAATATCATAAACAACATCAGATTCCAAGTGTCTCCGATCTATTGTCTCCAATCCTTGACATCTACCCTTTATAGCCCAAAAAATTCTCCCCACTACACCTGATGAGAGAAACTGCACCTCTCGAAACTGTGGTTGTGATAAATTTATCTCAACGTGTGTGCATTACAAAGTTCAATTCAGTTTAAATCAAATTTATCATTATTGTTCATTGGGCATGTTGTTCATTGTTTAGTTTATTCGTAGGTCAGTGACTTTATAACTTTTTTTATCTACGAACACTGTTTTGTCGGTTACCCGACCAGATGTTTGACTTGAGAAATGTTTGTGTGACCATCGTTGGTCTTGTGATCATTAGTGTCACCGGGTTTATGTGTAATGGACCGAGTGAAAAGAGTTGTTAACGTAGTTCAATGTTTATATTTATATATTTTTAAATGTACAGTATATTGAACTTAAAAACTAGTTAGTATTACTTTAGAAGGCTTTGAATTTTAAAAATATGAGTCGAAAATGATCTAATGCTTTTAAAAAATATCAATGATTGCGTAGATTAGCGATATAATACATTATTGAATATTATAAATTCCCTCGCTTTGTACAAATATAATTAATATAACTTCGCAGATAAACTCTGGTTCAATTGTTAATTTATTTAAAATGAATTAAACATATCCTTTATACATCATATGCAATACTGATAAGAATAAAAATATTTTAATTAATGAAAATTTCAATGGTGTTATAAATGTATTTATAAAGCACAAGTTGTGTACCTATACTTAATTCAATACTTCCTTCAAAGGAGGTCAGAAGCATCCACTGACCTGCGTTAGTACCCTGAGATGCGCAGCCACCCTGGTCCACCTGCTGCCCCAGGCAGGAGCAGCGGCAGAGGAGTGGAATCCAGCTCATTCAGGGTTCGCGGGCTTCCTCAGGAGTGCCGGTCAAGTGAGACGAGAGCAGACATTCGTAAAGATCAGGTATCACCGCTTTTATTTCCTATCTTCTTGTGTCAACTTATTGTTCTCTGATCAGATCTTTAATCAGTTAGAAGCGCTGGTCAGTTGTATTATTTATTGTACAAAAAAATTATTTCCAGGAATAAATTCTGGCGATTTTTTACATTGGCTAGGCCTTTTATTTAGAAACCGTCTCATATTTTAATGTGTTTTTTAAGGTAAATTATGATCAAAAGTATTAAAACCTAAGTAATATGAATAGGTATCATAGAATAAAACAGTATGACAACATACGTATTCTCATAAAAGAAACAAGATTTATTATAGATGTCTCATAGAAACGAAGATATATTTTTTATATGAGAAAGTAGATATGGAAGTCTATTTTAATATCTTGATTTAATTAATGATGTTCCCACGGGAATAAAATCCAGTATTGCGTTTTTGTAAAATTAAAATGTATTCAAAATATTCCGAATAGACGAAACAGTACAAAAAGCATTATTAATATAAAATGTATAATTTTTTTTTTTTTTATCTAAATTGGAAACTAGATATTGAGGGTAGATAGCCAAAAGCGCGTTAGTGATAACTTATAACTTTACAGGAGAGCAGAATAAACTTCTGTCAATCTGATTTTGTTGATATTTCTTTTATTATTGAACGATTTACAAAATTCCCATTCGTTAATGCAAAACACATACGAAAATAAATATAGACAAAATCAGATTAACAAAACATTCCTTCGCTCTCCTGTAATGTTCGAAAAAATCACTAACGCTATTTTGGCTTTCAACCCTCGATATATTTATTTTAAACAGTATAATAGAATCAAATCAATTCGCTATCAAGCTGCTCTACTCGCGAGTGCTGAGACAATTCTTCCTCATGGATATTCAGCCATTCATATTTATTGCTCTGTTTGATATTCTGCGTCTCCTTTAACATAAGCAGTGTTTTTTTTATCATTTGAAACAAAAAGGAATCACACAAGTCACATTTATCATTATTAGGTGAGCAAAGTTGGTTACATTACCAATGTTGTGTTGTGAGAAGCCATTATTCTCCTGTTTCTTTTTTCACTTGAGGTACATTCCTCTATACTCGGTTGGTACATATTTAGTTGTTCAATTCCGTGGCTGCAGTGGTCCTCATAGATAGTCTACTTGACGACATATTTTGTTAACAGGATGAACCTTTCCTGTTAATCCGGTTATGTTAATAACGTCTCCTTCTGCAGACACATCTGCCTGCTGCCCGCAGTGAGGGACCTCCTGGCAGTCCTGTTTCCCCCTGCCGGTTTTCAGGAGTAGCAGGTTTAAGGGGGGGGTAAGGTTAATTCGTACAAAAAAAGGCATGTTTTTGTGAATTTTTTGTGACGACACACTTAAAATCTCTTTATTAAAACTAATAGTACATTAAAGTATGATATTTGAAAAACATTGTGTAAAATTTTCAAGACGAAATATTAAGAAATACGGCAATGGCAGCAATTATTCGGACGTGTCTCGGAAAAAAGTAGAATTGCGGTGTCCATCATAACTTGGTGCTAAATCATCTGAAATCAAAAAATCAAAATTCTTTCGATAGATAATAGGTTTTTCCAGGTAACGCTGGGAGGGTTTTTTGAAATTTCAATTTTTAAATTTTTTGGAACACTTTGAAGGGGAAAACGCGATTTTTTGCGAAAAATATCGACTAATTTGTTATTAAAAAATAAAAATTAATAACAAATTTGAAAAAAACTCGACAGCGTTACCTCGTAAATTATGTACAGAAATAGTATTCAAAATTTCAAAAGGATCGGTGTAGTAGTTTTGAAGTTATGATGGACACCGACTTTGAAAACGTGAGATGTGGGGAAAACGATTTAAAGTTTTGCACACTGTAAAATTCAAAATAAAACTCAACACTTATTTTATACTTACACATAATCGTCGATGCCATGTTCACACGGCAAAGAGCTTTCATCATCAGCATCTGTTTGTCCTTGTCTACGCAAAACTCTTCCAATGCAAATAGCACGTCCGGTAGTCCTCAGGTGAGCGCGTCTCTCAGCTGCCCGAGCAGGTATAGAAAATCAGTCTGAGTATCGCTCAAATGTTCATAATTTCGTCAATTTTGCTCCGATTGACTTGAAATTTAGACACAATATTCTTACGATGTTATACATTCATTTAAAAAATTAAAAAGAAAATGCAAAAAAAAAAGTTAAAAACCTTACCCCCCCTTAAACAAGGCAGTCGTCCTCTTAGAACCGGTCCAATTTTTGAATGGTCTCGATTTACCACTAAGCGCTTGGCCCTTCTTCTATTTCACATATAATTACTCTAAGTAGATATTGGTTGGCAGAATTACGTGCACGATACTATCCGCGTACAACTTAACCCAATATTCGCAAAAGCTTAATAACATCGCTGACTAATTACGTTTTGTGTACACCATCAATCGGAGCCATCTTGGTTTTAAGCTGTTGATAGGCTTGATGTATCATTATTGTAATCTAAGTGTAATTTAATTTTCTCAGATATTTTTGCACTGCGCTGTAAATGTGTGTTTACTTACTTATTTCAAATTATTATTTTTTTAAATATTTATTTTTAATCATCAATGTAAATATAGATGTCTAACAGAGACGATACTGTATATTTATGGGAAAGTAGGTATATAAGTTTTTTTTGGGTGTACATAGGGCTTACGACCTTACGACATCACTTTACACATACGCAACGTTCACGTGATCACCTAAGCCAGCCGTACGATAGGTGGTAAGCCCTATGTTCACCCAAAGAAAACTTCTATACCTACTTTCTCATAAATATACAGTTTCAGTTCAGTTTCAGTTTCAGTTTCAGAAAACTAACAGTACAAATAAAAATCAGATAACGCTTGAATATTAAATAGTTAAGAGACTATCTTATGTTTCCACAGAATAATCATGTAATGTATTAATATAAGGCAACAATAACCTAAGTTATACTGTGAAGATATGTGGAACATAAGAGAAGCAGAAACTGCGTGTTATGTTTGTATGTCTACATATGCATACAATGGTGCAACATCACTTTTCATTTGTTCAGTAATGACATATAAACAATTTTAAATTAAAAAGGGCACATCAATATTTTGTTACACATATATGGACTGTAATGTCGGACCTCCACGACATCTTGGTGTTCTTTAAAAATACC
This sequence comes from Agrypnia vestita, assembly GCA_016648135.1. Classification (NCBI taxonomy): domain Eukaryota; kingdom Metazoa; phylum Arthropoda; class Insecta; order Trichoptera; family Phryganeidae; genus Agrypnia; species Agrypnia vestita. The sequence continues at coordinate 2,015 of JADDOH010024367.1, read as the reverse complement.
AGTTTATTTGATTTCAAAGCGATGTGCATATCATCTCGCAAACCAGTGATGGTAATCCGGAGTCTTGTCTGAAATATAATGAATTTTGATGAATATTATATATCATATAAAATAAGTACTAATATTGTTTTAAAACTTTGTAGAAATGAGTTTGTTTCGCATAACTAATAATGTCTTCTTTTTTTTCAATCCGTTGAGCAACTTTGGAGGTTGACGTTTTAAAAAAAAGTTTTTTTTTTAATAGATATGCGAACACGGAAAACGTGTCACATCAATATTCTTACTATTTTCAAAATAAACTAAACGCTTGAGCTATGAAAATAGGACTAACTTGCTGTTCTGGAGTGAGATTCGAACCCGCGAACTTTGGATGACGAGGCGAGAGTCCTAACCACAAGACCAACTAGCTAGTTTGTATCTACTTGTATTCATTAATTACACTTTCATGTTTCGGAAAAACCTTTTCATCGTCAGGGTGTTTTATAAATGTCAAAATATCAAAATGAATGATTGTTTTTATAAATTATTTGAAAAATTATTTTTAAATATTACTGCAGAAGTTCTTGAATACGCAAAATTATTGGAAAATTGGACTAGTAGTTAAATTTAACTGATTTTTAATAATTTTCTGTTTACTTTTACATGCTTTACTAATTTCTAATGATTCTAAATTATTCAATTTTAAGACCAAAATTATTTATGTGTAAAATAGAAAGTCCTAAATTTTTATCAAAACCGTGATCATTTTCTAATAAATGACTTGAAAATTCAGAAAAACCATGATTATTCCGACATCTTAAATGCTCTTTTACTCTTATATTAAAATTTTAACCGGATTTTCAATATAAAACGCTGTACAATCTTTCCACGAAAGTTTATAAACACTTGAATTGTTAAATACGAGTAAATTATCTTTCCTTTTTGATTTTATGAGGAGTTTCCCTTATTATTTCTATAAAATGCAGGTCTAATATTCATCATTTTTAAAACAAATCAACTTACATCACTTTTATAACAAATCAATCCATTTAATAATAGCATAAAGTTTACTTTAGAAATAGAAAATAATACGACACTAAATTTTTTAGATCTAACACTTTTTTTTTAAATAATAATAAAATCAAATTTAAAATTTAGAGAAAGCCAACTTTTACAAACGCTATTATATGTACTAAATAGTACATCTAATCACCCTCTATCACATAAACACTCCGGTTTTCATTCAATGATACACCGTCTTGTCAATGTACCTCTGTCTCACTCTAATTTTCAAATTAAATTAACTACAATTCTTAAATTTATGAAAATTTTCATTTCACCCCATCGATGTTGTGAATAGAAACGTGTATTGGGTGGATTAAAAACACGTAATGGGGTGAGTGGAAACATGTAAAGGGGCGTGCAGTGAGAACAAGACGCATGACTTTCTTCAATTGAACATGCATTTGGAATTAAAAATCGAAATGAAATATTTATTTGTTATAATGTAATGAAACATTAAAATCTGAATAGTATGTTAATGATTATGATAGGAATATTACGAGATACGTATCTTATTTCGGTTTCTTTTCAAAATATATGCTTAGGAAAAAGTCACGCTTCTTGTTCTCACTGCACGCCCTTGATAATGAGGTAAATGGAAACATATTATGGGGTTGAATGGAAACATCTATCATTTAAAACAACTAATAAAGAAACTCAATTCAATTTAAAAAAATATAAATGCATAATTTAATATTACACGTTATTTAATAATATAAGTTATTTTTTATTATAATATACTTTATATACTTTAATATATACTTTATTATAATACATACAAAATTATTATATATATTAAGTAAAAATAAAACCTATGAGTATGCTTCAAATATCACTTACATGGCTTTTTATCAGTAATACAAATAAAGGATTATTAAAAAAAAAATGTTTCAACAAACACAAAATAATTACCAAACCCGGTATATAAAAGAAAAAAATGTTAATATTGACCCCATTCCTTGTTCCCATTCACC
>JADDOH010024366.1:0-25872 GCA_016648135.1 Agrypnia vestita | reverse complement strand
GTCGTAAAAAGCAAACCTATGATATAATAAGTAAATTATATTATGAAACCTCAATCGACGTGTTTTATATTTTATATTTTTGTTGCTTAGAAAACGACAATGACTCCAATAACATAGAATTGATTGTTTATCAAACTCATTTGGATGGATAGTCAGGACGGCAAGATTTGTAAATGGAGATTTCAGACACTATTAAAGATAACCACTGACCGCTAAAATAAATAACATGAACGAACATAAATTCCTTGTCCACAATTTAGAATCAAGTCTGGTGCCAATATATTCGCCTTGCTTAAAGAAATTACTATAAGCTTGTAAATTCTGAAACAATTATGATAAGGTCAAACTAAATACTCTTAAAAATAATAAAATCTTAGTAAATAAGTCGTGCTTTATAACAAGAAGTCATTTTTAATGTGGAACATAATTAAATATAAATACTGCGATACAAATCTCCCTCACCACACACAAGAATTGTAATTCTTTTTGGAATATACGTATATACAAAAAAAATTAATTACATACCTACACATAAAAAAAATAATTATAAATATTTTCGAGGTATCTTAAAATATTATATATATTATTAATTAAATAAAATTTTTTTAAATGTCTGAGACACATGCGGGAGGAGACATTATTCCTTTGTGACCTATTCCGTTTTCCTAAAGACTAGTTTAGTTATCTCTGTACATATTTTATACTCTGTGATAACACTTAACTTTCTCAGAAAGTAACTCGGCCGCAAGGTATTTTAATATAATTGTAAAATACCATCCAGCTTAATTGTTTTTAATTTTTTTAAGAAATTTTTAATATAAATTCTTAATATCCATTTTACAGTACTGCATTTAGTAATACGAATAGTTTAGCCTTTGGTTTGCGGTGCTGTCAAAGGAGCATTGATCCTTCTGAAATGAAACATCGCCTGTAATATCGGGCTTAATATCAATTAGTGAGTGACCAATAACGATTGCTTCCACCTTCCCCGCCATGGACAGGAGCGGTCCGAGCCGTGTTGGGTGGCGGCCCGCCACGCTTCATTCAGATTGATGACGAAGGTTTATTAGCGAGGCGATTAATCAAAGAGCACAATGAATTCAATATGTTTCAATTTACGTGCGGATCAATGATTTTATTGAAATAAGTAAGCGAAAATTTATGGAAAGCAATTCACTACCTGATAAAATAAATAAAAATTAATAACCTTACGTTATTAAAAAATAACTTAAAAAAATCAACAAAAATGTATTTGTTTCTTGATATTATTTTTTTATTTTATTAAATTTTATTTTTTATTATTATAAATATTTAATAATATATATATATATATATATAATTCTATTATATATATCTATATATATATATATATACTATCAAATTCTTATGCCATCTAAACTGTTTTGGAACAATTGTTTAAATTATGTTTTATCCATCATTGTCAAATTGACTTATCTATGATTATGTCCTATTTGTGTTATCCTTTAGTTGAGGGAGACATTTAATTATTTTTTTTGTATTTCATCTTATCAAGCAATTGTGTCTCCCTGTTAGATGACCGAATTAAAGAAAAAAAGATATATATTTCTTGATATTTTTAATATCTTTTTTATAATTTTAATAATACTCATGAAATAATATGATGTGAATTTACTATTCCCATAAGCACCGCGTCAGCTCCATTATGGCGAGTAAAATTCTATTATTGTATGAATTTTTTTTTGTATTCATGAAACTACGTACTATGTATGACATGTTGATAATAAAAAAAAACAATTAAAGTTTGTTTTAAAACAAATTAGTTTATCTCTTTAAAAGGTGTACAGAAAAAAATCTATTTATTGGAAAAATGTAGTTATAATTATGCCAAAGTAACTAAAAACAAAAAAATACATATATTTGTAAATCAATAAAATAATTTTGTTAAGATGTACCACTACATCTTTCAAATTTAAAAAGTCATATATAGTTTTTATATGTAATACCTCGCTTCACTTAATTCATTATAAACTTACGCTAACGCCATCTGCGGTTAACCTCTGTAAACGCACAGACTTCCATACTTACTTTCCCATATAAATAATTTTGTCTCTGTGATACGTGTGTATATTAAATCTTGACGTCCACATATATACGATACCTGTGGGGACCAAAATTCAGGCATTATGTAATTGAATAATTTCAACATTCTCAAAAATTTTGTAATAAAGTTGTATTCAACTTTTGATTACTAAAGTATAATAAGTATTTTCCACATACACTTTTGTTTCAAAATAAATATATGCATTGAATATATTAGATTTTTAATTTAAATAATTTTGTTAAATACATGTATTCGTATATTTTCGATTATGTTTCCTCAGGGACCATTTTATATTAGTTTATAAATGTCATAAAAGGGACTCTGAAATCGTGCCTGGTACGAATTAATCATTTATCATTGTATAATAATAAATTTCTGGTTGTGACAGAGGATTTGATTCATCGCAGTATTTCTTTAGAATCAGTAGTATGCGATCTTTGTTAGGCTATCAAGTATATACTTTCTAAAAATTTATTCTTTACTCATCTTCAGATACTGACACACTAATTTTATTATTTTTTACATCTTTCCTTATTTCGCTTATGATAAAACAATAAAGGAGGCGAAGAACTGCATAATACACAGATATTTTTACAATAAATAGAATACGAGGAATTAATTTATTGGAAAAAGAGACACAGATAATTGTTTTTAAGATACAAGTTTTCGCCAATTACAATTAAAGACAATTACATTAAAAAACTTGATTTTGTTAGAAGTGTAGTATATGAAGTATTGTTTTATCATGAGTGATATGTATATTTCTCTCAGATATTAGCGAGCATAATAGTTTAATATATACTGCTCTTAAGATCATTAAATGTAGAAGAATTATTAAAATATTGGGTAGTTGGTTTATTAACTAAGGTTTCAAAGATAAGGTTGTCAATAAGATGTATATATTTACGATTTGTACACCCCATTGTTGTGAAGGGCCGTGAAGCTTCAAGAAAGGTCATCGCATCACTCGCACCCCTGACCCTTCACCCTTGAGTTCCTCGTGATTGTACCGAGGCTTGTGGCACCCTTAGCGCACACCCTCTTTCCTACTTGTTAAAAGATAATAGAATTGAAGTATGTAGGGTGAAACTTGATTGGAAATTTACCTAGGTAGAACAATAGCTAATATTAAATTTCAACAATTTTTCGATTTTTGAGGAGAATTGAGTACACCTGAAATTAATGGCTGGTGAAAATTTTGATTTTCCTCTTAATTAATAGTGTTAACATTAAAAGAATTTATACAAAAATTTAATAACTGTTTTTTCGTTTTACAGGCACGTTATTTAATTATGAGTTCTCAGTTAAAAAAATCTTTTCTTTCGTATAATATTTAAACTTTCAACACTCATTTTTAATGTAATAATAAATAATAATATCCTTATCCTAATATAATTATAAAACAAATATTAAATATAATGAAACAACTTATTCTCAACCTTTTACTTTTCACGGCCGTTCAAAATCTTCTGTTTCTACGGTTAGCTAGAAACGTAGTACAAACACAGCATAATATCTCAGAAAACGCAAAGCAGAAAATTAGAACGATAATATGAAAGTTGTTTGTTTGACTATAACTTCATTAATTTGTTATTTATTGTAGTAATAAACTGTAATAATTATTTTTATTTACTTGATTAGATTGCAAATAATGCATTACAATTTAAATTTTGTCTAATTAGCTAGTTTCAGTATTCATATTAAAATTTCCTTAGTAAAACTGCAAATAATTATTACACAGTTGACCCTAACCTAACACAACTCTCATAAAATGATAAAATATTTTTTACAACATTATAATATATTTTGTCAAGACATTTTTTCGTAACATGAAGCCGTCTATCTCGTTTATTGCGTAATTTATTTAATTTTCACAAATTTAAATGATTATAAAATTGTCTACCCACATTTAAAACCCAAAGTGCGAGACTAGAAATATTAGATGGCATAAATTAAGCACATATAATAGCTACATATATAATAGCCGTATCATCAAAGAGTAATTAATTATCGTAGTTTAGTATCTATAGTTTTTAATAAATTAGTCAAAATTTCTATTACAAGTAAATTTAATGGATTCTTTTTCAAATTCGTTGCTTTCAAAATATCAAAAAATTACATTAGAAACTTTGGAGTTTTCGAAAATTAACTTAAACTGAAATAGTTTTATAAATAACTTTTTCATGACACAGTAAAATGGACAGATTTTCTGCCCTTTTTGTATCTGAGCCATGTTGGTACCTATCGAAAGTGCTCGACTTTTAATTAAGTACTGATTGTACTCAATGTACCTTTTAATATAAATTTAAAATATATTGCTTGATACTAAAGTAATTAATTTTAAAAACAATGTTAAATACAACCACACAGCTGATTGATAAAAAGGAAATATCTGTGGAAAGTGGAATCCAAATAGGTTTTTTACAGATTAACACATATAAACTCTTTTAAATATTAAACTGGTTTGTAAATTGTAACTTCAAAATTAAATGTGTTCACAATTAAATAAACAACAAAAAATTGTAGAAAAAAAAACACATGCTTAAAAAGCTTTTAGATTTTGACTTTAGAGTTTTGTGATACTCGTTTCAGTACGCCTTCAAACCGCGGTGTTTTTACGAGCAATATGGATGCGCAGTCCAGACATCCGACTACCCTTGAAATATCTCCGGGCTAAACCCTTATTCGTGTACACAGAAGGCTGTGTTGAAAAAACATGTACTATTTACATTCTACGTACCTTTTGAATCTTCGTACAGTTAAATCTTGTTTACAAATTGAAAAAAATCTGTGCGTACCTATGTTAAAAAAAGTAAATATATAAAGTTTATTCTCATACATCATATTAATGCTTGTTTGAAAAAATAAGGTTCCTCTTCGTTGATTTTACTTTCAAACATTTAAATTATATTATTCTTTCAGAATATTTTGAGTTTGTCCAAATTTTTGAGAACACAGTACTGGATTTTGTCACAAGGACATCATTCATCAAGATATTTAATGTATTATGGTTAACGTTACATTGTGTAAAATGATCGCTTAAGGGGGAATACCCACCCAGACATTTTGAAAAATTGACTTTAAAATTTTTGCATTTTCTTTAAGCTTGAGGTCGTAAGAATGTCTGGTGAAAATTTCAAACTAAAATTAAAAAAATAACCAAGTTATGGCTGATAGTGTGACATCGCTTTGTTGATTACGCGCCGCGCCACACGGCGCTGCGCTACGTGCAGGTAGTTGCCAGCCGGACTCTTTCATAATATAAACTTTAGACAGATTTTTATTATGTTTGTGAAGAGTGCTTGATGATATGGGAATTTAAAGTAAGGTGGGGGAATTATATTATGGACCTGGAATCGATGATTTTATATAAGTCGAAAAATTTCGCGATTTATTCATTACTCAATTTTCTAACACGTTTTACTCGAAACCATGTATTAAAAATCGGTGACCAAAATATCTCGGCAACCATTGAACAGATTAAGTTGAAATTTCTAGTGATTATTCTATACATAATTATCTAGTCTTTGTCGTAGGAATTTTTTTTAAGTGACTTAGTTTTTTTTTATCAGTTTAATAATCCCAAATTTTTCCCTTCTCTTCAAACGCCCGCCATTTTGTCAAAAATCAATATTTTCAAGAACTCTATAAAAAAGACGAAATTATAATGTTAATTATGATAATCTTTTTGTTTTTTTTATTCTGATTATTACAGATGAAATAGGAATGGTCACCTCGAATGACCTTTCTTTTCGGCAGTCAACAGAACTCAAAAATTTTCCACCAATGTTGAATATTTTTTTTTATATATTCATAAAAATGTGTACTTTCATGTAAAAATGATATCAATACCATTATTTATATAGGTTTCCTTTAAAAAGTTCACAAAAGTCGCCTTTTTCGCGCTTCGTAGGTAGATACTCCTCCTTAAGCCAGCGGAACGACAGGTCGTAGGCCCTATGAACACCCAAAATACTTCCATACCTGCTTTCCCATTGAAAAATATAATTTCGTCTCTGTGAGACATCTATAATATATATCTATAGGTACTATTCTTTACTAACACACACAATCAGTAGAAATAAGCAGTTTTTGACTGCTTTGCGAGCAAATTGGACTCATTTTTTGATGTCGAGCTATCTTTCATCACACTTCTTATCACATCAATACACATACATATAATTTCTCAAGGAAACCCAAAGTGCTTAAAAACGGGGCTAACTTTGTTGTCTTTTATAATGAAATCAAGCACCAATCAATGGATCCCCAATCGATTATCTTACCTCTATCCTAAACAAGCACCGCAACCGTGAAGTATTAACATTCGAATTAAATTTGTATAAATGATGTAAATAAATTCTGCATTACAATTGAACGCTGTTGTAATAATTTTAAAAGAAAAGCCCATATCATCCGGACTGAAAATAATATTCTGTGAAATAAAGAAAATCTAAAAATATAATATACTGTCAGGGGAAGTGGCTGCGGTAGACAAATGAAAACATTGGAAAATAGTTTGGCGATTAATTTATTAGTGATTAATTATTTTAATAAATTGACAAACAGCTTAACGCGAATTTAATTTGACAATAGTCTCAAATTCGAATTTGTAAATCGTCTTTAAACATTTTATTGTCGCTGGGTAACACTTTATCACTTGCTGGAGTATTCCGTTTAAATATCGCACTTAAGTAGTTGCACTTATTTTCAAAACCAGTTTAGTACTCGGCTTAATTTCACTTACACAATTCATCTGCACGTCAATGGTATCACATACGCGTTGGTAACCCTGATCATTACGGCTTGTTGCTAATATCGCATCGGTAGAAGCGTCAAAATAAACTCAATTTGCGCAGCTGTCGCTCTCGTTTATACACGCAATACGCTGGTCTTTCGAACTCTCGAGAAGATTCTTTCATTTTCTAGTGTTTACGATCTTATTAATGTTACGACATATTACGAGGGATTCAGTTTGTAATCTCTTTTACCATCTTGTTACAATATTCTTCAGCACAAATATCCTTAATTATTTTCATTTTTATGAAAAGTCGCATTATTTATATTAAATTGAGCAATAATAATTCAATTATAACATTGATCTCATTCATATTATTGATGGATTTGGCATTTACAAATTGAGATATTCTATTTCTCACAAAACTTAAGAAATGAAAAAAATATGAAAATATTATTAAACTCACGTAAGGTAACAAAGTCAATATTATTTGATCATTGAAATGATTTATTTTTAATAATTGTTACCAATGATTTCATTGTGCTAACAATCTGCTGCCAGTTGATATATCGGGTGGTGTTATAGTATTTAATGCGTTTTTTAATATAAAAATTATTTTAAAAATTATCTTAGCCCTATAGATACGCGTACCTCGGGAAAGGATATTAATTATATAACGTTGTTTAAAGCAGGGGATAATCACCCTGTGCAGCATCCTGCAACCAATTTAGGGGTGTGAGGTTACTGAATGTTGACTGTAATGTGTACACAGCCCCTCTACTGCCTTCTGGCCATCATCGATACTGTATCAATATCTCATGTTGAATATTCAGTTGACATTTGCCGACTTTTGAATAAAGTAATTATTCCTGAAAATTATTATCAGACAAGCTTACCCACGCGTATATTTTTAGTAACTTTTATTCATATTTTATAAATTTGTGTATTAATCAGATGTATATCATGACGGAAATTTTTATGGAACTTTTTAAGTTCTACAACTTTTCTATAGAAAGTATTTAAATATCTCTTACCGTGAAGGCGGCATTTGAAACAACGCATGGCACGACCATTTTTTCGTCGACTTTAATTGTTAAATAAGTCACCACGAAAAGCCCTTTTATTTTAACAGAATAATATATAGCCCATGTCCACCCTGAAAATTCGTTCTAAGTATTGGTGAAAGAATTTTTGAAATCGGATCAGTAGTAGTATCGGAGATTACCTCCTACGTCCAAACATAAAAATTTTACCTCTTTATAATATATTAGTATAGATAAGATATCAGTTGATATGACCGACCAACATTCTAACATCGCCTAACATTATTTTAAACACCTAAGTGTTTGAATATCATTGCAACTTTCCTGGATTTTATAAGATTTCTTGACATTTCAATATTCACAAATTCACAAAAGATCATTTAAAATAAGTTTTCTAGTGTTAAAGTGTATTTTTAAATTTTTCAAAATAATATCATGATACCTGGTGTTTCAGAATCGTCAAATCAATTTTTGTGAAATTTTTCATAACGTGTAACCATTTCCTCACCCGGTGGGGTCGGAGAGGAGAGCGAAGAAACTCAGGACGCGCGACGCATCGATAAAACGTCGGGAAAAAAGACGTGGTTTCCGTTAAACTCGCGGCAATATTGTATTGGCAAGGAAGATGTTACGGCACCGTGAAATTAGGAAAGAAATCCCTGAGAAGAATTGACACGTCCCCTCTAGAGACCAACGTAAATATAAACAAGCCCATACCTTAAACCTTGGAAAGATCTCCAACGAAACACTCCTAGTGTTCATTCTTATCCCTTTTATATGTACACACTTTGGATTTTAGGAAAAGCGAGCACAACGGGGTGAAGTTTTGGTTTCATTTCACAGCGACATTTTGTATATTTTAACTACATTTGTTATGGGATTTCACAAATCTTTACAATTTAAACAAGAAGTTGAGTAAGATACTATTAATGTTTTTGTAATGTTATTTCTCGTGTATGTGGAGAAGAATCATGAGGCGCGGAATTCCAATGGAACTCTTTGTCAGCTTCCAGTTATTTTATTGGTTTACAAGTGACAATAGTTCGGTTTTCGGTTTCAGTACAAATGAAGTAATTTTTACGTCGCGGTGGCTACATAATGAGAGAGCCCGCGAAATTGCGCCTCTCGTTTTATAACATTCGCTCTTTCTTTTTTCCACGCCATCTTTCACTCTCATTCATCAGACAGACGTCACTCAGATGCGTTACATTTATTACAAATACATTGTCTTTAGTCATTTTCAATCAAATAATAAAACAATTTGTGTATTTAATCACAGTATATTTTGTGTTAATAAATTTGGTTTCGAAAAAAATATTTTCCTAATTGTAACTTTATTATGGAAAAAATTAAACTAATTAAATTAATTTGATTTTTTCACAATTTTCTTTGATATATATCAAAGCAAATGAATTTTTAATATTCCATATTCCATTTTATTTAAAATAAGTCAGAAGTATTGAAAAAAGAAACGCAAAATTAGATGTCGCTTATCTCCGTAACTGTTAATATTTTATCCAAAGTGTAAAAAACATTTTCTATTTAAATTGAATAAAGAAGACTCCCTTAAGTTTTTTCTACTAGCTACAAGACACTATACTCGGGCCGTAAGATCCGTAATTGTATTTGCCTTAATTGGTTATGTTAGGTATTACTGTGTTAGATCTTCTCCCTTTTTTTCGGTAATAAATATTAAATTTACTTTTGCCAGTTTTGGTATATTTTATATAGATGTCCATTATATCTCACTCTTTACATAACATTTTTTGAGTTGTGAAATACGTCAAATGAATTTTCAAACCATCATTGTGTTTAAAAATGTTTAATGTATAACTTTGCGCCAACAGATATCTTTCAGCTATCACATTTACCAGAACGTTTATCGTTCAATGTGTTTAAAAAAATTGTTTGCTTTGTAAAATCGTTCGTTCATTGATGAATTTTTCAACAAAAAAAATGTCAATTTTGGAAAACAACGGGTTGTTCGCACTCAATTTAAAATGCATTGAACTTCTGAAAACAAAAGCATACTTGAATTTTTTTTTAATAACAAATTTGGTGGAAAAAGCCCTGTTTTAAAAAAGAAAATCCGTCAATGCACTTCACTCAAATTTCACCACGAACTGTAATTATTTCTGTATACTAGAAAAAAAAAAATCATTTTCATTCAAAGTAAAAGCCGTTCAATATAATTCAACTAGTGTTTAAAACCCGTTCCAGAAAGCTTCTGAACTAAAACACAAATAAAAATTAACTTATATCTACCTAATTAATTAATTTTCATCACACTGTTCAAATTTTCAATATTATTTGACAATATTAATGGAATTTTCGTATTCTTTTTGAAAAATGTACCTTCAAAACAAAATGGTCACGTATCCACATTTCAGAAAAAGTTGACATTTCACTCCAATTACGTGTGACGCACAGAAATATAATGAGATTTTAAAAATCAGATTATTTTTCCATATATTAGATATGTGGAGTATAAAAACAGAGACAGAAATACCAAAAAAAAAATTAATGCAATCTAAGATACAATTCAAGATTTTATAGGAAACATAGCTTTTAGGTTTATACGAAACATGGAAGGTGGAAGGGATAAAATCTAGAATTCAGTGCATTTTAAATTAGTAATATTCGGTGACTGCATTAACAACATTTTTTATTTTTTTGAATATTGCTTCCTTTGCTATTATAGCCCACATATTACATTTCACTATATTCTATGGATATTTTATTTTCATTTATTTGTTACCTTTTTATAAACATATTACTACAATGGCGGGTTTTTGCAAAATCGGCGGTATGTTCTAGCAAACCACATTTTAATCAGTCGTATCAAATTGAATTAAATATATTTCAATCTTTCTTATTTTTATATTTGCTTTTTATTTAAAAGTACAAAGGTATAATAGAAAGGGGTTAAACTGCGTTTTTAGATTGAGAAATATGAGTGAGAAATAGTGCAGATTCATCTTTAACGAGGGCTTGAAGTATTAGCGAAGTGAACCATCTCAATTTTTTGAAAAGTTTTGTTGCTTTTGATTTCCAATGGTGATGGTCAGTGTCAGGACCATTTATAGAAAATATGTTAATTTATTATATAACGTATACATAATAAATAGATCGTTAATGACCTCGATAGATAGTCCGAGTGAGACATCAAACCACATTGAAAAACATTTTATATAGTTATTAGAAAATAAACATGTTTATGGTATATTCTCTTTTCGTGCTATTTTACACTTTTTTAATTTTATTTACACATATACATTTTATAATTATATTTTCAATACTACTATTACACGCCAGTACCTCACGTGAGTTAGCCATTTTAAAACTACAAAATACCCATGTCGTTTAGTACCTTATTTACAAAAAAAATTACGCGACACTTGATACTTGTATGATGTGCATTCCCATATTATAACTAGTAAATTAACACAGATAGGACTTCAGTTCAGTATTTAATGTATTAGCTAAGGTATATAGTACTAATCTGTATACTTATCTCAAAAACATATTTTCGGCACTTGGTGCTTTAATTCCAGTATTCAAATAAAGACAAAGATAGGAAATAATAGTTATGTGTAAATTACTGCACAAATATAGAGCGTGTGGGATCCAAGGTCAATGAATACAATACGTGTTAATGACGCACAAGTACATACCACATTAGGAGCACCAAATAGTGCGACCAATTTGAAAGAACATCAAGACTACCCCGCCAACTTACGCGGACACCATAACTTCGCAGATGCACGGCATTAAGTCACGGCGTGAGAGCTCGTAAACCATTCAGATGCAGCCAAGTCCTCCAGCCTCCGCGTTCTGGAGTTGCAGAGATATTGGCACAGACAGCGAACGACCTGACCAAATTTATGGGCGATCGATTTCTTGATATTTGAGAGTACTCTCCATTTCGCGTATGCAAATCGGCGGCGTCCAATTTCCGCTCGACATTCAATATTTGCAAATACACATACCTTCTACATACTTGCGTTTCGTTTTTCAAACAAGATAGAGATACTTCCGAAGACGTTGTATTTTTATAAAATATATTCTGTTTGATGTTGTACGTGTAACATGTATTATTTGATGTGGGCGTATCGTTATTTTTGTTTTTAATTCAAGAAATCTAGGCTCATGTTTGTTTATAGTTTACATATTAATTATATAAATATTTAAAGCTCGACTGTTTGCAAATCTATGTTCATGTTTATTTATAGTTTACATATTAATTATATGAATATTTAAAGCTGTGCATCTAGGAGAAAACGTCGTGCTTAGAGGTGGAGGTCATTTATATTTTGAACCTATATATGCATTACAATTTACAAGTGTTATAAATAAATTAACAAATAACAAAAAAAATATCAGCAAGTATTGAGTCAAAAGAGATGATATAACTTTCACTGTCCACATTTTTTTCATACATCAGAGAATATAAGAAAATAAACATTGATACACGGGATGTATAAATTACAAGATCGACTCATGCCACTAACCTCTGTTGCAACTTTTTTATTATTATTACATTATCATAGTAAATAGATTTGTTTAATATTTTATTGTTTTATGGATATGGAACGTAATGATATTAATCATATTATCATAGTCTAGCTATGCAAAATTTGATGTAGATTGGTCGAAGAGTCATTGAGTTATGTAAAGAATAGTTAAACGGTTACATCTATAGTGTTTTACAAAAATATTTAATAAAATTGCCTTAAAAAATATCTGAGCATCCCTAAAATAAAATGACAAAAACATATTAAAATAAATTTTACCGCACCTTTTCTATTTTTACAGGGATATACTCGTAAAACTACGATTTATAGTTAAATTTGCTTTTTAGTAGAATGCGTCAATATAAATAAATATAAAAAAAATATTAAAATACCGTATGTTTAGTTTCTTCTATTATTTCCATTTAACCATGTGACGTGACAACTTCTGACATTTCCGAATGAGTATCATGCGCCGAGGTTAAAGTAAGACATGTCTTAGTGTTCGACACAAAGCTAGTTCAAAGAGATTCTCGAGGTCTGACCTTTAGATTGACTCAATTTGAACTACGCCACATTGGGCTCAGTTCAAATCACTTAATTAATAACATCATTCCTAATTGTTTTAAATTGCTTCCCAACGCACTACACATGTCAAGTAATGAAAAGTGCTACAATGATACCTGTATCTGTAGTTTTTAACACTTTACTGACCTTGTTTTTGAATCGTTCATAATGTGTAATCCTAACAGCTCGTCTCTTTGAGAACAACTTATTATTTTATTTACCTATATGATTTTTTTTATTATATGCTATACTTCGCTTATTTGATATTATACTTGACTCATTCGGATATGATATATTTGATTTTATAGTTTTTCTAAATTAACATAATTCTATTCATATTTATTTAATTTCTTATTAAGTTTATACACAGACAGCAGTTTCCTTTTATTCAGTCATTTCCTTTGCAATAAGACTTCAATTATTCAATGATATTATTAAAATAAATACAAAAATATTAATTTATATGAACACAAATTTATATGAACTACTTTGATTAATTTAATTTTTACCTGTTTAGATACTATACTGAATCATAAAGCAAAAATCGATTAACTGGATTTTTTTACACAGCGATAAAGTTTTTTTTTAACTATTGATCATATAAAACCACTAAGACAACGCTAAAAAATATGTATATTTTACTGCTTTTTGAGGTAATGATAAAATTATATTTTAGCTCCAAAAAAATCACTGTCTTTTTACGATGTATGTAAAATAAGTTCAAGTATTCAAGGGTAGATTGAAGAAGTAATATATTTGTATCCTGAAATAAGACTTTCGATTTTTTCACACGCATTTTATCATACATCAATGATTTTCCATCTGACTGATTTCTCATCAATCAATATACCTTTCTTCATTTGGTCCACACAAGGATACTACCCATTTACAAGGATAGGGATACGCGATATTTTTTTTAATCATTTGTAATAATTTTTTTCTAAATTTTATAAAAAAATGTATTTTTGGAAAATTAAATGTAACAATGTAAACATTAAATGGATTAAGGTAACTAAGGCAAGGCTACTGATAATGTGCCGAATTTCTCGAAAAGTTTCCGGTTTTGTTTACCAATTATCCTTATTATCACACCACGTAATAATATCTACTCTTAGATGATTCACTTTAATCGATATTTGATTATGGATTCGATTAGAGAGACGTTAATTAAAATTGAGCTTGATGACAAATATTAATTTATAACTGCTTCAAGAGAACTATAAATCGATAAAATTCGACAGAACAGTATTTGGGAGTTTGGAGGTACTTTGGAGCAATTGCTTTTAGGTCACCACCCGTCATGTGACGGAAATGTTCCAAAGGCGTAGAATGTTTGATGATTTTATTATCTCGATAAAACAAGTACAAATTATACATGAGTACGATTACAAAGACAATGATAGATATTCGAAGGCCGATAGCCTTCGGCCACCCGCCGGAGGTCGATGAGAACTGACATGCTCGTCTAGAGCGTGGGCGGCCTTTTATATGACTTGCGAATAAAGGAGTTTCCTGAAGTGCGGCTGTGTGTGTGGAGAAATCATCGGAAATGCTGACGATGCAATGAACTGTAGGCCACTCGTGTGCTCGTGCCTCGATCTGCTTATGTGGCATTCTTGCCACTGTGTGTGTGTGTGTGTGGCCTACATTGGTGGTTTGTGTAATGTGGTATGAATTCTACAAATATATTATTACCAAACAACAAATATTTTCTCAGACCTGAGTAAGAAAATTTAACACGCTCATTATACGATTTCATCTACACAAGCATAAAAAAAATCTTGGCGCGCAATATTTAAGGTACCCATTTGTGCTATAAAATGATCCTTCGTCTCTTTTCTTTCAAAAATTAAGTTATAAAATGCAGACCTTCCATACCAAATTTACTTCTTAAATTAATTTACCAGTACCTACCACATGTACATTGTAACTTATGTTAATAATCCTGTCCCTATATTTTACTTGTGTAAAAATTGTATCCATTGAAAAAATATTATTATTTTTTTGTGTCGAAACACTTCAAATAGAAAACTTTAAAATGTTCAGTAATATCAATTATTCTCATAGAATTTCCTTTTAAAAATCTGTCATTCATGACGTTTGAATTAATTTGGAAACTTATATATATATTTTTTCAGATTCTACGAAAGTATAAAATATTAGATAGATATGTATATTTTCCCATAAGAGATTAAAATATTTAATTTTTTTTTATATTTACTGTTTAATTTATGATTGTTTTTTTTTTGTTTCAGGTAAGATTGGCTACTCTGCAATAATGTAGAATCTAATAGGAAACCATTTTATGCTGCGAAATAATGTAAGTTATCTTTAAAATTTACATCATAATTTATTTAGAACCATTTTTCTGTCGGGGCCTTAAGTAAAAGTATGTCAAATGTACTCCAGTTACATGTACTGATGGAAGTCCTAGACTGCAACTAATTAAAAAAATTAATGGATTGTATTCAATGTCACATACAGATGTGCTTAAGAGAGGGTTGGGATGACCGTGGGGAGTAGGGGAGTATCCCTATTGTTTAATTTTTTTTTAACTAACGGGCCGTCTATAGTTCGTTACGCAGTTGGGTGAATGAATAGATTACAGAATGCTTACCATTTTGCATTTTAAAGAATAGATAGAAAATCTACATGTTCCTAAGTATCTACTAATATTTTCAATTCTTTCACAAAAGCTCGTACAGGCGCATGGTCTCATGTAACAAATATATTAATAAATTATATTTTATAACCCATAACGATATGTGGAACATTCCCTTTTTTATTGTAAGAAATCCCAACAATAAAAAATCTCATTTCTCTACAGTTTCTAAAATATTTTGGATTGTATTGTTATGAGAAGGTATCATCAAATCTTTATTATAAAATAAAACAAAATATTTATATTTTCAAATTCTACTACTTCACGAAATGGACACGGACAATTTAACTACAACAAAAAAGAGGACGACCCATCTATGAACTGTCAAATGGATTTTCATAGATATGTTTGTTTATCACTATTAAAATTCAAAAATATAGGCGCCTTATCCCATAAATATTTTTGAACAAAAACTTTTTTACCTGTATACTTAGAGTATGAGCTTAATTTCAATTTTTACGTGAGTATAAATTATTTTCTGTCAGGAATTTCATACGTTAGAATATTTTCAGTTCATAGATTGAAGTGATCAATCGAATAATATTATTTACGAAACATCAAAAATAAATGTTTCCTTCGACGCTCTCTGTCAATATCATCTGCCGGTACACGCGAGTACTTGTGTAACAAAGAAACGCTATCGAAATTGGAAAACTACAATTTAATTTCGACTTTGGAAAGACATTTCTCACTGCGGATCATAATGCAGTAACGGCCCGAAGAAGAGTCACGGAATTTCTAAAAATATAACGTCCTGCCGTTTCCTCTTTTTCGCTCCGATTTCTCTCTACAATATATATCAGTATTATTTCCTTCCCTCGAGATCCTATTCCAACCGTAGAGGTTGATTTAGTCTGCAACCAAATAGTAGTTTATTTTGCCCTAATGCCTGTGTTATCGAAGAAAAATATCGAGCGTCAAAACTTGATGTATTTCTTACACCACATATATTAAAATAATTTTAAAAATTTGTCTATACAACTAGTTTAAGCTTCTAAAAAAGACTCTAAGAACCAACTTATCTTCAACTTGTTGAATGAATCTTGAAGTAGACTCGAACCCAAAACTTTATATTGTCCGTTGAATGTTATAACTATTAAACTAATGTAACCTTATTGATCTTGTTAGTAGTTACCTAAGTCTCGCTGGCAATTATCTATGTCAACGGGTATAAATTAGACTGTAGTAGTGCTGTGTAATATTTCTAGATAAATTTAACACCAAAATTAAAACGCCATTAAATTTTAATATTTTTAAATCATTTATTATATCATGTATTCACAAAATAACCATTTTTAAAAATGACGTCATCGAAACACGAAATCACGCAGATAGCAGGCACGTGCAGTGAGAACATTGAAGCATGACATTTACGTAACATGTATTAAGAAAAAATAAATAAATTTAATATTTATCTGACAGAATATTATGATATATAAAAATATAATAAGGTACAATGATAAAAATTGTCATTTGAATATTACGAGATCAATGTTTTGTTTTATTTTCTAAAAGTCATGTTTCAATCTCCCACCGCACGCCTCTGGCAGATAGATAGAACGGAAAAAAAATTATAAGAGATGACGCCTACTGATTCACACACAAAAAATGTAACCGAAATTCTAAAAGATATGTTATTTTTATACCATAATGCTTTTCGTGTTCATGATAAACATTGTAAAATCACTAAACTTTAACTCAATTAATTTCAAATACCAATAATCCAACTTCACAAATATATTATAGTTTAATGTAAAGTACAGCTATATAGTCAATTCTCTTTTTTATTTTATTATCGGAAAACAAACACAATACAATAAAAAACGTTATAATACACAAGTTGAAAAAAAAAAGAAATATTGACATTATAGCCCAATCACATGTTTTCTCAAAAGATTGTGAGTTAGTTTGATAGAAGTAATACAATCATCAATTATACAAAAAAAATAGGAGATAAGATTCATCTGGTCTGGTAAAACTATATTTTTAAATGGTGTACATTTTCAATATTAAATTTAAAGAAATGTATTTTAATGCATTCATCTGAAATCATTAACTAGGTACCTACTTAAATTCACCTCAATGAATAGGCACACAATTTTATCTTTAACTTTTATATTTTTAAAAATGTACTTTTTAATTTTAGTTATTCTTTGAACATAATTTTGCTTTGCACCGTCTAAAAAATATTTAGAAACAATGGTAAACATTTCTAAAACAAGTCGTTTCAGTTAGGAAAATAAATATTTTATAGCTCTGTATTTTTTTAAATTATTTTACATTTTTGTGATGGCTCGAACGCCCTTATTTTATGAATTAAACTGGTTAAAATGGTTGAAAGGATAAGTGAATGCATAAAATTGCGGGGTATTTACATTTTTTCAGATTTTCACATTTTCAAACACCAAACAATGTGCGTCGTACGCACGGCTTACAAATACTAATTCGATTGTGTTTCTTAAATGAAAAGAGGTATACTATTCATGACAATGTCATTTTTAATCATGTACAATTTGATAAGGAGTAAAATAACGTTACTGTATTTTTAAACCTCTTCCATATTCTGTACCGAAGATTCTGTATTAAGAACGAAAAAGGGAATATAAATATTTTAATCTCCTGGCGCAGTAGATCAGCGTCTATTTGGACCACTCCATTCTCTCAAAAAAATGAGACATCAAAAAGCCATTTGCTGATTGCTGCACTGTCGGAGCCGTCTGTAGAACGCATCTAACGTATGATGATTCTGCATAAAAAGACAATCCACTTCCCCAGATCTATTCTTAATTTTGAGAGGATTGCACTCGCTTGTGAATGGAAAAAGAGCTTTTTATTTCAAAAAAATCCGCGCCGTGGGATTTCAAAAATTATAATTTTTCTCATCTTAATGATATCGCTGAATTGAAAACCTATTTTGATTGATGTAAACTTTTTCAAGTGCAAATTTTTTTAAGTGAACTTTTTATAAAAATGATTTATAATATAATTCAAAAGAGATGAAAGCGTTATTTTACTTGCTTCTAGTACTATATATATTACTTAGTTATAATTTGTACACCGTATTTTTTTTAAATAAAATATTTTGCATCCTCGCAGTAAAACATTTTATATTAAATTATACAATTAGTTTTATGTAACATGTTTTCTAATTCCTTTATTGCATACTTAAGTAAATATTCCACAATCTGGTACCAATTCATCATATTATACTTTTATAAATTTTCACATTTTCATTTTTCACACTTATAATAATTTCCTTATTTCTATATTTCCGTCCACAAGAAACGTAAAATACAAATATTTTACTCATATAGCTAGAATGTATTCTATACATATTTTTACTCATATAGCTAGTATGTATTCGTAAAACACTCATATTTTTACTCATGTAGCTAGTATGTATTCTATATAAAATATTCATACATTATTGACAATTATTCTTATCTAATTATATCACTTGAAAGCGCTGTTATTGCATTCAAAAAGTTATAAATTATATTTGTATTGTGTATTAGTAATTTTTTAAAATAAATTAAGGTTATGAAAAATATTTATAAGAATTTTTATATTTGTGTTGTGCTCAAATACTTAATTCAATAATTTTGCATATTTTGTCAAATGTATTATAAAATTTTACTTAAGTTAATATTTCTATTAAAATTGCATATTTAATCAATTCGAATAAATCCACTCTTAAGCATAATTATTTATCAACAGTATTAGTCACCCAACTATTAAATCATCAAAAATCAAAGTCTAAAGGCTAAAGCATTAATCACCCATAACAATCTAAATTCGCACATCTTGTTCAAAATACTTGTGACGTAATACATCTCTCGCTAAGTACTTGTCGCCCGAGCAACCATAATAGATATTTCGCTCCCACAATAGAGTCTCGCCACAAGGGTATTACATCCCCTGTACAATAGCGACCACCCCCACTTGGAAACTACAATTACCATAAGACTCTGTCCCCAAACTTCGAAGGCACCAACAAACACATCTGAAACCAGTCCCAAGGCATATTATTGTGCCAACAATATTGCGGTCCCATTACGCAAAGTGAGACCCGTTTGTTTTTGATCCCTTCGATTTTGTGGTGATCTATTATCTATATTAGGGTTAATTTCTCGGTATTTGTTTTGAACGAAACGGGCAAAAGTACCGATGTACTAAAATGATATTTTATAAAATGAACGTTTTAAATTAAGGATAAAAATTATTTTTTTAATCCTTGATGTTAAGAAAATTCATAACTCGTGTAATGGTAAACATTTATCTAAAATAACTCACTGGTCGGTCTCAGGTTTCCTGATGATTAAATTAGAAATATAGCAGGAAGCACTTGAATGCCGAGGGTAGAGATGTATCCAACAGCTGATGATCCTGAGCTGAAAAAGAGTACTTGATTATTAGTCAAATATTGTTAGTAATCATTTGAATTATACGACAAAATCTTATGACGAACGACGGTGTAAATTGTTATACTATAATAAAAAATACTTTATTTTTTGGTATATTATTATAATTCACAATTTTATTATTATCTACATTACACTAACACATATTTATTATTACCAATAAACGAGAATATGTGTTAATTAATGGATAGTGTTAATAGACTCAATTAAAATCATTTAAATTTGTCAAAAATTTGCCATGTTGTGTATTTCTTGTTTATTTTAGAACTATTTTTAATCTTTTACATATCTTGTTCGTTTGATTTATTTGACAACTGAATTGTTTTCATGACATTTTAACATAAAATATAATAACAACAATTCATCATTATATAATATACAAATATTTTAACAACATGGTAACGGCTGTATGTAAATACATAACTAAAAAACATAGATATTTGTGTATTTTTAGAAAAATAGTAGTCACACAGAAGTTTCTGAAAAGGGATAGATTTTGGTGACCTTAAAATTATTGAGTTGAATTATTTAGTTAGGTACTTAGGTTTTTAGTTGAAATTTAAAGATAAATTGAAAATTTTGGATAGTTCAAAGTTATTGTTAATCATGCATCAGCAAGAAATAAAATGCGCGATTATCTCTTTCATACTCTCGGCGCTGGTGACATGCAAAGCATGTCGATGGTCAAAATAGGTCATGGCATTTAAATGGTTAGAATAACCGCATGATCTGAATAGGAAAAAATGCGTAAGCCGTAAAGAAACTTAGTTGATTTAAAACAATTTCTTTTGCATAGATTTTTTTTTATATTTGAAGAAAAAACATTTTGGTTACATATTTTAATAAAACGTTCTTGTTTAAGAAAGGAACAGACGTTAATGACCGGCGGCGTAAATAAATTAAATAATTTATTGAAATAATACATTAAACTATTTAATAATTTCGTAGCAAGACAGAAATATTTAGGCTTATAATAAATATAAACGTCTTAAGATACGATATATCAGATTACTTTATTCAAATAATTAGACAAAAAGCACTGAATATAATCATTCTTTAACTTGGAATATTGGCCGAAATTGCAAGTACAGCATAAAAAGTTAGATTATACATATATATATATTTATATCGGTA
The DNA here is from genome assembly GCA_016648135.1 of Agrypnia vestita. Lineage (NCBI taxonomy): Eukaryota > Metazoa > Arthropoda > Insecta > Trichoptera > Phryganeidae > Agrypnia > Agrypnia vestita. The sequence goes on along the minus strand of JADDOH010024366.1, from coordinate 4,716 downwards.
TATTTAGAAAAGTAAACAATGAAATATTGTATTCAATTATTTCAGAACAAAGTTTTATGAAAATTAATACCAAATTTACGAATCAATTAGAAAGACACGCAAAAAATCAAATCAACGAAAAAATATTTTGGGTGCTACCGGGCAGACATTGATTAATAAATTTGGTTTTGCTTATCTTAGGTTGGGTAAAGGACTGTAGCTTAAATTTACACTTTAAATGATTAAATTATTTTTATAAATCTAAATAAGTTCAGAAAGATTCTTATCATTCAGCACTTCATATTTTCAGACGTGCCAAACTTGAACATTTATTATATTTATATTTTCAAATTCACTGATACCGCGCTTACTTAAAAAATTACGATAAATTCTATATTTGAGTAATTGCTAAAATGACAATTGAAATAAAGTTGTTCATTTTTCTATTTGAAAATTTATCCTGAGAATATAAAGGGTTACATGTCTACCTATTTCTTGTATCAAAGAAAATTTACAATTCACTCCAATGATATCAGTTTCAATCCCATATCAGTTGACTGTATCGTATCATATCAAATATAATCATGTTTCAATTTCATTTCAAATTTCGAAAAGAGTAGTAGACTTGAAACATTTGGGACAATATATTATATGTCATCAACTTCATCCCCGTATCGTAATAGGGTCGGGCACCAAGAAGACGCGCAACATGATGTTTTAACTTTTCCTATCCTGCACCGCTTCCATACTTCACCAATCTGTCTTCATACGATACTTCTTCTATTTATAAATATTAGTATAGGTGATCAGCTATTTTCCCCCGGTGTTGCCAAGAATCTACATCTTGTTAGCCACTGCATTGCATTCGCAAGATATGTGACCAGCAACCTTAATAATTAATTAACAACTTCAATTATTGAGATCTTTCTATTTTTAGAAGTAGCGGGTCCATTTCGAGAGTCTCCTTTACGTCGGTTCTTCTTCCTCACTTGGTTCAATAATAAAACCCTTGCAACATTCTTTAACCTATGTTGCATAACCAGTTTTATGTATTTGAGTAGCTTTTTAGTGTAGTGGTCATTACGCTCGCCTAGGACACCAGTAAGTAAATCTTATTTTCATAGCACAGGCGTTTAGCTTATTTTGAAAAAATTAAGAATATTGATACGACACATATTCCGTGTTTGCTCTCTATTTTTAAAAAAAATCTTTCCATTTGGAGTTCTTATTTCGTTTGCATTTCTTGTTTTATGTCCATGAATCACGTGTAATTTTATTTTGGCATGCATTCTATCATGTATCTATCATCTATCTAGCTGTATCGATTTTTCTTTTTATGTATTTACCATCCTGTTTCCCATCACTAAATAATTCTACTTCGAGAAATTTTTTTTTTTTTTTTGCCTAGCTGCTTTATTTAAAATAAAATTTAATAAAATAATAAAATTTAAAAAATAAAATTTAGAACTATTATTAAAATTCATACGATATGTATAGTGAATTATTTAGTTTCAATTCCAGTTATAAAATCATTTAATTTCGAGTGCATCTCAAACATCATAGAGCCTCAATTTCTATTAAAATCAATTAGATCTGTCAAACTCCCACGGGATGATCGTATTCCGCGCTCATCTGACACGAGATTCTAGCCGCGCTTGTAAATAATTCACTTACTCTCCTCTCCTCGTCCAATTTAAAGGGCTTCAGAATGCTGTCGAACAGCATTAAAGTTGTTTAAAAAAAAATCGTTAACAACCCACGGAACATTTTGCGCGGCCAAGTTGGACCGCGAGTTCGGCCCGGCGCGGCGGAGGCGAAGGGCGAACTTCCCGGCCGACGATAAATATTATCCCGCAGTACATTTTGAATGAAATACACAGCTGGGAAGTTTCCCGCTTTAGGAAATGATCCCTCTAGCGGAATTTATTTTTGACGACTTTCTGGCGAGTGGAAGGCCAAGCGTCACGGGTATTTGGAGCTCTGCGGTGAGGGCGTGGTGGAGTCTCCCTCCGCGGACACAATGTTACAAGTTTATTTATTTTATTTGGAAAATAGAGATGTTGTAAATACGCAAATTAAATAAACAAAATTAAAAATCATCTATGTCATACAATAGGAAATACAAGAATTTATATTTCCTAAATAAATTTACAGAATTACAAATAATTACTATAATTTTTAGCTTCCTCTTAAAAATTCTCATAATTTCTTTATTTGTGATGTCCCTCGTTAGTTTTCTATATACTTGTTTCACTTTGCATGATTGAATGTTACTATCTTGTTATCTTTCTAAAAAGAAATCTTATATCATATTTTCTTCTCGTGCAGTGGTCATGTTCATGTTATTTTTCTTCTTCTTTAGAATTCTAAAGTGTTGTGTCCATTCATAATTTTATATATAAATTAAAGTACATTTAATTTAATTATTTGTCCGAATGTCATTACTTATAAACTTATAAGCATCACTTTGGTTCTTATGCATCGATTTCCTTTTAGTATAATTGTTAGTGCTTTCATTTGAAGTTTTGTATTTTTTTAAATTCTGCTTCACTGGTCAGAAATAATATATTGCTGCAGTGGTTGAAGACGAAATATCCTTGAAGACGACCGGTAAATTCCGAGTTCTTGAAAACAGTTTATAGGTTTTTTGTGTCTCTGTACAATTTACCAATTATTCATCTAATTTATATTTTTCATATATCCCGAAAAATTTATATTGACGCACAAATCTCTCAATTCTGTTACATCCAACGTGGAAGCGGTCAATCATAGTTCAAATTTACTTAAAAATGATTTAACTACGCTATGAATGGTCAATCAGTGATATGTGTCTCCCACGTGACGATTAGTTGAGATTTGTGATGAGATGCTTCAAATTGAACAGTTTAAATAGAAGCAATATTTTTACGAATAATAAATTATAAAAAATGTTTCTTGTGAACACAGTAATATCGCAAGCATTTTTATCGAACTAAGCTCCTTTAAAAAAAAATTATATTTATATATATAAATATTTTTTTTATAATAAATAAAAATTATTATAAAAAAAATATTTAAAAAAAAGTACGTACAAGGTTAGTTTTTACACAAGTAACGGTTTTAGGCTATTTATTTTAACGGCACACGACTTGTGCCGTTAAAATAAATTGACCATTGCATGTACATGGAACAAGTTCGACACTGTCGGCCTATATTTTGGGTATACAAATACTAATTGTAAAATAAAACAATCTATTATTTTTGGTATAAAATGATCAATTTATTTAATAATGTGACAATTTAAGGGTAACAAGGCTTACCCCTGAACTGAAAAGATAATAAATATAATTAAATTTGATAACGCGAATTATTCATCAGTAATTGTTCCGGACGGGAACGCGCAAAAATATGGGGTGATTCCACCGCCTTACGGTCAGGTCAACCTGATGGCACCGATATCGCAGATTCTCAGACGAAAGCGAGATCGTATAAAAATTCGCTGAGAATCTTAGAGCGGTCCAAAGGCTGAAGCAGGAGTCGAGTAGAGAAGAAGAGAAAGTCGCAAGTAGATCTGGAGGTGAACGCAGGAGCAGAACTGAATTCTGGGTTCCTGCGCCACGTAATTTATTTCATCAAAAAATCAGGGCCCGCACGCCCAGGCGCATTTTCAACGACCAGTCAGAGGTCGGCATTTCGGAAACCGACGACACCGACCTCTGTCTGACGGCGGGATCACTACTCATAATTCGAGTCGCAGCTCTATGAGCAGTGGTCCCGTATTCAAAATATTAATAAACATGTAACTAAACATTCTACTATAGTTATAACATACTATTTTTACACATTTATATTATATCTTTCTTTTGTTTCAATAACAAATGTCTCTCAGGTTCATCCTTCATGGAGATAATCGGTAAAAAGGGGGCCAGACTCGCCAAGCTGGGTGCAATAATTTCGTATATTTGGTCTCTCTGGCGAGCCTGGCTACACAAATTCAATATTTTTTCTACATAAAATTATGTAAAGCCATATACAAGTGATTGCGAACAAAATCATATTAATTTTTACATTTTATAATTTTTGTATAAAAATGGCGACTTCAGCACGGTACCGATGTCGCAAGAGGGTACTGAATTGTGTTTGATAAAAATGGCGACTTTGGCACGGTACCGATAAAATGGCGACTTCGGCACGGTACTGATGTCGCTAGAGGGTAAAACCGATGCCCCCGGACTGTGGCGATACCGTACTGCAGTCGCCCAATATTACGATTTGGGAAGATTTAAATCTTTTTCAAGAATCAAATCATGCCGCCGCGATTTCTTCTTACATCGCTTACAACATACACAAAAACATTTTTAACAACAAAATTAATCCGATAACGTCCTCCCAGTGATGTCAAAAATAAACTTTAAAAAACATACATACAAAAATTACAATAAATAACTTCGGTTATTTTTAATAAAAAATGCGTCGAGCGCGCTAGGCATACCCAAAGGGTTTTATTTATTCTTGCCCATCTGCGCGCTCGCGCTCACAATTCATGTGATAAAAAATGCAATAATTAATTCTAAAAATCAAAATACAAAAAAATCACTTTTTTCTTTAATAAAATGTTCATCAGTGCCAACATATGGAGATTGGTAAAAAAGGCCCGATTAAGGGCCACCGGTTTTTTCTTGTCCGACACACTCCCCTCGTGCAGCTTGCCTGTGCTACCGGGAGGACAAGATATCTCGTCATAACTTTACTCTGTCG
>JADDOH010024365.1:0-15052 GCA_016648135.1 Agrypnia vestita | reverse complement strand
ATCCCGTTGGCGCCGTGGATACGTAATCCACGGACCGGTCCTTGGGCCCCGACAGCGCTGGCCACACCGGCCTCGATGAGGGTAACCGTCGACCCCTCATCGAGTAACGCGTGCACTTTGACTTGCCCTAGGGGGCCACTCACGATCACCGGAAGCACTTTGAAAAACACTGTTTGCTGGTACTCCCGGCCTCCCGTGAGGCCCACTGTGTCCCCATTCGGAGGGACCGCGTTCGATGCCCCGCGCGATGGCATATTCGATGGAGCACCCGAGTCTCCCGCGCGCGGCGCACTATGTAGCGTGCGGTGGTGTAGCGCGTGACAACCGCTTACACCACACCGCTTGCTTCTACACTGTTGGGACCGGTGTCCCTTCACCAAACAATTGAAGCAAATGGCCATTTCTTTCACTATGGCCCATCGGTCGGCCACTGGTTTTCGCGAATACACTCCTCACTCAGACACGGGGTGTTCCGCCACTTTGCAGATACTGCACAAAATTTCTGGTGACTTCCGATTCACTGTTTCACTGTCGCTTGTCATATTCACATGTCCGCTTCGGCGAACTGCAATTTTCTTTGATCGACATCCGGCATAAGGGGCCATCTCGGTTTGGCGGTTTCTTCGGATGGCTTCTTCAATCCAAGAAGTCACCATTTCTTCAGGGTCGGGTTGGTTCAAAACCCAATCTCGGGTGAACGCACTCGCTCCTGGGCACCGCTCCGGCAGTGCTGATGGGTTGGAAGAGGTGTGTAGGGCCTCGTTTCTTGCGGCTTCAGCCGGATCTCGGATGGTACGCCTGGCCGCGGCGTCCACAGAAGGTGCCTTGTTCGGGGCACCAGGTGGTTGCTGCTCAATACTCACCAGGCCCTTTTCAGGGCTACCAGACGTGTCGATTCTCGTCGCAGCTCCGGCTGCGCTCATCCTGGGAATCGTCGTCTGGCTGGCAGTACACACGCGGATTAGCGCATCCGCGTGCTCTCGTTGGAGATCTCGTGCGTGTTGTTGCTGTCGACGGAGCTCTGCCCTCAAATTGCGGATGGTGTCCTCCGTCGTCACGGAATCCCGTGTCTCCCTCGTGGAGTCACGGTCTCCGTCGGAACCGGCCGGTTCCGACTCATCTCGATGAAGTTCTTCCTCCTCTCGGTCACGGGCGTGACCCGATCGTAGTCCTGATCGTGACATTGTCGCTGGTGACGTGTAGCTGACGCGTAGAACGGAGATCCGGCTCGAAGGACCAGCTGTTCCGGACGGGACCGCGCAAAAATATGGGGTGATTCCACCGCCTTACGGTCAGGTCAACCTGATGGCACCGATATCGCAGATTCTCAGACGAAAGCGAGATCGTATAAAAATTCGCTGAGAATCTTAGAGCGGTCCAAAGGCTGAAGCAGGAGTCGAGTAGAGAAGAAGAGAAAGTCGCAAGTAGATCTGGAGGTGAACGCAGGAGCAGAACTGAATTCTGGGGTCCTGCGCCACGTAATTTATTTCATCAAAAAATCAGGGCCCGCACGCCCAGGCGCATTTTCAACGACCAGTCAGAGGTCGGCATTTCGGAAACCGACGACACCGACCTCTGTCTGACGGCGGGATCACTACTCATAATTCGAGTCGCAGCTCTCTGAGCAGTGGTCCCGTATTCAAAATATTAATAAACATGTAACTAAACATTCTACTATAGTTATAACATACTATTTTTACACATTTATATTATATCTTTCTTTTGTTTCAATAACAAATGTCTCTCAGGTTCATCCTTCATGGAGATAATCGATAAAAAGGGGGCCAGACTCGCCAAGCTGGGTGCAATAATTTCGTATATTTGGTCTCTCTGGCGAGCCTGGCTACACAAATTCAATATTTTTTTCTACATAAAATTATGTAAAGCCATATACAAGTGATTGCGAACAAAATCATATTAATTTTTACATTTTATAATTTTTGTATAAAAATGGCGACTTCGGCACGGTACCGATGTCGCAAGAGGGTACTGAATTGTGTTTGATAAAAATGGCGACTTTGGCACGGTATCGATAAAATGGCGACTTCGGCACGGTACTGATGTCGCTAGAGGGTAGAACCGATGCCCCCGGACTGTGGCGATACCGTACTGTAGTCGCCCAATATTACGATTTGGGAAGATTAAAATCTTTTTCAAGAATCAAATCATGCCGCCGCGATTTCTTCTTACATCGCTTACAACATACACAAAAACATTTTTAACAACAAAATTAATCCGATAACGACCTCCCAGTGATGTCAAAATAAACTTTAAAAAACATACATACAAAAATTACAATAAATAACTTCGGTTATTTTTAATAAAAAATGCGTCGAGCGCGCTAGGCATACCCAAAGAGTTTTATTTATTCTTGCCCATCTGCGCGCTCGCGCTCACAATTCATGTGATAAAAAATGCAATAATTAATTCTAAAAAATCAAAATACAAAAAAAATCACTTTTTTCTTTAATAAAATGTTCATCAGTGCCAACATTTGGAGATTGGTAAAAAAGGCCCGATTAAGGGCCACCGGTTTTTTCTTGTCCGACACAGTAATATTTTTAAACATAGACATTTTTAACATCTCCATTGTGTCCGTTATCGGACGGTTTCTCATAGATATAGGTACCTGGGGGGAGTACTAACTACTACCGGCTAAAAGAGTTACGCGAAAACTTTTTTTGGAATGTAAGAAGGTAAGGCTCTTTGCGGTGTAGCGCAATGCGTCTATCCGGCGGATATACTAAAAGTTTTGCCAAAGCAACCTTCTTTCAATATACTTGAAAATCGTCTAGGTTTTAATTTATTTATAATACCACAGAATCGAGGTTTATTATTTTATTTTCAAGTATTTTAGATTTCACCAATCAATTGGTCGTTAGCAAAATTATATATATTTTTTTTTTCAAATTAATATTTTATACATAAGACATGTACTTTCGTGGTCCCTCCTCCTATTGGATTATAGCTAAAGCGTTATCAACGTGGATATCATATAATTGTTTTAACCATTTTCCATTTGCTTCGCCGGTTCAACTTTCAATATTTATTGAGTCTCTGACTAGTAGTTTCTTTAATCTTCTTTCATCTTTTTCTCAGACGTTTAAGAGTTTTCCTAGAAAATTGTTTTGTTCTTATAAATATCAGACTATTTCATTAAAATCCTTCCATTCATATTCCATTCGCAGGCCAAATCCTAACAACAATAGTTGAAACTACTTTAACATACATAGAATGAGCTCGTCAATAATGTATCATCCCTATATGGTTAGGTATGAATTATTCTACTGGCCAACACAATCATTCGGCCATTCAGAAATCTCTATTTGTCTGCTTGTTTAAAACTGTCAACTTAATAGTCTTCTTATGATACGATTTATTTTTAAAGTTGAAAACATCCGCGTATTCAATCGATTTGAGAATTCAATTCGTCTACGTGAACAATTTGTTTAAGTGTCACAATAAATTGCAGTTTTTTTATGATGTTTAGTGAATTTATAAATAGCGATATTACCAAACACGGATATTTTTTTTAGTGAAGAGCTTTTGGAAAATATTGTTTTTGTGATTATTTTTGAAAAAAAAAATAATCTGACCATGTTTCATTGAACCCGTATGTTGGTTAACAAATTGAATTGGTATACATACATTGTAATGTTTGTATTATATAAATAATATAAATAAATAAAAAGTATATTATAAATAAATATAAATAAATTTTAAAAAAGTTTTATAATATATTTTTTTTTTTATTTTTTTTTTTTTATTTAAAAATCCTTGTTTACAAATAAGATACTTAATACTAATTTAACAATAAAACATAAGATAAAACATAAGATAATTTACACATTTTTTTGTTTTGTTTAATTTGTGGATTATGCCACTCTACTAGGCTACGTGTACTACTATATGTAACATAAGTTGATGTAGTAATGCTAAAATAGCTGGATTTCAATATAAAAGCACTCCGTAGTTGCTATTTCTTGTTGTTAAAAGAAATGGTGGTAAAAATCCCGTAGGGATTTTTATTCTAAAATCATTTTCTGTAAATAACAAGACCATTTTTATTTTATTAATTGATGCATGAAGTACCTACCTTCGTTATTATATTTGTTTATCTTGATGTGGAGTTTAAATGATTTATATTTAATTTAATTTGACGGTTTTTAATCAGTAGATGACGACATATTGGTGCGAAAATATTTTTGTAATTAAAAATTTCATGCAATATTTATCATAATTCCAACTCTGTATGAACCTACCACTTGACCCACAATAATAATAGAAAATTATATTGAATAATTACAAAATAATATATAGACTTAAATTATTATATTTTGACAGGCAATAAAATAAATATATACATATTTATACTAGTTATATGATTTTGTAGAATATCCGCTCCAAAAAACAACTTAATTCATCATAATCTGAATTTATGTAGCCCAGCATAATAATTACATTACAAAATGTACTTTTTCCGCTATTCTTCTGGGCTCGTTCATAAGTGCGTCATATTAATTAATGTCCCATTCGGCTTTGTGACACACATCTAATAAATCAACCTCAAGAACTATCCTCCTCCTTTCAGTGCGGTTTGGTTGACGCATAAATGCCGCACCAAAGTGACAAATTTATTTACAAGGGAGTTGCTATTTCAAAGGGTAGATAGAAATCCTTTTCATGTCTTCTGTATCGCTCTAATTCCAAGATACTCGATCACTGATTATTTTTACTACGGCTTTCTCATAAAATAAACCTTACCCAACTATCTTACTACCCGTTTTACGTCTTTTGCGTAAACGCTTCGTAAACATAAATTTTAATTATGAGGGAAGTTCTAATGTTTTATACACGTCAGTTTCACGTCTGACGGATAATAGTGTGGTCCCTTTTAAGCCTTTACGCAGCTACATTAAAAACTAATTAACGGCAGAATAACCCATTATCTTTATAATCTCACGAGTGAATTGGCAAAATTACCTGTGTTTAGTTAAATATCAAGTTTGTACAGTCATTTCGTATGCACATTCGTATACAAAATATGCATCAGCAATATCATTTCTATTTTCAAACCAATCTAAATGCTTGCGCTATAAAAATATTACTAACTTAGTGGTATCCTGGCTTAGTTGAACCACCGACCTACATATTGCTAGGGGAGAGTCTTAACCGCTAGACCAACAAGCTAATATGATAATATATTTTCATAAATATAATTTGATAAATATTATATAAAATATTTAAAAAAACGAGATGAGTGGAGGAAGACTCTTGAGGAGGCCACGACCCACCAGGCGTTGTAGAGTCAAGAGTGATGATATATAATATAATTGATTATTTCAATAATCACTCGCTTAGTCCGGTCCAAATACTGGACTTTTGCAGAGATCCCGTAAAGCAGTGATGCCCAAAAATGTGGAAAAATGCGATCGCGCATAATAAATAACCTTTAATGTATAATATTTAAATGGGTTTTTTTATGGTTTTTATGTTTAGTTTGTAGAACTCCATGTTTATTTTTAATGACATTTAAAATAAATTAAATTTTAATCAATATTATTATTAAGTTCTTTTATTATTAGATTATTATTATTATTAGGTTCAGGTTCAATGTAATTTTAATGTGTGTAATTGTAAGGCCATTATAAAACAGTGGACGCACCATGTATAATCAACTTATTTATAAGGTTTAAGCAACCTCTTCCTCTATGGATAATAAGATGTTCTCGGTGAAGCCCTATATAACGATTATTTTTTCCTAGGCACTTATCATTAAGGATTCCCCGGTTTATAAAATTCTATGTTACGCTTAATTATCAAAATTCCCCGTTTTCTGTAAGTGATTAACTGAATTACTTTGAAAGTGCCTCTATTTTGTTTTTATTTTATTTACACCCGTAAGATTATTACGTTGAATATTGTTTTAATTTATGGCCTTGTTTTGTGTTTCTTAAACATATTTAGAAGTGGAGAGAACATCATTTTTGTTGACTATTTAATAGAGTTATATTTTATCATTTATGTGTTTATTGATTTCAAGTAAAATCATTCTAAAACCTTTGGTTTCTGTGTGTAAAGGTGTTGGCGCGTTGTTACCAAGCAGGACATGTTTTTCATTTCAATTAAATGAAAACCATATCAAACAAATAAAGTATTTAAATGATTTTTAAAAAATGTTCACGATATAAATTAAGAAAAAACACAAAATATTGTCCGTATACTTACTTATCTATGATAAAAAATTATCTTTGTACACTTACATAGAAAATAATTTTTGATTATGCGTTCTTGCGTCGCGCGGCCGGCCGTTCGTTCCTGGGTTATCCTTAGTGTTAAAATGCGAAGCAAGCGAGTGGATATAAATTAATTAAAAGGGGATTCAGTTAACAATATATTCCTAGAAATTCTTTCCTTATAATACGTCCGATCACTTATCACTAACCATATGTTTATTTTTTTATGTGCAATGCATTTATTTTAAATTAAATTTTTTTATTCGCGCAATATTTTGCACATTTCAACACCTGAAATGTGGTAACGTTGTTACGTGTAAGTTACGCGCTACGCCATATCTGTGTCGTTGAAACATACAAAAATAAAATAAAAATATGTACATAACTACACACAGTACGAGAATGTTTCCCCAGGGAAAGATAAGAGAGGATACAGCGGCACGCTATCCTATCTTGGCGTATCATAAGCTATGATTCTTCCACATTCGCCTTGGCCTTAACGTCCCCGCTTGAGCATTAAACTTCCGAAAAAATACTTTATCGAAAATAATTTATTACTTCGTGATCAAAATCTCGTGAGCCAATCCCACGGTGTATTTTTACACACCTTTATATAACTTTCAAATCGCGATACTTACATCATCTACAACTGTAGAATTTTAGGGTTGTAAGTTTGAAAAATTTATCGTGGCTGAAACTGCACAGTAGTCAAATTGAAATTATTATTTTTTGTTTAATTCAATATCTTTCATAATCAATAAAAATAAACTTTGTTCTCACCACTTATATATTGAAAATATCAACGTGTTTCATGGCCAACGATCCCTTCCTTAGTTAACACTGTATACTAACAAATTAAAAATAAAAAATCTAATTGAATCAAAATATTAAAAAAGAGTATATTTATGTGGAAACGAATATTAATTAAGTATTAACATAAAACAAATTCAAAAGATAACTATTTGTAAAAAGGACCTGGTTATTTATAAATTTCAATTTAATGTCAATTTTTATGGAATTTTTTTAAGTATTGAATTTGAAATTTGATTATTCATAAATACGATTTTTCTCCAATTCTTTTCAATATCAAATATTGGAGGGTAAACAAAAATTTAAATAAAACTTCTTAATCCTTTTATTTAATATTATTTAACTATTATTACATTACATTAATTACAAAATAAGCTAGACCCAAAAAAAACTTTTTAGATGTTTTGTGACAGTATGCAGGTACAACCGTCCAGTTGAACACATTTTATAAACTAACTAACTTACCCTCGCGGCTTCGCACGCGTAGATTTTTAGTAACCTTTAGTCTTATTTTATAAATGTTCAAGTTTTTTGTTTGTAACATTGTGGAAATTCATTTTTAATATTTTTAAAAAAATGAGGGTAAACAACACTGTTTTATTCCACTATATTTATTTTGAATTGTTAGAACGTTTTCGGGATTTCTCCCATTGTCTTATTTTATCAATTTTTTGTATTCGGATCAATAAGCCAAAACAGCTGTCACATTGAAAATAACACTTAACTTGCAGAACTTAAAAATAATATTTATCAAATTTTAATTTCTTTTAAATTTCTTTGAAAAAAAATAATTGACAGAAAATTTCAAACAATTTAGCGTCACGCATTTTACATACTCCTATCTTAAGGATTGTCGCATGGCTTTTGAGGAGATTTTAATCATGCAAACTTAAGCGCTCTCTTAATATTCCACCATATAAGTAAGGCTTTTGAGGGAAGCGTAATCCTCCGTAACAAATTAATCCGATAAAGGAGATACCGTGCTATACATTATTAAACAGTTATTTCGTTCTATATTTCATGGATAAGTGTTAGGTCTAAAACGTTTTCTGTCAAGTTCTTGTATTAACAAATATAATGTTAAATTTATACATTAGGTTATATAATACTTATAAATATTTTTCAAAAATTCACGTCACATCAATATTTTTATTGTTTTCAAAACAGCTTAGAGCTCGTGCTATGGGAATAGTAATAATATAGTGGGTCCCATAGGACAAAACTCGAACTTTCAATTACTTGACCTCTACTAGGTGAGTGTGTTATTAATAAATCAACAAGTACCACGTACATATTGTAACATGATGGTAGAATCCGCACTATGAAGCTCTCTCGTAATCTCTGCAACGCTCCACAGCACTGGAATCGACCGAGACATTATCGTAAACCCTGGAAACATCGAAAAAACGATAACTTATATAAAGGGACCGGCCGGCCACTGCGCAATCAGTTGTGTCAAAGTCGATTGACAGCGAAGTTCACAGACAATGCGAAATCATGCAACGAGTACTGCTAGCGTGTGATGATTCCAGCGATAGATATCGGCGCAAGAACCTACCGACAAGCCATAATTTTTTCTAGTGCGCACCAGAGCAATTTAAGTAACGTGCAACAGAATTTGAGAGACAAGATATTCAGGAGTCATAAAAAGTGCAGCGAAGAATCCAGAACGGATCATTAGTGATCTTAGATCATTAGTGCAAATTATTAATTATTAATTATATTAAGTAGTCAGTGTAGCAAAAAAAGGACGTAAACGATAATAGGTAAGATGGTATCCGAATTGAATGCGAATCCGAAATGGAATATGAATGGCCTTTGCTGATATTTCAAGCGTTCTAACGGAAGATAAAATTTATCAACACTAGGGAATTAAGTGTTTTAGTACAACAACGATGCAAAACTATTTTTGTGCATAGTTGGTTTAACAAAGAGGTATCAAGAACTTGGAATTAGTTTAAGTACGCCGTGAGAGACAACAGAGACCAATAAATTGTTGAGAAGTTTATAAGGACATCTTATATTCGCGATGTTACACCGTTTGTGTAAGTTACTCTCTGAAGAAAAATTAATGAAGAGGAAAGAATGTTTTGAGGGATGAATATATTTACTAACCATTGTAATGTAGTTCACAGCAATCACAAGATTCTTTGGTGCGCATTCCACAGGGCAACCGTCTTTTAATATTAGTTGTTTTAAAAATCAAAAGAGATAAATTACTAATAGTGAAATTTTATGATAGTGTCACGGGTTTATGATATTGCGGCAGTGGGGACCAAATATAACACATAAAATCAATTAAACTGTTATATATTTAGTCACTGGACACAAAAATAATTGGAACACTATTCTGTGATTCGCCACTTGAATATTCCACACGCAGGTACTTTTTATTCACACCGTTTCATAGTTCGCTTGTTCCTCGCTGTTTCCATGACTTCGAACTAAGACTATCTTTACGTGCGATGGCGTTGCCGTTCATATAAAGTCATCGATTTCTCGAACCTTCACGTGTTGGTTTTCAGATTAGTGTAAAATCTTCTAGATAGTTCGGAAAACTTCGATTATGTGCATTTGTTACCGATTTTAGAATCTAGTGATAATATTTTTGCTAGGTGAGTATGGTTTATTCAAAAAAAAATCTACATTTAACTGAAAATTTGCTTACTGTAATTGCATAACAATGTCTATAAATAAAAATATATACCTATATAAATAAATTAATTAATTAAGGAAAATAAAAAATAATCTTAAACAAAACTTTAACGCTTTTTACATTAAACAATTATTCTACACATATTTACATTTATGACTCACTCAACTTACCACTAACACTGCACTTGATACTTTGTAGATACATAATTACTACCTTATGAAAATAAATATTACTGACGAATTTAAAAAAATATTATAATTGTGTTCTCTAACGCTACTCTGGGACAGGCGTAGCCTAATAGAGTGGCGTAATCCACAAATTTAACAACAACAAAAAAATGTGTAATTTATCTTATATTTTTATTATTAAATTAGTATTAAGTACCTTTATTTGTAAACAAGGATTTTTTTGAAATAAATAAAAATAAATAAAAAATTATGATTTTAAAATATCAAAGCCTACGCTGTAAGATTTACAACATTGCTGATCTTGCATTATACTTTAAAGAGTCCGCTCCGCCCGTGACAACCGGTTGACCATTTTAAACGCTTTTCTTCTTCTTTTTCTAGCACTGTCCCAATTCATTGCCTAAGTAGGCTGGTGAAGTCGGCTGTTTTCGTTCTCACGCTGTATTTTCTTCGGTTCTGGGTGTCGCACGTAATCCAAGAATTCTTTGGTGTTACTTAAGAAGACTGTCGGTGAAGCTACATTGTTTGCTTTACAAGGTCTGGTGGTGTCCATCTTATGTGGCCGTACAATCTCAGCTTACTGCTTACTGTTTATGTCCGTGATACCTAGGCTTCCACAAATGCGTGAACTTCTAATCATTTCTTTAAGTGATACTACTGCCAAGTATTCAGATTTCTGCCGTTTAGCATTCGGAGTATACAGGGTTATTTGGAAAACATTAATAACCTCGAAGGACTATATTCCTGCCTTGATTATGAGTCGAAAATGTTCAAGCTGTCATGACCTAATATCAACAGTTATGGAGATATGCGACATCAAAGTTTGCATTTTTTTCCAATATTTCTGATTTATTTTTTGTAAAATGTTGGACTATCATTACAGTAACATATATCGATTACAAAAAATTCATTCGTTTCAATACAAGTTAAATAAAATGATAAAAACCCTGAAAAAATTCCAATTGGAATGTTTTCCAATTGGAATTGGAAGGTTCTTATTTTTTTATTTGACTTGTATTAAAGGGGATGAATTTTTCATATTCAGAAATATTTAAAAAAATGCAAACTTTGATGTCGCGTATCTCCTTAACTATTTATATTAGGTCATAATAGCTTGAACATTTTTGACTCATAATCAAGGCAGGAATATAGTCCTGCGAGGTTATTAATGTTTTACAAATAACCCTGTATAATCGCGGCTCTAACAATAGTCTGGTATTATTTTGTTTTTTGTTTGATAGGTATTTTTGGGTGATTCTAAACGCTAACTAGCATCAATGGTAACACTCTCACTAACCCAGTTGAAATATCAGCTTTCTGCTGGATCGATAAAAAAAAAACTTTGCGTCTTTGAAGATCAATGTACATCCCGTCACGCGCCCGGTCCAGGAAAATGTTCGACGTTCAGCCGCTGGGCGCTCCGCGGCCCCTCGGATGCTCTACGTCTGTGAAATTTCAGTCATGAATTTCGCCAATTAATCATACTTAGCCCCGTTCGCGAACCGCCGTATCTTCCGCATAATGAATCTCTCAACAAGAAATAGGTTAACGTTCTCCCTCGGCGGAAATCTCAAGTATAACTTACTATCCAGCGAGTGGGTACTTTTCAATATGTACCCACATTTTTCACTCATTGTTGCACCGTATTTTTTATTTTATTTGGTCATACAAAATAATAGTTGCATGCCTCCCACAATTATAGAACGATACAGATTAGACTAAGCGATAATAAGTAACACGCATAATGTATATAATGCATACCATATGGTATAATGTATATAATGCATACCATATGGTATGCATTATATACATCATACGTACTATGGCCATACGATGGTTCTCTTCATATTTGGTATTCAATTTTAATTTACTATTGAATATTCCTAGTATAAAAAAGTAAAAATTGTAGTTTATGCATTCATGTTGATTACTTATTAATACTTTACCAGTATATTACCTACTCATCTTAAAATTCAGTAGGAAGGCAAGGTATACGATGTGGCATTAGAAAACGAAGAAAATTCGGCGGTAATAAATATATCAAACCAAAAAAGCACTTCATCTCAGTAAAGCATTAAATGTTACATATATCGTAAAATTTTATTTAATATTTACTAACATATCTGGGTTTTTATTATATTTACATTAAATACTCACAATGATGAGCAAACTATCCGATACTTACTAACTAGAAAATATTTCAATGTTAATAAATACATTATCATTTGTTTTTTTTCCATTCAATATACTCAAAAATATATACATATGCAATATCATAATCAATTATTTAATTAGTTTTTTTTACATGTTCACATTACATTAATATTCTAAAATATATAAATGTATTTTATGCTAGAGCGGGTCGAATATATTTGTTATTTGGATAATGGGCAGATTCTTAATTAGTAATGTATTATTATTTATCTATCATGTGCCCATTATTCTGTTAGTGTCTTTAATAAAATAAAAAATAAAAAAATAAAATATTAAAGTAAAGTAGGTAAAAGAGAAATCTCCACCTGGTGTTAAGTATGATGATATTTTTGTATGTGTGCTTATTTTGAGCTCCATTGAGCAGAAAGCAAAGATGTTTGGAATAATTAATTATATTGCAAGTACCTGTATCATAAGTGTTTGTTGAACAATTTCAAAGAAACAACGAAAGATGATGTTAATTTAAGACAATGATCTGTGAAAGCTTTGATGCTTGGAACAGGTGAGTCAATTTGATGTTTATCAAAAGCGCTTTTCAAAGATTGCGACAGTACAAATGTGAGACAACTAGTCAATAAAAGTTGATTAATTGTTGAGCATCTTGGCCACCCAGTACTATATCCCTTGGCCAGACCTACCGGATACCGGCAATAATGCATCGTTTGCTTTTGATCTAACTATCAAAACTTGCTTAAGAAGTACGTATAACTAATGACAGTTACTGAAACTAATGTAAAGGGTGCTTTATTTAAACATAAGAGCTGATAAAAAAATTCGTTCAATGTTAGTTTTTGAATGTTTTATAAAAAATTTGAATACATTAATTTACAAATTGATATTTTAATCGATAATATGAAAAAAAATAATTGATCACTATTCTCTCGTTTCTCGCTTAGTGAAAAAAAAACGTATTTAAATTTTGGGGTATAAAACAAATGCAGCAATACCCAAAAAAAATTAATGCAGTTATCGAAGATTATTAATTTATAATGTAATGAATTCGAGATTTTATAGGAAATATGATTTTGGAAGGGGTAGATACTTAAAATTAAGTACATTTAAAATTAATAATCCTGCATCATACATTTTAAATTAATAACTGCATTAAAAAAGGACATTTTTTTAATTTTTCAAATACTCCGGCCTTTGCTTTTATACCCCACAATTAGTCAAATTCCCACTTAAATTATATATTATATTCAAATCGCCTTCAAAATATACTTGATATTTTTCCATAGTATAGATATATATAATACCTTTTTTTATACATTAACTAGCTGTGCCCGCGCGGCTTCGCTTTGGTAGATTTTTAGTACAGTGTTTGGATCGTCATAGAAGTTTCGCGAACCTTCTAGAACATTCTCCTTCCAGAACTTTCAAGAAATTGTCGAATGTAAAGGAACCTTCTAGATACACCGATACATTCCGCCACTCAGTTTAGAACCTTATAGAATTTTCGGGAATTTTCTAATGCAGGTTTTTTCGGAACCTCCTGGACTCACCGACACAGTTGTCGCACCTATTTTGAGACAATCTGAACCATTTGCGGCCTTCCAATAACAAAACAATTTGCTAGAAAGCACATTTTTGTCACCCACTCCCACCCACGCACAGCCACCCCCACCAAACTCGCATATTTTCGATGTGACACCAAGTGCTATCCACCACTATAACCACCAATATATTGATTTAATTTTATGTAGGTGTATATACATAGTCGATAACAGCACCCCAAAATTTATATCTACTGCACGCCATCTTCAGATGAATTCGAAAGCCTAAGTTATATGTGTAGCCTGATTTTTAGTAACTCAAAATTAAACTATAAGTATTCTTAATGAAATTTAGCCAGTATCGAAAAACGTGATTAATAATATTTTCGAATTATTTTCAGTAGAAGTGGCAAAACCTTTACGTGCGTTATCCCTTCGGTCCCGCCCGCCGCACTCTCAGAGGCCGGCCGTGACGACGTCGATTTTTCCTCAAAACCGATCCACCGCGTTGTTTTGAATTTGAATCGAGATCACACAGGGTGTTCCTGCGGAATTAGCATAAATATGTCGCGTGTCATTTTTTAAAATGTGCCATTTATGTGGGCGTACGCTGTACAGGAGACGCGGTCGTTGTTTTTATGGGCGAGGTTGTTCAACAGCGGAGGTGTGGGGTGAGGGGGAGGGGGCCGCGTCACGCAGGCGGATCGTTAGTCATTTCCAAGTACAATTATTCATTTTCCCGCCCGTTCGTTGGATTGTTTGACTTTCTCATTCCTGCAGGGAAGAAATATTTTTCGCTGACCAAAAACGTAACATTTTTCTATTATACGGAAGAAATGTTTTCGCTGACCAAAAATATAACATAATTCGGTTAAAAGAAAATTGTATAAAAATGTAGGCATAATTATTATATATTTTTATATGTGTTTTTATGTTTTATAAAACACTCTGTGTATCATTATCCTTGTCGCTTCCTCGTGACTGAGAATCGACTATTCGACCTTTTTGACTATTCTCTTCTAGCTTTCCCGGCATCCTGCAAATCTTAAAGTCACCAGAGAAATTCCTGGAATTCGCCTGAAAATGATTTCATTTTATCATAAGTATTATGTCTTCCACAAATTTGATAGTTGTTAAAGTTACACTGCTTAAAGTGATCACTTAAGCCAGACGAACGTAGATAGTAAGCCCTATAAACAGACAAAAACACTTTCATACCTACTTTCCCATATTATAAATAGCTTAGTCTTTATGAGCCCTTTATTATAACTGGATTAATGATATCCGCCTGTTCTTAAAAAACTTGAATGTACTCAAAATGGGGGATCTTCTTCTTCATCTTCGATCCTCGACATGGCCCACCGCTACAAGCTTCTTCAGACTATCTTCTCTTTTGGCTAAATGTCTAAAAATTGGAAGACTCGTCTCAGGCAAGTAATTAAGAGTCTCTCGTTG
>JADDOH010024364.1:0-252733 GCA_016648135.1 Agrypnia vestita | reverse complement strand
ATGATGCTATCGAAACGCCGCCTGACTATATACAACTGGGACGCGGCATATGAATAGACAAATAAATACCTAATTAATTAATGAATCATTCAATCAATCAATCAATTAAATAAATAAATAGAAATGAATAAATAAGTTCGGCGTCGAGCACACGGGCCGCCCGATCCCTGGAAGTTCACACACATGCAGAGAAGGGTTAATTTGGCAAATTAATTCGCCCCTATTATGGTCAGTACGGATTCAATACGCAAACAAGCGCGGATCCAGGGGGGGGGTCATGGGGGTCATGACCCCCCCCTGGGCTGGGTCCAGGACTTAGGTGGACCACTAATTAAAATACTCATACTCACATTTAGTCACTTACTAACTTTTTTATTTTTCAGGTACTACTGTATCTTTAAGCAGAATACTGCAATCGAACTCGATTGATTTAAAAAAAGCTGCGGACGCTATTAATGATACTCTAAGTGTTCTACAAAATAAAAGAGAAAATGCGGACGTAATTTACCGACAGCTTTTTGAAGAGGCTAAAGAAGTAGCTGAGCAGCTAGATGTAGAAATTAAATGTCCGAGAATAGTGCCAAGACAAATACATAGGACCAATAACCAACCTGCTCAATCTGCTGAAGAGTATTTCCGCAGAGCCATATACACTAGGCTGTCCCGATAAAAAAAAATTGACTTATCTTAACACAAGACATCTCAAAATCGATATTCTTCTTTATAATTTTTCAAAAATGTAACAAAATTAAATACTAAAAATAAATAAAAGAAAAATATCTATATTTGATATGTCGCGAAAAAAAATGTCGACGATAAATATCGATATTTTTTATCCATCCCTAGTTTAGTTTGCGACGTTTGCACTAATCCTCTTTTCAACGCGTTTCAAATTGTTTTTCATGTTTTTAAAATTGTCTTTAGTTCGATTTTTTCCCTACCTGTGTTTGTGTTATTAAAATATTTCATTTTCTTTGTAAGATATAATTACTGACATATCTTATTATTTGACGTATTTATTGACTATTGTATTTCTAGTAACTGTGCATTGTTGGTTTGAGCCGGAAAAAAGACGGAATCAAAAGTTAAACTCGTGTGAAGATTGAAGAAGCGTTCCATAAATTCAAGTATAACTAAATATTTTTGAATATGGCCATCCATCCAGACATGACGGAAATAGAAAAAAAATTCGCAACATAGAACAGCAAATATGTCAAAATATTGCGATCTTTGCATTCATAATAAATGTTACGTTTTCAAAATTAACGGTTTTTCAAGAGTTTTATGTTTTTGGCGAATTTCACAATCGCACCGTGATTCTTTTTTGTACCAAAAATTTCGAATTAAAGGGGCCCCCTATAATTCGAAATTTATTTTTTGGTCCCTTGAATTTCGAATTAACGAAATTTATAGTATATTCATATTGAATGGACCAATTCACAAATTCATACTGTACTGTGTAAGTCACAATGTTATAAAGCAGAAGAAAGAACCACGATGTTCAATGATGGCTCACTGTCAAATAACGAAAGTATGTAGACATTTATTTCCTGGACCATATATCAGTGTTTGCAAAAAAAAGATTTTGTGTTTAAAAATGGATCAAGAGAAAGTTACATATCGAGCCCTTCTAGACAAAATATTGTAAGCGTACAATGTTTCAATATTTCTTAGTTAATTGTGGATTTAATTCAAATTGGAAGTACATATTTTCAGTTTTAATGAAATCTATAAACTACATAAAAAACTGTAAAGTATGGCAAAACTAAAAACACTAATATTTAGAAGTTTAATGGGCATATAGTAAAAGGAAAAAAATCGTCAGCAAAGATCAAAAGAAGCGCCGGCAATGGCAGGAGAATGCGAGTGATGCGCATAGATAGGTGATGCGTTTACGTTATTCGCGTTGGTGTTGGTTTGCCACATTCATGCTCACTTCCCTGCATAAAAAAGAAAAATAAAGTTTAATGCCGCCGAACATCGCGACTGCATGTTCTGCATGCTAATGCATTTTATTGATTAATAATCTTAATAAATTAACATTCATCCCACATATGGAATCGGTAATTGCTAAAGCATATCGACTCCTTGGTTTCATTGCCAGAACGACAAACCCATTTTAATCACCGTATACATTAATCACTTTATATTTTTCATTTGTACGTAGTGAACTGGAGTTTGGATCAGTAGTCTGGAATACTCATTATTCTACATACAGTCAGCGACTTGAAAATATCCAACGCAAATTTCTCAATATTTTAAATTTCCGTTCCCGTCTAGAATTCAACTCATACACAGAAAGCGAGTGTTACCATAAAATCCCTCCTCTATCATATCGAAGATGCATACAAGATCTGTGTTATCTTTATAAAATCTTGAATAACTTGGTTGACTCACCCTATCTATTAGAGCAAATAGGTTTAAGTTGTCCTGCATACTCAATATTACTCAACGCGTTCAAATAATTTATTTTACCCAAACTTTGGTAGGACTAACTACTTAAAAAACTGCTTTGTAACTCGTTCCACTTCAAAATACAATCTGTTAAATTCTACAAATAATCTAGACATTTTTATTGACAGTTTGCTTTTATTTAAAATTTAACTCCGTAATCTCATTTATGATTATTGAAATAAATTTGATACTTTTTTAAATGAATCCCATTCCCTCCCTCTTTCCACCCCTCCCATTTTATCATAATTTAAATCTTTGAAATATTTATTATTTATCACACATTCTTTATCATTGTTTTTTACTTAGTTTTTTTTTTACCAGCTTCGAGGTAACTTCACTGGTCATAACTAAACGAATATTTTTTTTATATTATATAATTTTTTTATTACATTGTACCGTATGTTTCCCAAAATAAAAAAATCTTCTCTTGGCTTTTCACCGTTGCCAGAGTTCTCGCAGTTGGTCGGTTAGTATTTTTTTAATGTGTGTTTCGGGCCGCATATAAGAGCTTGGGGGGCCGCAGGTTGAGTATGGTGATTTAATCGATAGTGCGAGAACTTTTTTCTGTGGTTTATCTATGTTTGTGATTCTCTATTCCCTTGTCAATGTGACGTATGAAGTATTTATTTTTATCAAACATACACCATGTACCGCCTTTTGATTTTGACGTTCTTGGCTAATTTATTAGTTGCTACTCTTTTAGTTGTTATTTTTTTATATCCCACGCTTTAGATTATTTTTTGTAAAATTTTTAATATTGCTCTAAAAATACATGAAAAACGGGTGAAGATTTTCATTGAGCTCGACCAACTTTGCACATGTATTTACGCGAATGCTTTAGTTAATAGCAATGACACCAAGAACCAAATGGTTTATTTTAAGAAGAAAAGTATTTGTATCATGTTTGATCGCCGCGAGTGTGTATTTTGTTTTAACATTCATATTAATTCACTTCAATTTTTTATCAACCCAAGATTTTCTTTCTAGTACAATTGATGAGAAAAACACACCAAGAAAATACGATTCCAAAACCACAACTACTACTACTCCGACTCCTTTAATATTTTTTAA
This sequence comes from Agrypnia vestita, assembly GCA_016648135.1. Lineage (NCBI taxonomy): Eukaryota > Metazoa > Arthropoda > Insecta > Trichoptera > Phryganeidae > Agrypnia > Agrypnia vestita. The sequence goes on along the minus strand of JADDOH010024364.1, from coordinate 249,208 downwards.
CAATGTCAAGAATATTTTAACACCAGGAGTAATAATAGAGAAGTTTGATGCTATGAAAGTGCATGCAGACATCATGAAGAGAAAGATTTCCAGAATGGTTCGAAAGCAAAATAAATCGAATCAGTTTTTGAATATTAAAGAAAACTTGGTGAATGATACGGTTCATTTATTTTATTCAAATAATTTTAATAAGGAAAAGAAGGAAGGAAAAAAAATATGGGAGTTACCAAATCTCAGTGATAGAAATGCTACTTATAAAGTGATCAAACAAAACATGGAGGTCGCCCGGAGGTGTGGAGCCGGAGCGCTGTTTGTGACCTGTTCTCGCTTATCCAATTCCCTGATTTCTCAAACCTCCAGAGTTCACACCACGCTGAAAATGCTGTTTCACTTAGGGCCAAAGCACGGCTTAAAGGTAGGCATGGCCATTAAGGATTACACTAAAAGAAACGTGATGTCCATTAGGCGGGATATTAGAATATTTCTTTCTATGTATGGTAAGGAGACAGCGCTATTTAAATTTAAAAGTGTAAATCGCTATCGTCCTGTTGTTTACGTTTTTTCATCTTACTCAATTCCGTCCGACGAGTGGTCAGAAGTGTTATCGTCTAAAGGAAAATTTACAATAAGGAATACCAAAATCGATTCCATTATTCTCGGTGAGCTCCGTAATGAAGAACACATTTCGCACATCAGGCAGTCGCATTTTGATGGATTTTTCACAAGTCCCACTCCAAATGGAGAAGCGTTTGGGAGTACATGGAAGAATTGGCAGGCATTAGCTACCTGGTCACAGGATAAAGGTCTGTTGTGGTCATCGGGTATTGTGGAATTGTCTGCAGGGTTCCCAGCTGTGGGAGTTGCCTTGAGAACAGCGCTGAGATGTGAGCCTCGTCCCAACTTTGTGTCTCTAACCAATGTACCACTTATTGATGAATATTTCACTCTTACACAAACTTGGCTAAGAAGTTGGATCAACAGTTCTCTTAATGTTATTTAATTGATGAACGTTACTAACAACAAAACTAGTCAAACAGAAAAGCAAGAATTACATGAGCAAACTTAAAAAAAAAATATTCTAGCCAGTATAAATCTTTCAGTGAAATCAAAAAAAGTTATCTTTATCCATTGTGAAATATTTCAGAGGTGATAAATAATGTTTTAAAATGTACAGAGAATGCAAAAGTTATAATGCAAAGCAATCTCTGATAACAAACAGAATTTTATTCAATCACAGCATTTGGTGCACTACAGAAAGATCATACATATTACACATAAGTGTGCATGGCATCAGTATTAAAGATTAGGTTGTGATTTTAATTAAACTTTGAGAAGGCAGTTGGCACCGGATGTATTTTAACGAGCATCCATTCACACACACAAGTTATTATATTATTTTCCTTCCACATGTCTCCAAGCATAACAAAATATAGGTGCAAGTAGCCAACTCTTTTTGTTGGCTACTTGCACAGTGCAATGATGAATGTAAATGTTTTTTTTTAAATAATAAAAAAGTGAATAAGAGAGTAGGTATATCATAAATGATATCTGCATATATGTATAAAGTTAATGTATGAGAAAAAGTCGTATTCATGCTGTGTAGTAATTTGTTTATAGTTGTAAATTTAAACCAAAACCTTTTAATCCCATTCTGCTAGAATTTGTGACTTTAGAATTACACGTTTGGATTGGTGTACCAGTCAGATAAACACATATAATTATTATCATATATATTATACATTGTACACAGTAAAGTCAATATAAAGGTTAGCAAACAATATGAGATTTGTAAGCAATGTAACTGTTTTTTGGGTCTCAAAAAAGTGACATATACGAGTAGTCTGTCATTATTAATTTTATTTGGATTTTTAATATCCATCTTTATGACAATGAAAAATGTAAATTATGTTAATGGCACAGAATTAACTGTCCAAAGACCAAGAATCACCAGTATAATGATGCTGTTTTGTAATATTTAGTTTTGAGGAAAAGTATTGTATGTCTGGGGCACTCTGTTGGCAGTACTCTTCTTATGTAACAACCAGAATGCTAACACAAAGAACATGAAACTTGCTTCGATTTTTAAAACCACATGGGAACTTAGCGTTTGCTGAGTGGATTCAATAAGTCACGATAATGAAACATGTACCCTGTTTTAAGGCCCCAGACCACTGTAAAAAAATTTTTTGTCCTTTTTTTTCATTTTCTGAAAGATGCATTTGTTAAGAATGCTCTTACCGAATGTTCTAAAGTAATTTGTAAAATTGATGGAGATACAGCGGTTTATGTGAAATCGTTCGAAACGCACAACCGCGCCGAGTGGCAGATGATAACCCTTCGTTGATGAGTCTCTGGATGTTGAGGAGCTGTTGTATGATCCAGGAATAGCTGACTAACGGTGAAAAACAAAGAAAAAAGAGACAAATAAAAAAAATTGTTTGTATTTGTATGTTAGAATTATCCTTCAGCAAAATGCACTACGTTTTTCAACCTGGTTGACAACATATCAAAAAAACTATACATCCAATTTGCATGCTTAATCTGTTCGAATATCCAGTCTCCATGGCACCACATAGGGATTTTTTTATAAAGGGCCCGCTTCTATTTTTTTTATATATGATGAAAAATTTCCATGAAAATCAGAATTAAAATTTTCTGGTCATTTATGGATCATTTTATTTTTCTTTAGATATCGAAATTCCCCTATGTGATACTGTAAACCTATATGTCTAGTTTCTAAATATATTTATATTTTTCTGGTGCATCATATGGCTTAATCGCTGTCAACCGCCAAGCCACAATTTCGTTGGAATGTCCTCTTGGAAGCGGCCTACACCACAAACTACACTTTAGATTCGAGTAAAAAAAATTGTATACAGGCTTCTATATATATATATATATTGACTATAAATATTAATAAAAAAAATTCTATGTACCATTTGCTTGAAAATAATTACGAAATATACACCTCCTACCGCTCACGAACCGTGGTATGGGGCCTTAAGGTTAATGTCAAAATGAACCCAACACGACCAATTAGCGTTATTATTAGTTAATACTTATCAACTATCCTAATTTCGAATGTCTGTCCGTAACTCGCTGGAATTAATAACACTGATGATGACTAGCCGCTAATGACACTCCAAGCTCAGGTTATACGCAAGGATCATTATTGATTATTAAGTCCTGCGATTTTTACGGGTTTATGACTAGTTTATTAATAATTATGTTGAATTAGATAGAATAAGGAGCCAAAATGTACAATTTTACACAATCAATGCTCATATTGTATGCATCTACTAAAATGCCTTGTTTACAAGAAAACAAATGTATGTGTCAAAAAGAGATTTGTGACCAAATTTAAGAAGGACAGAAAAATCGAATCAACGAAAAAATATTTGGCTGCTACCGGGATTCGAACCACGGATCTTCTTTCTAGTATGTCTTTCTAATTGATTAATAAATTTGGTTTTAAATTTCACAGAACTTTGTTCTGAAAAAATTGCAACTTCACAATAAGAATGTGTTCTTGAATATAAGAGATTTGAGAATTTGTTTGAATGTTATATAATTTCTAAAATTGTTTATTTTTAAAAAATGTCCTTATTTACATTGTAAATAAATATTATATTACACAAAATTTCCATGTTGTGAATATTAATAAAATATAATTAACAAGAATACACTAAAATACAATATATTCTTGTTAATTATATAAATTATGTTACCACAAAGTAATTTTGCAGTAATTAAAGAAGTTATTAACGAAATATATTAATATGTTTGCATTATCTAAAACTTAACAATGGTTTTATACAATCTGAAAACTCATGGTAGGAGGAAAAGGCAGATGAATACATATACACACTAAACCAATTTGAAATCAAACATATTATAGTACATAAGTTTTAAATAATAATTGCTGAAGTCATTGATTTTTTAAAATGTGTACCTACTATGTTCTTCCTAGTAAAGTAAACATACATAGATCAAAGTATCTATACATTCCATGATATGTATATCCTAGATTTAAAGTAAATAAATATGTGATTCATTAGATTATAAGGATAAGGAAGAAAGATTAGGAAAATATCAACTAAACATTAATTTGTTACCACAAAATTCGTAACTTAAATCACATTTTGTAGACCTACTTATTATATTCATATTACATTCAGTTGATAGTCACAATAGCAGGCTAAGGGGCCCGTTGTATCAATATGGATTATTGTAATCTTTCGTAAATCTTTCAGAGATTTAAAAAAAATGGGTTATGGGTGGAAAACGCAATAATATATGGATTAAACAAAAGAAAACTATAAACCAAGTTAAAAGACCGGCCCCTATTACGGCCTTAGAAGTAAATTTCAGAATTCGGTTATTATTTTTTAATACTCAGATCATTTGTACTTCAATAAGATACACATCTAACATGTAGATAGAACAATTGAAAACAAAAGATTGAAAAGCAATGCTACTTTGTAATACAAATTGTTAAAAAATATTAACTGTTTCAGTCTTGATCTCAACTGCTCTGGACATATGCAAAGTTTTTCTCAAATTTACTTCATAGTTTACCTTAAATAACCATAACTGCACTCGGCCAACTGTAATAACAAATAACCAAACCTACAACACTGCAGTTTAAGACAAGACACACTTAACGCCCAGTTATATCAAAATAAAAGTTTGTTTAAAGCATAGCTTTTTGTGTTCTCCACCAATCAAACAACCCGTTTAGGTAAAAATCTATGCTTTAAACAAACTTTTACTTTAATCCACTTGATACAACCAAACCAAATAAATAATGAAAAGTTTACAATTTTATTTTTTTTATAAAAAATTATCAAATATTGAACAAACTGCTATGTTTTCATACAGGAATAAAACTAAAAAACAAATACAATATAACATTAAAAATATATTGAATTTAAACTGTTTTTTTATCGAAAAATCCACTTTTCACAATTTTATTCACTTATCATGGCACTCTACAAAGTAATTTTTATTGTTTCGATGGATGCGGATTTTGAAGTCTGCAATACAAGTTTTTTTTATCGCATAGCTTTCTATCGGATTTAGGTTAGATGATTCGCTCACATCATGATTACACACAACTATTTTTCTTATTGTAGACATTGCCTAAATAATTTGTAACTATGTTTTGCATTATTATCTTGCTATATTGTAAATCCAGGGCCGTTCAATCCATGTCTGTATCATCCAGTATTTTCTTTTTAAAACTGTTACATACCCTTCTTTATTTAGGATACTGTCAATTTGTATAAGATGTTTAACTCCAGTAGCTGAGAAGTAACCCCAGACTACACTGAACCATCACGATGCTTAACAGTTGGCACAATGCACTTTGGCTAAATTTTTTCTGAGGTAGAATTCTACTGTTTTTATGTTGACTGTCGATGATTCATTCCCCAATCTAGTTGTTTTTTCTTATTGTGTACCATTAGAAGAAGTCTTTCTTTCACAGCAAATCGGCAATGTAAATTTGCTTCTTTTAAACGTCTTTTTACGGTCATTAGGATTAACTCCTTAATTAATTTGGATAGTATCATTCTTCTGTTGCGCTCTGACATTTACATATACCAATTGTAAATCTTCAGCCTAGGAAGTACATTTCAGTCTTCCAGTCCGATTTTGATCATTATGACTACCGAAGTCGTAAAGTACTGCATTATGCACCACTGCCTTCGAAATATTTAATTCCTTTGCAACATATTTCTTTCCGTTTTGCCTTCAAATTGCATAAAAGTGACACTGAGGCCAATTTTTACATGATAAACTTTTAGACTTCTCCATACTAATTTTATAAATTTGAATTTGTTGAATCACGCCCTATCTGCTTAATGGGCTTGTCAGGGTCAGAAATCCTAAATGGTATATTTTGACATGAAAAGCATACCTACTTTATCTTTTCTATACTAACCAGGAATATAAATTTTTGGCCTAATCCACTCGTGAATTTTTTGTGGAATAAACACATGCATCCATGGCTCATGTTGAGTGAATGAGGTTTTCCCAATTAATAATTAATTATGTTTGTAAGATTAAAATAGTGAATAGTCCTACAGTCAATAACTGCACTTAAACCAATAGTTTTATTACCTGATTGAACATTTTTAATAGTCCTAGGTCCAATGGCACTATAAACTACAAAAAGATTGAGAATATGTTTTATTTTATTTTTTTATACTAGAGAAGCGAACACAGAATGCGTGTCGTGTCAACATTCTTACTATTTTCATATTAGGCTAAACGCTTGTGATATGAAAATAGGACTAACTTGCTGATTTCCTGGAATGAATGAAACCGTCGACCACGGGATCACTAGGCGAGAGTCATAACCACTACACCAACAAGCTACTCAAATATTAAAAAATTATCAAAAAACCGCAACTGAAAGAGAAAATAACGGGTTTGCATTATTGATAATCTTAAACATTATCTTACTCCTGTATTATCTTATTTTCTCCAATAAATATTTTACAGTGAGAATGTCATGTCCTGCCAGCACATACATTAACATTAAAAAACATTAACCTCACAGGACTATACACCTGCCTTGACTGTGAGACGAAAATATTCAAGCAACCATGACCTAAAATCAATAGTTATGGAGATATGCAACATCTAAGTTTGCATTTCTTTTTCAATATTTCTATTAGTTATTTTTTGCAAAAAATTGAACTTTCATTACAGTAAATTATATCGATAATGAAAAATTCATTTTCTTCAACACAACTTAAATAAAATGATAAGTACCTTGTAAAAATAAACTTTTCAATTTTTGCAAAGTTTTTGTAATTTTTTTCGACTTGTATTAAAGCGAATGAATTTTTCATAATCGTCGTAAGTTACTGTAACGATAGTTCAACTTTTTGCAAAAAATAAGTCAGAAATATGTATTGAAAAAAAAATGCAAACTTTGATGTTGCATATCTCCATAACTATTGACATTAGGTCATGGTTGCTTGAACATTTTAGACTCATAACATAGGCAGGAATCTACAGGCCAAGTTTTACTGCTAGCTCTGGTATACCCTGTATATATGTTACAGTAAATCTGTTTTTCTAGTGAGTCCATATATTCACTGGCATTTTAGAGAAATTATATACAAGGTCATTCTTATCATATCCAAGCAGATTTTCACCAATAGGAATGAATAAAATATTTTAACTAAAACAATTCCAGTGAATTTGTTTCCAAACTGTCATTTAAATAAAACTTGGCAGACTGTTCACGATCGCACGCACTTCTTGAAGCATAGACAATATACGGTGAAACCATTTTTATTTTGCACGCATGAAAATTATAAAGCCGGCACTTTACTTCGCAATTATTTTTTATGTATTTAAGAATGTTATATACGTACGCACAACCAGCGTCGCCAACTCTATGTATTTTTACGTAGATCTACATACTTTAAGCTTTTCCTGCAATCCTACGATCTTCAGTCCCAGAATCTACGTATTTTGTAAAATTACAAATTGTACAATTTTACAAAATAACAGCTCATTAGGCTGAATGGGTATAATTTCCTTTTCATTCGTGAAAAAAAGCTAATAAATGTTCCGTTTCTTTCATACTACCGCAGACTCGCTTCGCCAACACAACACTCGCGTCATTTATTCCATTGAGCTGTGACTGTGTAAAACGAAATGTCTCATCTCGAAGGGAGAAACTTACGTGACCAAAGTGTAATCTAATCTGTAAACTTAACCTAAAAATAATAATGAGTGGTTTTGACTTCTATCTTCCGATGTTGTTCAGCTTTCTGCTCAATTTAATTGAACTCAATTATGGAGATAAGCAGTGACAGCGCTGAAGAGTCGAATGTTACTCTCACTAAAAAAGAAAGCTGCATTATGAACAAAAATATTCACACTTGTGGGAAACAGACAAAAAAATTTCGCTTCCCCTTTGAAGATGAGCAGAGACAAAGTCTGAAGAACTTAAGGTTTATAAACCCTGAGACATTGATGGACCCAAATACTAAACGTTCTGTTCATCTATAGTTCATTTGGGGCAAATGTTTCCAAGTAATATTTATATCCTTAACTTCAAATATTTTATTAATGAGTTGAGTCTGCTACACTTTACTTAGTTTTCATTTAACTATCTTTACTTTAAAGATTATATCCAACAAACCTGACGGAGCTAGACCGGGAATGGCGAGTTCTTAGAAATAGAAGTCTCCCATTTCAAGAGGAACAGATAATTAAACCAGATGATTTTTGGCTTCATGTGTCTAAAATAAAGAGAGATTCGTCGCAAACATTTCCTTTACTGGCCCAATTCGCTCACATTGCCACGTAGCAGTGCAAACGTCGAGCGTCTGTTTCTTATGAAAACAGACATCAGAAATAGACTTTCTACTGAAACTAATAGGCTTACTTTACACGAAAAGTGGCTTAAAAAGAAACCGCGAGCCTTCGCAGGAACGCATTAAATATTTTAATAAATATATGTATAAATTTCATTAATTTACCTGAAACTAATAATGAAAAAAAAAAACAACAAAACACTTGTTTTATTCAGTTTTACCTACCCTAACCTCTTCATTTCAATCAGAAAATAAGGACGTAGATCTACGAACTTTTTACAAGCAAAATTTACTAATTCTACGTAATTTTCTAATGTGGTCTACGCCTTTTTCAAAATCTGAGTTGGCAACACTACGCACAACCAAAATGATATCATTTGATAATAAGACAGATCTATAGGATACTTTTGGTTTAGATCCAGATTGAAATTGAACTAAGTACATAACTTCAATCAAGCGATGCAAGTTTCGTGAACAGAATTTTTATGAATTTTGCAGACACTGATTATTCTATATGGGTTTTGTTGAGGACATTGATTATTCAGGACAGGATTTTTGCAAGCCAGATATATTTTTGATATTATATTTGAAAAAAATGTTCAAGGTATTTGGATTGTTGATATTTTAAATGCTTACTTATACCTAATGCCAAAAATATTTTTTTATCCGTGAAAATCCTGCCCGGAATAATCACCGAACAGTACCTAAGTAATGTTTATCTAAACGAAACCAAATTCCATAATATTACAAATATGCATCCTGGCTCATATGTTCTATAATTGTCAGATGCCTGATAAATATTGTGCTCAAATTTAATATCTTTTATTGTGACATCTATTTTTCATTTTCAGCAATAAATATAATTTTATTTTTCGAAAAAAAAAGATTTTTTTGTTCCCGAAGTCGTCACATATCTAAAAAATCCCAGTGCGCGATTTTTTTCAGCAGACACCTTATTTCGCGATTCGTATTCGTTTTGCGGTGTCGCTGTCCTATTTTAATTTAGGAGTTAAAATAGGACAGCAAAATGAATAAAAATCGCCTAGTGAAGTGCCGGCTTTATACTTTCTACGCTTTAAGAATTACGTGTACAAATTGATGGTTTCACCGATATATTGTCTATGCTTTGAGTAATGCGCGCATTCGTGAACAAAATATATTTTCACGGATAATGTGTAGTGAATCTGAGAATTCGTTGATTTACATGTTTTCACTGCCCAGACTCTGCCCGACCGGGAAAAGTACATTTCTACTAGTGAAAGTATAGTCTCACTAAAAATGCAAATTCGCTGTAACACATATACATATTACAATTGCTTAGGCCCGGTTGTTTCAAGTTGGATTGTAATAAAAGTTCGTTTTAAAGCATAGATTTTTATGGAAACGGATCATTTAATTGATGGAGAATGCAAAAATCTATGCTTTAAACAAACTTTTACTTTGATCCAACTCGAAAAAACCAGCCCTTAGAGATTCAAAACAAACACTAGTACAGTTTTTAATTTTATAATGTGATTTTTCCTACTTTAATTGTAAGATTAATTTATTTCTATGCGAATAATCATTAGTAGAATTTTTCTCAAAAAGTTATCTTATTTATTTGGATTGTAATGCTGAAATTAAATATTTCAGAAACAAAATAAGACGGAAGTTTATAAATTTTTATATTTTATTTCAGTTTCCATTAATTCAGGAAAAAAATAATTTGAAACACTTATTTAGAATATTTTGAGTATGTTTAAAATTTTCAAGAACACTATACTGGATTTTATCCCCAGGGGGACATCATTAATCAAGATTCCTTCTGGGATAAAACCCAGTATTGTGTTCTTGGAAAAATTGAATGTACACAAAATATTCTGAATGTATAAAAAGTGGTCTAAAAAGAAGTTAAAATAGTAAACAATTTTTAGGCATATTCTAGTGTACATGTTAATAATTTGGATGTTTGTATGTACACACGAAAAGAATATTGCTTTAAAAGCTCTATTTAAAAAAATAGATACCTTATTACCAACGGAAAAATCTGTACTGGTTCATGGGGATGACAAATTTCAGTCAAAAATGGCGTTAGTAAATAAAACTCGCATGCGGAACGGGTTGTACAAAGTTCCAAAAATTAGACAGATGTAGTAGTCAATCATTGGTGGAATTGTGAACAATACTTTGTGTAAAGTGATCACTTAAGCCAGCCGTACGATAGGTTGTAAGCTCTGTGTCTCCAATAGATTTCCATACCTACCTTCCCACATAAACAGCTTTGTCTTTATGGGACACTATTATATGTCTTGATTAAATACTTACTATTAAATAAAAGACACTTAACAATTTATCGAAACAATTTTAATAATTGACTATGTCAAATTCATACATAATCTATTTTATAAACATGTTTAGCAAGTAGAAAACACATCGCCCCTGGAAAGCCGAAAGATGTGTACGTCAATATTTCCAAACAATTCAAGCTTTACTTTTAAATGTATATTAAATTGAGTAAAACACAATAATAGTAACCGCTTGAACAACCAGTTCAAATAATTCCTCCCTTTCCCTCATATTTTACTATTCATTATTTCCACTATTCATGGAGGCTTTCATTAAACTCCCGTGAATAGTGAAATCCTATTGTACTTTGGCTTTTCAGGCGCTATGGAAATTACTTAAAATAATATACACAGCATTCCTAAAATAAACAATATATTTGTATGGAATTTTTTCTTTAAAATTAAAGTGTTATATTATAATAATACTACAATTTTAACGTTCCTCAAAGATTTACTTAGAAAAAGTACAAGTGAATTCGACAACACATATAATTTAGATTAATAAATAAATATAACTTTATTCCAGAATGTGGTAAATAGGTAAAATATACTTTATTACATGTTGGTTGTCAAAAATTTACATTGTCGTATCAATTTATAACTTTCCGTTTACGACATACATAATTTAATGTATTCAAATATTCGGTTTATCTGCAATATCCATGAACATTTATGCATCTATCCATTTCTTAACATATTTTTAAATTTTTTAATGTCTGTACATTGTACCCAATGTAGGCAAAAATATGATGCTACTTTAAACAAAAGCAAACTCAAAATCAGTAGTGCACTACATTAATTTTTGAAGCATTAATCATTTCAGCTATGATATGTAAATATAATTAATATATGTATGTATTGTGTGACTGACAAGTTAAAAACATATATGTATTACAATTAAATTTTTTTTTGGATAAAGATGTCCATTAAATTATGTTTACTGACAAAGCAATTTGAAATACTACACGGTGTCTATTATCTTTCATTACTTTCATCGGTCGCATGATAGGATAGATAAAAAAATATACGGTTTCTATTTTTAATGAAATGGATTTGTTGCATACTGGATTATATGGGTGAAAAACGACAATGAACAGACTGCACTCTGAGCAATGGTAAAGGGAAGAAATGTAATGACCTTTGGTTTAAGTTAAACTTGTTAAAAGTAAAAAAAAAAGATGTTAAACAAGCTTCCATTTGAGGTTTGAGCACTATAGACGTACCACTATAACTTGGCGTGCGAGGGAGGGCGTCCCTGTCGCGTAACAGAAGTTGTCAGGGTGTAAATTTATTACACAATACATAATGTACAGAATGTCCGGTGACCGGTGCCGTATTAAATACAGAAATTTGGTCGGGCAGCACTAAAGTAACCATGCAGTAATAGCGGCCGTTCTATCTGTCAAACTGTCAGACAGTAATATCGGTCCATTATTCGCTTTTCAGCTTTGCAAAACTTTAATACTTCATTGGGAATTGTTCTTGCACCATCCCGGACTGGACATTCAGTGTATATTCATTGTGTAGATTCAGTGTATATTGGTAATCAAGATGTCACAGCTCCCGACCAAATATAAAATTAAACTAAATGACAGGGCGTGGGGTTACCGTCGGGTGCGGGCGGGGCGGGTTTTAGTTCAAAATTTGCCGCACGCCAAGTTACGTTGGGCAAGCAATAGATGATATTTTGAAACATTTATCAACATACGGATTATTTTTAAATTCTCACCCTTGAAAGTGAAATTTGTAACAAAGCAGCTTTTAATAGTTACAGTTATTCCTGATACATTTGATTTCAAAAGAATAGTTCAAAGGGTCACACCTACCTGAACGAATATTATTTTATTTTTTATTATTGATTATTATTCCTTATACTCTTACAAATATAAAAAAAATGATTGAAAAATTCCACTCCATTAATAAGTTACACTAATAAATGTGATGATGCACCAGAAAGTTGTTTCTGGCGCAGGTAGTGCAGTTTTACAGTAATTTGTAAAAAAAGGTACAACTGTATTTTAAGTCTTTGTCTACATTGACCTTCGTACCCAAATGTAAGGGCTCTGTAATTTCAATTGATGGTACTCTTAGTAAATTAGGTCTCAGATAAAATTTATTATATGGTTAGTTGGCAGTTATCTATTGTAACAAACATTTGTATTATTTATTTATTTAGTTCATTAAAAAATTAAATATATATATTTTTTATAAATAATAATAAATTAAAATATAATAAAAATGTTTCAACATTTTTTGATTGATTGCAAAGGTATTAGAAATTAACAAAGTTCGCATAGAAAAAAGAAAAAGCCACCTTCAGAACTGAGTTTGGCTGCCAAGAAAATAAAAAATAAAGGGATGTTTCATTTATATTCATGTGTTTTACTTACTGTGTTTTGCAGTTTTAAAATAATAATAAAAAAGAAGGAAAGGAAGAAATTCAATATGAAGCTGGAGTGGCACATTGAATGTAAAATGATTACAAAATTTTTTTGAACTAATTTTTGCTCAAATATAACGGTTCGGATTTTTTAATGCATTTATCTCAAAAGAACTTTTTCGATAGCTGTCTGCATGACAACTCAAAGAGTTTTCAATATTTGTATTTTTTAAATCTTCAAAATATTTTTGTCTATCGTTTGTTGGAACATTTAAAATAAAATTTCAAAATTCTTTTGTCTGCATCTCAACATCAAATTGTCAAAATTAATTATTTAAAAAAAGTTGCCTCTACAAACCATAATGGTAACCTTTCTATACAATAAAAATTTAAAAAATTAGAGAATCAATAATATTTCAAGGAATGCCAGTGAGGAGTCATTTTTTCAACAGGACCTTAAAAATGCTAATTAACAATTTTCATTAAAACTATTGTTTGTCAATTATTTTTCACATATTAAGTATCAAATAATTTTGTCATTTTTATTTTATCTTATTCTTTACTTTGTATATATATTAGGTCCTTACATATGAAATTGGCGTTTTGCCGTACTGGCAAATTTGATCTCAAATATCTTCTCTCTGGTTAGGAATTCCAAATCCAAATTTATACAGCTATTTACTCATGTATTTATGTTTTGAAAATTATAATTCATTTGTTTTTTCCTCAATTGTTTTTTTCTTTGCGTCACTCAGTTTACAAAATGAAAAACTTGAAATATCGCGTTATTTACGAGTACGAGTTCCACCGTGGCACCAGTGCTGCAGAAACGGCTCGAAGGATTAATGATGTGTATGGCGACGGTGCCGCAAAAGAAAACACAGTGCGTTTTTGGTTCCAACGTTTTCGTTCTGGAAATTTCGACCTGCAGAACAAGCCCCGTGGACGGCCGGAGACCAAAGTTGATAATGAAGAATTGAAGGCTATTGTGGAGGCGGATCCATCGCAAACCACATCCGAGTTAGCTGCAGGCTGCGGTGTTAGTGATAAAACTGTTTTAATCCACTTGAAGCAAATTGATAAGGTGAAAAAGCTTGAAAGGTGGGTACCTCACGAATTGAGTGAAGCAAATCAACAAACGAGCGTTGACTGCTGCGTTGCATTACTCAACCGGCACAATAATGAAGGGATTTTAAATCGAATCATTACCTGTGATGAAAAGTGGATCCTGTACGATAATCGGAATCGCTCATCGCAATGGCTGAACCCTGCCGAACCAGCCAAACCATGCCCCAAGCGAAAATTGACTCCAAAAAAGTTACTTGTGAGCGTTTGGTGGACTAGTGCTGGTGTCGTTCACTACAGCTTTCTTAAATCTGGCCAGACGATTACGGCAGATGTCTATTGTCAGCAACTGCAAACCATGATGGAAAAGCTAGCTGCTAAACAACTGAGGCTGGTTAATCGCTCTAGGCCACTGCTGCTTCATGATAACGCTAGACCACACACTGCACAACAGACGGCTACCAAATTAGAGGAGCTTCAATTGGAATGTCTAAGACATCCACCGTACTCTCCGGACCTTGCCCCAACAGATTAACATTTTTTTCGAAATTTGGATAACTTCTTGCAAAGGAAAAAATTCAACTCCGATGGGGCAGTCCAAACCGCCTTCAAAGATTTTATTGATTCCCGTCCGAATGGTTTTTTTAGTAAAGGGATCGATGAACTACCTATGAGATGGCAAAAGTGCATAGATAGCAATGGTACATACTTTGATTAAATAAATATATTATGATAAAAAAAAATCGGCTTTATGTTCCTCCCATACTAAACGCCAATTTCATATGTAAGGACCTAATATTTACTTTGTATAATACTAAAAATGTTTAATTTTTTGCGCGCCCAGCTAGGTGTGACTCATAATTTTCTACTCTATTTTGGTTTAAAAATATAAATGCCAAAACAAGGAGTAAAACGACAAAGACATGAATAATATATGCAACATTATCATTAATATTTTATTTTATTCTACTATTTTTTTTTGTTTCTATAAATAATATGATGAAAATACATTTATGTTTTTATTACATAGACATTTTCATTTGCTAAGGAAACCAGAAATTTTCTAGTCAAACTTAAAACACATTTGATGACTTAATATCATCAAACGATACTAACTCTGGAAAATGATGACACATTTTGGTGAAACGATGAGTACATGGAGGGATTGCTTATTATATTACATGTTTGCATGTACATTGCATGCATATGAATGCAAAAAGTGATCCCGGTACATGCTTTGGTTTCAGTAGTAGTTACATATCAAAAACAACTTAATTATTAATGTAAAAAAGACTTCTCCACACAGTACTTTTTTTAATTGTGTTATTTTTTTAAGTTGACTAGGTTTTTTATCAGATTACATGTAGTTATTTTTTTAATGTGCATTAATAATATCTACGTATATGTTGTTTATATGTATTCCTGTTAGGTTGGAATGAGAAAAGAAAACTCCAATAAAAGTATAATATTATGAAGCCCTAATCAATTTATTAAAAAGTAATATGATAAATTTCAATACTCAGAATGTATTATATGGTCATGGTCAATTTATTAAAAAGCAATACATATATGCAAATTTTGTTTCTCTTACCTACTTCACTCTCCTAGAACCACCTCTTATAATCACCACTGGATGGATTCAATGTCATGGGGAATATTTTTAAAAATCAAATAATTAGTTAACACAAACTATAGAGGAATGGATTAATATACTTGTTGTTTCTATGTGCAAAAAAATAAGTTATATTCGTAAATCTACAAAGGTATTGTTGGAAAATATCACACAGTTTATCTAACATTGTAAAGCCACAAGTATTTTTAAAAATTGACCTTTTTCTTATTCATATAAAAATGTATTTCATTGTTTAAACTCTCAACATTCTGAGGCCCGAATTTAGAATCAATACTTAGATGATTTAAAGATTAAGGTACACCTTAAAAGCACAATTTTCAGTACAAAGTTACCTTAACCTTTAAATTATCTTAGTATTGACTCTGAATTAGCCACTCAAATATATTTTTATTTTAGTTGTGTGAATGGAAACACCTTACTCCCTGAATTAACATTTAGCTATGACATTAAGTATTTGCCAGTTCATCCCTTTTGGCCTTATATATTGAGGGTACACAATTGTTAGGTATATTAAGGGTACATGATTGTTATTTATATTGAGGATACACAATGGTACACGATGAGGGTACATACGTTGTCTCCATTAGGAATTCTGCTTATTGCATGACGCAAACAGAATACATATTTTGCTAGATCAAAAGGAACAGAACTGGCAAGTAATTAATATAATTATTGTCACGAAATGTCCAATTTTTGAGCAACAACATGAAACAGCAAAAAAACTTCAGTAGCATTACATACATTGTTTTATCACATAAAATCACAAATAGCAGACGAACAGTGCGACGAAAGACAACATCTAGTATTAGATTATACATAATAATATTATTGTCTCATTTCACAATGTGAGAGCACTTAATTATATACCATTAATTATTACCTATTATAAAAATGTTTTCCATTATTTAAAATACATATTTGCAACACAACGAAAACTCAAATATTTTTGAGTGAGGGAAATAAGAAAATGGAATTATTATACCATGTATGGCATGGGCTACCCATTGTATACTGTGTTAAAGACGAGTCTAACATTTACTCGGTACTAAATTAAGTACAAGATTATGAAAAGGACAAGCATTGTTTTCTAATGTTTTAATGAAGAATTAATTAATAAAAGGTAGGATTGGAGTTGCCTTTGAATGCCCTGAAACATCAAAAAAAACACATCAAAATATCCATAAAGTATATCCAAATATTTTTTCCAAGAAAAGCAAATAATCGTATTAGTTAATTATTAATTAAGAGCCTAATTAAAATATTACCAGAACTGAATAATATGTAGTTCTCATAAATTAAAATACTATCACATTTAATAATTTATTGACAGGTTTGGATATTTTCAAATGTCTAATTATATATGAACTTTCACAATTTGCAATATTTCTCATTATGAAAATAAAATTTCAAAATGATATTTGGTCATTATTATTTTATTTCACTTCTTGCAAATATTTGGGTGATTGAAAATGAAAGTGTATAGAGTTTACAAGTTTTGTTGAATCCTTGTGAAATTTAAAAAATTGTAAAACATCTGTGGATTTGATTGTTTTAGTATTAGCTAAACCCACAAAGTAAGCATTAATATTATAATAGCAATATAGATAAGATTATAATTCCATCTTCCTCTTTCCACTCACACACTTGGCTTTTATTCAGTGTTAATAATGCTGAATCAACTTCTGTAAGAATACATAAATCAAGGGTGTGCAGTCCATGCATAATAACAATAAATATAATAATAATAATAATGAAAGCGGATTATTGTAGACTATGGGAAATAAATAAAAATGAAATGTTTGTCTAAAATTATTCAAAATACAATTATTATCATTGAATTGTTTATATTTTAATTAATATGTTATAATTTATCTGATAAATGAATTCATTTTAATTAAATACTCTAACTGCGCGCACACTTAATTTGAATATATGAACTGCACACTTCTGATATTAAATATACTGTAGACTCCCGATTATCTGGGATGGATGGTGAAAAAAAATTTTGGATTCAATTTCACAGTTAAGCATTGAAAATTGACAAAGAATACAAAAAAATCACTGCGTACTTAATGTCTGAAAATCGCACACATGTGTGTTTGTGCACAGCAAAAATGCCGATGGGATGTTGCAGGGTTGTCAAATATTTTTATTGCACTTACTTTTTTGTAAATTTGCTCCAATCTAAGATTTATGGTTTCTGTGGAATGCTTGATGAATAGTTTATCACTGCTAATTTTTTTTGCTGCTAATTCCTTGAACGCAGTTTGTCAGATGCCGTGCCTCTATTTAAGCTATGTTTACCATTCAGAAGACATGCTTAAATCACTCTGCAACTTTAACTGATCGTCATAAAAACATTTTTCTTTGGCTGCGCAAATAAAATAAAAACTGTGACACCCCTGACAGTTGACGGCAAGCAATAACTCCATAATATATTACGCCCAATTTTGTAAAGGAGTGAAAATGACAACTGAATGCAACAACCCTTATAAGGCATTTAAACAAACTAAACAATAAACATAAAAGAAATGAGATATATTTTTTCAGACACGACAGATAGCTGATGTTTTCGATATGTGTTTAGTCATTATGAACAATGTGAAACATTTTCGTTTTAAAAAAATATTTTTCAATGACTTTCGAAATTTTTCTCGGATAATCAGGAGTTTGCTGTAATTGTGAATAAACAATTTTTTTAAGACAAAGTGGATTTCGGCGTAAACATTAAAAAAGCATAAAGCAAAGCAAACACTAAGGGATATATTAAACAATAATTAATATATTCCACATAAGTAATAAAAAATCAAAGTAACAATATTCTTAATTGTAATTATTTAATTTTTTGATAACCAGTACTTCACAATAGCAAAGTAGTTCCAAAACCATTGAATAGTTAAGTCCACAAAAAAATTTTATTTCTAAAAATTATTTACAAAATGTGAAGAGCAGCGTCGGGTCTTAAACATCACCATATTAAATTGTGTTTTATTTGTAAGATTTTTTTAGATGTTCAAATGTATTTTAATAGTTAATTAATTTTTAATATTACATTTTACATGTGATTACGCATTTTAGGTAATTTTTTTCATGAACCAAACCAGCATCTAGTAAGCTTGAAGTACATACAATATGTTGTGATAACAAATCATAAAATTATCTCTTTAGACAAATTTAATTTTCTAACCGCGCAAAACATTGGCTTAAAAATACAGGAATGCCAGTGGTTTAATACTTTCGCTGGAAACTAAAATTAAACATAGTCTTAAAATTTAATGTTCATGATATAGAAAATCAAATACAAAATGATTATAAATATTAGAAAAAAAACATATTTCTCAAGCAATTGGAATTGGTCTACGTTGTAATGATTTTGATTTGATTTTCTTATTACAAACTACTAGCAAGTTAAGGTTCCAAATTACAGTGTCCATCAAATGGTGTAAATATTTGGATTTCCCTATCCTTGCATATATAAAATATCCAGTGATAACATGGTAAACTTTTAGAGAAATTTATAAAACTTAGGTTTATTAATTTGGTGGTTCAAGGAAATCACGGAGGAAAACTATGTCGGTATGTTAGACACTGTAATTTTACCCCAGATTTTTTACACAATTAATAAAAATATAATTAGGAATATGGTTTTTTTTTAACGAATGTGATAAAATATATATCAATAGGTCAACGAGGAATTACTGATTTAATGAAAATTATTAAAATACTGAATTTAATGGAAAAGTTTCCCGATTAAAAAAAACAACTAATTGGAATACTACTTATAAATAAAGAATTTGTAGCATTTTAAAATGGTTTACAAATAATTATAACAAATAAATATTAAACTTAATATGTAAAATGTAAATTTAGAAATTTTATAAAATTATAATATCTTGGAAAAATCATCAAACTTATCACAAAAGAGCCAATATAACACACACACTTACGTTGAAATATTCTCCAAGATAATATGTAACAAAAAAAGTTGTATCAAAATGGAAAGTTATTTTCAATTTACATTTTTTACATAACGTCATGTATTTAGTTCAGTTTATATTTACGGTCCAGATGCATGACTAGTTCCATCATAGGCAGTGGCAGATTTATAGTCACGCATGTCATAATTGTAAGGAGCCTCATTTTCAGAGGGCCCCCGAATCACAGATAAAAGGGAAGAAAAACCAGGAGTGTAATGATAGAAATGATTGTGTCCGCTTATGGTTAGATATTCATAACTTCGTGCACTCGGTCTTTGTCGGGTCCACTAGGGGGCTCTAGGCTTCGGATCTCTTATTATTGATAGTTTAACCTAAAACATTATCTCTATGTCTGTGTAGCTGTTTGTAGTTCCCGTTGTTGTAATATCATTTTGGGTGTCCCAAAAATGTCCAGTGAAAGGGACCCCGGCTACATAAATCTGCCCCTGATCATTTATGCACTAAAACTAAGTTTTCCAATACTTATTTATAAAATTTCTACTTCACACGGGTATGTAGAGAGATATGGAAAGACTTCATATAGTAATTTCGCACTGAGCAAAATAAATAGTAACAATAACGGGGTTCACAAAAAGTGGAATAAATTGTGCAGCAGAACACTACTGTAGAGAAGTCATTATTATAAACATCATTTTGAGAATGGTGATTTACGCAAAACCGCCAGCTGAAAGGAAAACACAAAAATAAATTGTTTAGAACTAATTGTCAAAATATTTTTACGTTGTTTATCTATTCAAAATGTAATTTAAAAATTGTTATCATATTTATTGCCGTACTCTTATTTGCCATAATATTGCAGCATGTTATTTTGTCTTGCATCTAGCAACGACCATTTGGCATCTTTCAGCAAAAAGCAAATTTATTAAAAAGCACTCTTTCACAAAAACAGTTAAGCAATGAATTAAGAACATCGTCATCATATATATATCTTGCAAGTAGTTAATTGAGAAATGCAAGTACATATTTTCTATAAAAGTATTTACTTTTAATTTCTCATTAATATTATTAATGAACTGTTCAGAATAATATTTTCCGATAAGTAGGTAAACCATTTACTATTTATAGATATATTTATTTTAAATATATTAATGGTACATATTTGTGCATCAATTAATTTCCCTGAAGTGTATATGATAATGAAAAACATTACTGTGCAAAACAGGTTATTGTCAGGCACACGCATAGTTAAAAATTTCATACCAGCCAGTAGCGCCTCGGCCACTCCGAGGAAGTATACCGTTTGGGCGATACCAAACAGTGGTGCTATCACCATCATTCTGCAGGCTCCGCCCTTGAAGAATGCTTTGGGACCTTCTTCTTTCAGTGTTTTTCTGTTTTAAAAATAACTTTTGTAAATGTGTCTTTCTTGTAATTTTTTTTATATTAGATCAATTACTTTGGATAGCTTCAAATATAAAAATGTCAAGACTGAAGAAATATTGTAATTTCACATTTTTTTTAATAGAAAAATCTTAACTGTGGTCTAGAAAATACGTTTATGAAAATTTTTAAAAAATTTTGTTTATGAAAAATTTTTAAAAATATGTATATCAACATTAAAAAACGATTTTGAAAATCACCATTTTAAACTCCCGCCGAAATGCTTATTTTCGCAAGTGACGTCATGCATCAATTTTTATATCAAGCTGATGTTTAACACGAAACAGCACGTTAGCGTATTTATACGTTCATTAATTTTTTTACAAAACAAGCTGGCTTTTTTGTATAGTGCGTCCGTAATTTCTTGGAAAAAGTTTTGTAGATACTGTATGGTACCCAAATGTAGAAATTCATTCCTGAAAATCCTGATAATGTTAGAGAAAAATGAAACCAACATTAAGGCATCAATTTTCGGTAAGTTATCGGATTTTCCTTGCGAAAATCTGTCCTCCATTATTTTAAATATGTTCTTAGAAAAAGTTTATTTTATTAAAATAGGTCACAAACACCGCAAAATCTATATACCAAGCAAACACAAGTAAAAATAAAGCGAAGACGAACAGTGACCATAGAAAATAAACAAATTACAGTAACAAACACCATAGAATATGATGCTTTATCTATAATTCCTGCAAATATTCCTGCAATAATTCCTGCAAATTCCTGCATATCGCGTTTTAATGGAATCATATTTTTTAAGATTTTTATTATAAAAATTATGAATGAAAACATTATCTCACATCATCAATACCGAGTTACAAAATATAATTTATTTTTCTGAATCTATTACATATATTTTCATGGATATCTGTAAAATGTGAAATTACCCTATTGTATTCAATATAAAATAACTCATTGGTCAAATTGCTGCAAGACACCGTGAATACACTAAGACACATGAAATAATCACCAAGGACTTATTCTTTCAACTATAGATCAACCACTAAGAGGTTTTGTATGAGAGAAAAAAATTCTTTTATTTACTTATATATATCCATTTGCACTATCAATGATTCATAAAAGAAGACAGATGGTAACAGAATGAGATGATCATACCAAAGTAAATCCCGGTTATACAATATAAGCATATATTTATGTAAAAGTGTCGGGTTCCTATAATACATTGAAAATTGTGCTCATATTATGAGGAGTACTCTCCAATCGGTGTTTTATTTAATAAAACTCCAAACACTGTTTTACAGAGTATAAAATTATAAAACTAATCTCTGGCTAAAAATAAGAAATTAAATGTAAAAAAAAAATAAAATTAATACTAACTGATAGATATAAAATAAATAAAGTTGAATTTTATATTTTGAATTGTAAAATTGTTGTGTTAAAAATATTCAAGTTAATAAAGAATTTTAGTTTACTTACAGCGCACAATCTGCGAAGCCCTTGTAGGGGTTAGTCTGGGCTCGCTTCAGGTCCTGAAGCCTAGTCTTGATGACATCCAGAGGATTAACTGACAGTGCCGCCATGGAACCTGCAGCACACCCTGACAGGAACGACCACCTAAATTATTTTTACAAAGTACAATTAGTAAACATAATGTAAGGAAAAAAATCAGTAATCAATGATCCGGATGAGAAACTATCAAAGCAATTGCAATGATTTTTATTAGGAACTGCAAATATGAAATCCTGCGCATTTATATTATTCAACTCTGTTTCTTTAGCTAGCTTGACAATTTCATAAACATCTACAATGGATTCTCTTGCGTCAACATCCTTGCTTTGTTCCGGCCATACATTCTTCCATATTCCTTTCAAACATTTCTTGGTCACCTCATTCCAGGAAAGATTGATGTTGTCCACAGCATCCATATTGATGTTCTAATTTTTCCAAAAATCGCTAATGGATTGTTTATCTTCTCCATTGGTTTTTTCAATGAGTTGTCGAAATATCCTCCGAAGGTATTAAGTTTGATATTACAACATGATCCATTGGTTGGATTAGAAAAGATGTATTTGGCAGCAAGAAAACCACTTCTACTGGAATGCATGTTATTAAGTCGGACAAATATTTTGGATGGCTTGGAGCATTATCAATCAAAAGTTTGATTTTAGTTTTTTAAATTTGCAGTGACATTTTAAATTTTTTAATTAAAAATGTTGGGTAAATCAATTCTCGAAAATTTTCATAGTGATCCAAGATTTTTTATTTGACTCCCAATTTTACTGCATAATAATGAAACAGCGTTAAGCGGGGCCTTACTGTATTTCCAAAATAAAACCATAATAAAAAGTACTTAAGATACATATCTAAATAATATGCAGACCAAATTGAAAACCACAGTAGTCCGTCGGTATTGCAGAGGAGTAGCGAAACCGCGAATACCAAGAGTCATTAATGGACTCATAATACGAATTACATATTATGAAATGAATCACAAAAAACATTTTCTTATTATATTTTGATACATAAAAGTTAACTATACGTATTTGATAAATAAATATTTTTATTGTTTTTCCTCACTTCCTAAATCCTTGTAAACTTCCTGTCATAGTCTATTTATCAAGTTCTCACTTAAATTTAGTTAATCTATCGATTACGGAATCCGCATCAATGATTTTGTCCATTAATTGATTAGCCAAGGAAAAAGATATTTTAATGATTTAGAAATCGATTCAGTTTTTTTAAAAACTATATATTTTTATTGTCATTTTCACTCGATAACCTGTACATTTTCACAATACAGGTCTCCTAATTCTTTATCCCGTGCTAGCATTACAATCTCCTCTAAAACATCATTTAAAACCTTATCTATAAGGCCCGGTTGTTTCAAGTTCGATCAAAGTAAGCGGTCGATAAAGGCATAGATTTTTACGAAAACGGATCGTCTGATTGGTGGAGAACGTAAAATTTCAGTTTAAACTCTACGCTTACTTTGATCGAATTTGAAACAACCGGGCCTAAGTCAGATTGATATATTCACCAAAATGTACGAGGCCGCTATAGCGTAATTGGTTAACGCGCCTGCCTCGGATAGAAGGAGATCCGTGGTTCGAATTCCGGCAGCAGCCAAATATTTTTTTGTTGATTTGATTTTTCTGTATTGTCTTTCTAATTGATAAATAAATTTGGTTTTAAATTTCACAGAACTTTGTTCTGAAAAATTGTGATTTCACAACAAGAATGTGTTCTTGAATATGATAAGTGAGTGTTATTTGAAATCTAGGGTCAAATTTGTTTCACTAAGATTAAATGCAGGATGGTTGAACCTCTTAAATAGACTCTTTAATATTTATGAGGCAAACAGTTATGTTATAATTCTTCCAAATTGTGGCAATTGACGACTCAGATCCATTATCCATCTTCATGAACAAGTTGTAGAATGATTGTTTCACGTAATAACATTTGCAGCGGTATACTTGATTCTGGCGGGTAGAACTAAAGATGATGCAGGTAATGAGTCATCCTTCTACGATTATGTACATGATAGAATGCGTCCATTTTGTAAATATTTGAAAATAACATATGATCACTAGTAATCATGAGATTATTTTGCAAAAATTTCTTAAAAATGGAAACATATTGAAAAGTTCCCTAAGATGCAAAACCATGAATACCGAGGGATTACTAAGCTTTCAAAAATTCTGAGTACTTTCAAAGTGGATACATTAACCAAAATAATTATTAAAATTAATTATTGCATAATGGCTAATACTGCATACAGCAATACTGTAAGATTAGGGAGATAAACTTTATCAAATCATCCTGTTTTGTAAAGATTAATTTAAGATTTGTTTTACCAAAAGACAGCTTCTTGTCCTCCAGGGGTGGATCGGGGTCCAAAATCATTGAGGGTAGCGAACAGGGGGAAATAGACAACACTGAAGCTTATATCTCGTGCCCCAGTGGCTCCCGTGCCGCGGTACAATCCTCGGATACCTTCCTTCTTCACAAGGTTGGTCGCTATGCTTAAAGCAGATTCTTTTTTGGCTCCTGAAAATTAATAAAGATTGTTCATAATTAATAAATATACATATAAAGATAAATATTGAAGTCTGATGATGTTAAAAAAAGATTTATTCTTTTCCTCTATATACATAATATATTTTAATTAACAATATTAATACTGCTTCCTTACTAGGATAATCCTGTAACAAGATGGGCCACTGTTTTTAACAGTTTTTTAACCAACTTGTAGCTTTGGCTACTGAATGCTACATAATTTGCATATGTAAGAAACCTTATTGGCATTACTCATTTATTGTCCTTTAAATGTTGCACATTTTTACTACCTTTTTTACTGTCTCGATTATATAATTACCATAGATTTAAAATCCAACTGTATATTAAAAGAACAATGACACTGTTTCAAACATTGAAAAAAATAAGAAAAAATAGTATAATACGAGTATATGAAATAACAACACAAGTCAATAATACTTAAGGTGGAATAACTGACAAGTGGGGGTTTTGCGGGTGTTTTTTCCCCAATTGTAATGAAACACACGAGATCATTTAAAAATTATACTGCATTTTGTATTTTTGTCATTTTAAGATTTTTTCCAGTTTTATCCAAATATTTCATGTTTAAAAAGAGTAGATTTTCACGGGCGTTCAGAATTTTTTCGTTGAAATTTTCTGGGATATTCTGCCATGTTTCTAGGACATTTCTGACCAACATTTCGGATCCCATTACAGGTTCCATCATCAGGGCTGATGTGTTGTCCCTGATGATAGGCCCTGCAATGGGATCCGATAAGTTGGGACCAGAAAGGTCCTAGAAACATGGCAGAATATCCCAGAAAACTCAAACCAGAATATTTCGTTTTTTATTGTAATATTTTCTATTGTACTACTAACATTTACTATTGTAATATTTTCATGATACATCATTGATCAAGACTCTTTTTTAAAATTCTATTTTATTAGAATAAATAGGTATCTACCTAATATTTAACAAAACTTTTTTATAAATACATATTAGGTATTATTTATTTTAATGGATTTAGGTTATTCTGGGACTCAAAATTTTATTCGTGTGTTGTTTAATATAAGAAGAATGAGATATAGTGACTGTCCAGACAATTATATGTCTGTGTACTATATTTTCACTTTGGCCAAAAATGAACTTAAGACATGTTGGCTCTTAAGATACAGACTTTTATAATTACATAAGTACATTAATTATGGTTTCTTTCAAATATCAAAATATAATTAATAAAACAGGGTTAATAAACGCACCGGCAATTCTTCCTGCATCTTGAAGCTGTATTTTGAGCAGTTCCATGGGGGTGGTGACGATAATCTGGAATAACCCTGCCAACCCTCCGGCCAACATTTGTCTCGGTACTGGGAGAGGTCTATCAAATATATTACATGATTGGTTATTTGAATTAAATCGCTTAATTTAATCATCAAAGAAAATAATTAATACTGTGTACAAAAATTGTATTGAATAATATTAGATTATATTCAACAAAAACTTGATAAAACATATTGACGCTGAAGAGCAATTTTTATGGTTTTAATAATAATACAATAAAACTTTTTTTTGTGGTATTGAAATGGCACTGTCCACAATAATAATGGTATTTTAACCAGTTACACAATAATCGTTATTTGAGATTTGTATCTGAATGTATTCATGATTGGCAAAAGATTTTTAAAAACAGTTATATCTCTGATACCAATCATCGATACAAATCTTAAAAAGCAGTACCAGTGAGTAACCAGTTAAAATAATGGTTTTATCATGACTAGTCCACAAAAAAAATTAATACTATATTTTGGCACAAATTATTTGTTCTAACATCATCATCTTCATTCCCTTGTCCTAATAGGGTCGGGCTTGTGCTTTGTTCTAACATGATTAAAAAGTTAATAAGGTATTTTTTCACATGGTTTTCGTTGGTATATAGTAACCACGTAAAATAAAGAGTTAGGTGTACTTATATTTTTGGACGTCAACATTCTGACAAAAAATTTTAATAAAAAAAAATTTCCAAAAATTTTAATGTATTTTTTCTCTATTGTAAATTTATATTTATGTGCTTACAGCAAAATTGCTTTTCACTGTTGGTGTATACAAAACTTTGTACAGTGAATAAAATTGGAAAAAATACTTTAGTTTCGGGCTCAATTTGCAAGGCAGTTTCCAGAATAATTACCATTTAGCAGTGGTGTGCAGTAGGTATAAACTTAGGTTATGCTGTATCTGACTATATACCTATATTTAAAAAATATATATACGCAAAATATGTATATACCTATATGGGTAGGTATATACATATTTTGTATTTTTTTAACTGTGTACAATGAACTATTATGAGTAGCTTTAATCCACAAAAATAACTGGATTATAAAAGAAGTATTGTAAACAGGGATTTTCTAAATAAATAAATATTTTATGTACAGGTAATATGGCAAAAATTTTCAATATATTTCGATTTTAGAGATTTCGAGATTTATATATTATTAAATCGGGAATAAAACCAATTTCAAAATTCACACAAAAGGTTTTGGGTGGAATTTGTAAAAAAATGTAATTTCTGCAAATGACGTGCGCGCAATTCTCACCTTACATTGGACCTTTTGAAAAAACATGCCATTCCATGAAAAATTTACTTGTCTACTACAAAAAACTCGCAGACATAGAGATGAGTCAAAATACACAGTTCAGGACGAGTTTTTTCTCGACTTGACTAAATCTATGGAACAAAATTGTTGGGCGCAAACAAGCGAGATAAATTATGAATTGACATGAAATTGGATACAGAAACGTCGGAAATAAAACATCTAGCCATAGGACGAAGTGCGCTAGAATTTTTAATCGACTTTTTCTTAATATAAGGATTATTTAATTAATATTTCTTTCCCAGAATCTTTACTAATGCATAGCTTTTTTGCTTGTATGCACTGAACGCCACTGCAATTTGGATATTATAATAAAATATTGACGCAGAATTGAAGGAAATACGAGGAAGATACGAGAATAACTCACTAACCCGGTTCCTGTTGAAAGATGATGTCTGAAGAAGTCGTTGGCAGCCAGCTTGATAGCCTTCTCAGGTGTTATGAGGAGAATGTTCACGGCAGAGCCACGGTACATCCCAAAGTAACCTTCCGCTCTGTAGGTTTTTCTGAAGCAGTCTACCCTGAAAAGAGCAATGATTTAAAAATAAATATAAACAAAGATAAGAAAATCAGGAATATGCAACCTCGTTCAAGGAATGCTCATTCATTTGTACGTTTTCATCGTCACAAATGTACACACTATCAAATACACAAATCAAAAAGCGCATACATAAACGCTCTTGAACGCCCAAAAACTAGAAGTTCCCTAATCCGCTCTTGAATATACAAAACTAAAAGTGATTATCAGGGTTATTTTGAAAACATTAATAACCTCGCAGGACTATATTCCTGCTTTGATTATCAGTCGAAAATGTTCAAGCAACCATGACCTAATGTAAATAGTTATGGAGTGATGCAATATAAAAGTTTGCATTTTTTTATCAATATTTCTGACTTATTTTTTTATAAAACGTTGAACTAACATTACACTAACTTATATCGATTACGAAAATTAATTTGTTTAAATACAAGTTAAAAAAAATTATAAAAATGCTGCAGAAATTACAATTGGAATTGGAAGGTTTATATTATTTTATTTGACTTGTCTTAAAGGGAATGAATTTTTCAGTGTAATGTTTTACAAAAAATAGTTAGAGATACTGAGAAAAAAAATGCAAATTTTTATGTCACATATCTCCATAACTATTGGCATTAAGTCATGTTTGCTTGAACATTTTCGACTGATAATCAAAGCAGGAATATAGTCCTGCGAGGTTATTAATGTTTTCAAAATAACCCTGATAATCACTTTTAGTTTTGTATATTCAAGAGCGGATTAGGGAACTAAATCAGGAATCCACCTGTAAAGTATTGTGAACTAGTTCTCCTACACCCTGTACATGTTTTTATTCGACCAGCTGTAACCCGTCAAAAATGATGCAACTTTAGTTCGCGTTTTGGCTAAGCTCTAGGATATATCTATAGTATCTTTTTGGCGGTCCACGGTGTAGCTGGTCCGGGGTTCAAGCCCCATCTCCGGCCGTTTAGTTTGGTTTTTTAGTTGTGAATTCGAACAAAATAATGGACGTTATACAAAGTAACGGACGGACGGACGAACGGACAGACGGACAGACAGACGGACAGACAGACAGACAGACGAACAGACGGACGGACGGACGGACGGACGGACGGACAGACGGACAGACGGACAGACGGACAGACGGACAGACGGACAGACGGACAGACGGACAGACGGACTGACAACGAATTATCATGTTTGATGATAAATTCATTAAAAATGTAAATATAAAAAAATGGAGAAATGAGAAAAAAATTTAATCATCTCACCCACAATCGAAAGGTCTTGGCAATTTTGGTGGATGCGATTTGAGAGCATCATTGACGACTATGTAAATTTAGCGTTTAAATCATGCTGTCCTTTGAAATTGTGCCGATCCATTTGCCGAATTTTTACAACACAATTTTATGGACCTTGCCCACTGATATTTTATTCAACAATTTTTTTTTGTCGGATTGCAATTACATTTTTTTTATAAAATACGGTAATTTTAATTAATTAATTAAAACTATTAACTATCTAATTAAAGATATTAAATAACAAATTTATATTCTGTCCCAACTTTATCTTATTATCTCAATGATCTGATGGAAATAGTGAACCAAAGCCGTGAACATCAAATTAGAAAAAAGTAACCCATTAAAACCAAGTTTTTATTATACTCCCTTTCTCATTTACCTACTAGTGGAAACTGGTTTGGCGCTACGAATGGGAGTAATAAAAAATTTCCAAACATCCAAAATTATACTATAATCAGGTTCCGTGTTTACCAGACGCGTTGAAATATTTTCATACAACTTAGTAAGTTATATGAAAAAACCATTAAAAATTTGAAAAATCCAAAAATTTTTTTTTTTTTTTAACGAAAATTTGATATATCTTCTTGATCGTCGCCACGAGTCTGCTTGCAAAGTTTCAGCTCAATTGGATCACGGGAAAAGGGTTAAAAATCGATCCAAAGTTTTTTCGTCAAGCAAGCAGACGCCACGAGTTAATATAAAGGGAGTAAAAATACTTTTTACCTAATTTGCACCTCGTGAATCAGAAGACTAGATGACAGACGCTACGAATTAGAGATTAATGGAGAGCTAAATTTAAAAGATTTTTAAAGTATATTTTATAAAAAAAAGCATCATTGAGTTGGGTGATATTATTACGAAAACGAAACTAAAAATTATCAACATAATCACAAATTCGAGTACTTAATCAAAAGATCGATATTTTAAATAAGTACCGGCCTTGAATTCGAGAGCGTGGGAACTACAGAAATATGTATACTATTTTCACACACTGCGTGGGTTTGATATTCTAAGATAATTTGTAGACTCATTAGTCCAAATGTATTTATAAAAATTGGTAATTACTATAGCTTATCGCTGTACGCATTTGTCGTAATTCAAGATACATAATGTTAAAACCGTTTGAGAATGACATTAAATCGAACAGTACAATATTGTCGCGGGTCGTGACTGCGGGCAGACAAATGAAAACACTGGAAATTAAGTAAAGAATTAATGATTAATTAATTAATAAAATGACAAAGTCACGTAGCAGGAATTAAATTGAAACACTATTCTTTAAATCACACAATTTCGTAATTTATCACTCGGCTATATTATCGCTGGGTAACTCTTTCGAGAAATTTCTGTTCAAATATCGCAAGTATTTCGCTTAATTGATCTGCGCGTCACTGGTATTACACACGCGTTGGTAGCACCGCCCGCCACGGCTTGTCGCTAATCTCGCACCGGTAGAAACGTCAAAATAAAACTCAATCTCGCGCCGCGGCCCTGACCCACTATTTATATGCAAACGCTGGTTTTTCGTCTTGTTATTTTAGTCTTTAAGAGAAGATTCCCGTCGCTTCTAGGCTGTTTCAGGCGTCTCACAAATGTTGTAGATTACCCTAGAGTGCTGTAGGCTGTTCTAGAGCTTTCTATAGTATTGTTCCAAAGTGACATATTAGAGGGATTCGGATAGTTATCTGCGTTACTTCTGCTTACCATGTCGCGACATTATAAAAAAAAAATTTTTACAGTAAAGAGGAATTACAAATGTCGGTTAGTATGGGACTGCACATTTATTATATTATTGTATAAGTTATACAGGGTGGTCAACTAAAGACCGATGCTTTTATTTTTATTTTTTATTATTAACGACTTTTTCGCCAATAAGCCAATTTCGGTTCAGGAGTTTAAGGAAAATATTCGGTCTTAAATAATATATATACCTAATAGAATAATTTTAAAACTTTATGAGCAGAAAGAAGCGAGATTTAAAAGAAATAGAGACGGTTTATATAGATTTTTACGAAAATGGGTTGTTCGATTGGTGTAAAACGCAAAAATCTATGCTTTGTCCGAAATAAAAACCATGTTGATACAACCGGTCCACAGCCTTCCATAATTTGAATAAAGAAAAAGAAAAAAAAAGAATCTAGTTCGTAAGAAAATATTATTCAAATCACAAATATTTTCAATATTATTAAAAAAATATATTTAGAAATCAAACCATTTAGATTTGAACACCCGATATTATGCAGTGTTTAAGAACTAATCCACAAAACTTCAGGGAGTTATACATTTTAAGAATACGTGGAGTAAGATATCAACGGTTACGGGAGATAAGCGACTTCGAAGCTTGTATTTTTACCATATTTCTGATTTATCTTCTGTAAAACATTCGACAATCTTTAAAGTAACATAGCGAATATTACAAATCACCTTAAAACAAGTCAAAGAAAATTATTAAAGCCTTGCAGAAAATTGAAAGAAGATTTTTAGGTCGGAAACACCTAGGAGAAAAAACTTGAAAAAGTGGAATAATAAATGTATAAATATTTGGAAAAGACGAAAGGAAGACCACGCATTTTCATGTCGAAGATTAAATTACTTCTGCTAACGACTAATGATGTCATTACGTTATATATTTCGTAAACAGAACAAGGAGGTAATTAACCGGCTAAATAGAGGTGTGTCTACGAACAGTATCAACAACTCCCTGTGAGCGCGAAATAAATTGAAGTAAAGCCAAACATCTAGAAGATTTTCTAGATCCAGAGATTGATTGGTATCAAATTGATAGCGATGTTAAATCACCAATTAAAAATGTTAAATGATGACAATTTGGCGGAACTTTAGAAATTTTATGATCTTTACTGAATAGGTAATAAAAATCCATGTGTACAAGTAATTTAGAATATTTTTTGTAAGAATGTTTATTTTATTGAGCGTATCAAGCGAAAGTCGCACACATTTTGTATTGCTGTATATTAAAGATGATCTTTTTAATAACGTAACGAGATAGTAATCGGAAAGAATTATACGCAATCGACGAACTTACAGCACTCTACACTTTTACATTGAAATTGGAAGATACTAGAAGGTTCTAGATGGTCCACACGAATCTCGTAACGACTAGGCTGTTATCGTAAATTTTCGAAACATCGAGAAAGACATTTGCCTATAAAAGCGAGGACGTCACAGTTGATGTCGGCGGGCTAACATCATAGAAGCGAACCGTGCAGCGTGTGTCGTTAGTGCGTGTCTGATACCAGCAATAATTGCGAAATTGAACAGAATGTTCTCAAAAGTGATTGAAGCTATAAAAACGAATTTATAAAAAAATGCGTACATTAGTGCGATTTAAGAAACGATGTAATAATAAGTGTGTAAAAAAATATTCTAGAAACATTTAGTTACTGTAAATTTAAGAACAGTGTTCCGATTTAATTCGTGTCGAGTGAGTTTGTGACATTATTAATAAAAACTTTAAATTGTTTTAGTGTTTCATATGCCTCCCACAGCCGTGTCCCGTGGCAATAAATATAAAATATTTTCAATTCGCAAATAATATTTCAACAAGATCGTTTATTTTTTTAATATTTTCTTTTTCTAGCACATGTTCGATTATCGAAAGTTAGCGGTCATGTTGACTATCGTTATGTTATTTGCAACAGCTCAATATAGTTGAACTGTGAACTTCCCGAAACTTCGCCTCGTTTATTTTATTAACTACTTGTGTTTAGTACAAATATAATATTTAGTATAAATATAAAATTTTATTTACTTTATTATATTTTTAATGAGAAACTAACATAATTCTGGGTACAAAATACATAAAAAAATAAATTATTATTTAAAACTCAGCCCACCATGCCAATTGTGTCTTCGACCTGCTCTAGCAACATGCATATGTATATTTAGTGTTTCAATGCAATGTGATCGTATAAGAATATGTAAATAACTAATCGACAATGTTGTGTTCTATGGGTTCAGGTTATTGTCAAGAAAATGGATGTTGGTGTACATAGAATGAGGATAGGGTATCTGCAAGATTATCAGCATCAATGTTAAGGTCAGCACATATATTGTAGGTACGACACATTCTTGTGATGGGGGAAAATAACCATAACCAACATTATTAGAATGCTGACTTATTCTAAAGAACTCGTGGTTTCTTTACTTTATAACATGCAAATTTATGTCAGATAAAGAAAAAGAATTAATAGCTCTACTGAGAATCTAATGTAGCACAACAAGATCGGATATTTTCCGTCGAGACTCAAGTTTGTGCATTTTGAAAAAGTCACGATTACTGTGTTGACGACATTCTTAAATAAAATAAAATAGCATAACATCATATGCTTCGCATGTCTAGTCGGGTCTTTTCTCATTGGTTTGCGCTATCGTAACAATCATGTCTTGATCGCTATTATATTATGGGTCCGCTCTGTACTCACTACTACAATGTAGTACTACGTTACATTAAAGTGTACACTTCACACCATTTGAAGTGTAGTGCACACTACAAACTACACACACTTTAAAGTTACAAATAGTACACTTCATTTCAAAGCGAACACTACAAAGTACACTCATTTCAAAGTTATCGAAAGTACGAGTACATACTTCAAATAGTACATTTTTTATGTGAAATTTTTGGAAAGTCGATGCAGATAAATGAAGAAATTTTTGGAAATCGAAACAACCCCCCCCATGGTGTGAAAAATTTTGGGACTGAATGTAGAAACCTTTTTTTTTTACCGAAAAATGTCGATATATTCATATATTTATTCCGTATTATATCATATATTATACATTTTTTTAGTCACCTAACTTTTTATTTTGGGAAAAAATAACAAAATATTGATATTGTACTATAATACTACAATTACTTCATTAGTACTACAATTTTGTAATACCACAATTAATTCACTTCATGTACTTTTTACTACAAATATAGTGTACACTTTGTAGTCTTCAAACTGGTGAACGTGTGTGTTATAGTCTTCAATTTGAAATGTAGTTTTTCCCTTCGCTAATTATATAACATTGTACACTTTCTTAATTTCGACACGATGAGTATTATATAAATAAGTAGGTACTAATATTATTTTAAAAGTTCTTTCTCCTTCTTCTTCAGCCTTCATCTTTCCACTGCTGGATATAGGCCTTTTCCACACCCTTCTCTGTTGTTTGCTTCTTGTAGCCAATTTTTCCCTCTTCGGTCAGCTTGTAACCGCTAGGATATGCGTCTCCAGGTGGAAGATAAGGGAAAGCTCTCCAGATATGGAGGTTAGGAGGGAAATAAAATACCTCTCGCAGACCAACAGGAGTAGCGTCTGACCCATAATGGGCGGCTACAGACATCGTCTGTTCCCTATAAGTGCGGCTGATTTCAAAACTCACCAACCCGTCTGTGGTGTTTTAATGCCAAACCCACTTCCAAATGAAATAACCTTATTTTAAATGTTGGTAGAAATCAATTTGTTTCACACATCTATTAATTTCTTCATCCAGAGAGTTCAAATATTAAATTAATGTCCATAGTTTCGTCACAATTAGAGAAATATTAACATTTGAGAGATGTATTAACGTTTGTCTATTTTGTGTTCAACAATCACCAAATATCAATATTGTTATTTTCAGAATAGGTCTCTCCTTTTCGATTAATTTCAAAATTTCGAGGTTAATCTCCTTTTTGAGAGCCCCATCAGATATATTGTTTGTGCATAGAGGTTGAAGAGTATCAGTGAAATAATACAACCCTGTCTAACTCCTCTTCTTATTTCCACTTCTACGGTTAATTGGTCTAAATTTTCCAATGCTCTATGTTAAATTTTATTGTACCTATCTATTTTACATGTTTTTATTTAACTCTTTTGGTCTGTTTGTTTGTTGAGATGGAATCTTGTAATTGTAATGTAAAGTGGATGACTACACATATATATTGTTAATTCATTTTCCACCTAACTTATTCAATATTTTTATTAAAATGGGGTGCATGGGTGATGTTAAAAAATCGATTATGAATGCATGCAAAGCAAGCGTAAAAAAAGCATGTCTTCAAAAATTTTGATTTATTTGTTTCAAATAATATCTATATTTACAAAAACAGGTTTTCGTTTACTAATAAAAATAGCGTTAGCAGATTCCATCTCGTAAGATATATAAGATTAGATTAGTTCATTATCATAACCTAACGTAACTAAATGGCAACAAAACACCGCCCTTAACATTGGCAACGGTAACCGACAAGTAGCGATCGTGCACTAATGCCAACAAGCGTTACGTGTTACAAGAATACACACATCACACGAAGGTGAAGGTAATTCAACTACTAATTTGACGAACGGTGCCGGCGTTACAATACAAAATGCTTAGAATGGCAGAAACTGTAATCGTACCAGGGATTTTTAGCATTGCTGGCCGATGTACGGCACCTACAACAGGCAGTTAGAAATGCTGAGATGGTCACGTGTCCCTTAAGAGACAAAATAAAAAGTTCGCGCATTCGTGGAAGCCTGAGCGTCACACACATGAATATGATGATGAAGGAAAGGCAATGTAGATGGTATGGCCACGTTGGACGCAGAGTACCTAACACATTTTTGACCAGGCGATCTCCACGGATTGCATCCAGAGGAAGACCAGAAAGTTCATGGGGATGGTCAGAGGCAGAGGCACGGATTAGGTGACGTTATCCAGGACAGCCTACACAGCCTAAGGATGAAGATAGCTGACCCCAACAGACGACGATGACAGTGAGTTGGAATGAAGCCAGGGAGAAGATACATTGTGTAAACAGCACTCATCAAATTTAATGGGCATTCTTGAGCACAAAATAAATAAAAGGAAATCACTAGAAAATCCCATTTTTAGTGTCACAAATG
This sequence comes from Agrypnia vestita, assembly GCA_016648135.1. Classification (NCBI taxonomy): domain Eukaryota; kingdom Metazoa; phylum Arthropoda; class Insecta; order Trichoptera; family Phryganeidae; genus Agrypnia; species Agrypnia vestita. Next base: position 212,745 of record JADDOH010024364.1, on the reverse strand, counting down.
ATTGCTGTGTACCTGGATATTGTGAACATAGCTTTTAAAGTAAAATTCTGTAGATATACTCAAGAACACATTCTTATTGTGAAGTTGCAATTTTTTCAGAACAAAAAAACCAAAATTGGTTTTAAATTAATTAATCAATTAGAAAGACATACAGAAAAATCAAATCCACGAAAAAATATTCGGCTGCTACCGGGATTCGAGCCACGGATCTCCTCTTTTCCGGGGTAGGTGCGTTATCCAATTACGCTATAGCTATAGTTCCGTGAATATATCGACCTTATCTGTAAGTCTCATTTATTAATTGATTAACATTTATTATCCATTTTTAGAGCAATCCACTTTTTTCTGGTATGGCAGGCACAAATTACTTTGTGTTCCTGCCGCTAGAGGACGCCGGAATTAATCGTATATTCATTTTTATTTTTGGACACATCAAATCAAATCCACGAAAAAATATTTCGCTGCTACCGGGATTCGAACCACGGATCTCCTCGTTTCCGGTTCGAATCCCGGTAGCAGCCAAATATTTTTTCGTGGATTTAATTTTTCTGTATGTCTTTCTAATTGATTAATTAATTTGGTTCTGTGGATATTTCCACAAAAAATTTGAACTGTATTTTGACATGTTTTTAATAAAACTCGAATGAGACTTGTTACGAGCCTCGTCTCTAAACTCGCGTAAATCTACAAAATTGAGCGCGGAAAAGCTGTCACTCGTTGTCCGCTGTCTTTTGCACGCATGATAGAATGGTCAACTGATTCGTACTGACGTTTATCACCCAAATTCGCGAGACGAGAGATTAAAATCTCAAATCTCATTCACGTAAACGCACCATTACTGTATAATATACATACTGTATGAATCATACGTATTTCCACTGGGTTTAGGTCGACTTCCCGGCAGCCGTTTGCCCGGCATGCCGACTGTCGGACAAGCCAACATTCCGAAAGTCAACTGCCCGACAGCCCAACTTGTTGACAAAATGTTAGTTCATTTTTAAGATTTGTGCGAAAATATGCAAATAAAGTTTCTGCACCTGTTCAAATCTTTAAGAAAAAATTTCTTCAAAATTCTGTTATAAATTTAAAATTATCAGTTTAATGGTTTTAACATTTGAAGAATTTATACGCGTTTTGTGCGAGATAACGTACGCACTTGGCTTGTCGAGCAATCGGCTGTTGGCAATTGCCTGTCGGGCAAACTGTCCATTTCCGCTTAAGTACTTACATGTAACGCTAAACATCCAAAAATGCGGCGTAAAACATTCAAATTGATAAACTTACATAGATGAATACATCTTTTCTCCTTTTGGTCCGATGGTTTGATTCTGCAGTCGGGTCTTCACCAGATCCAAGGGGAAGACGCACGACACGCCGATGATGCCTGCGATGCCGCCATTGATGATCTTCGGGAGTAATCTGCAAGAAAACACAATATATTATTTCTGTTCGTTGACCTGCATCCACGAAGAAAACAATAAAGTAATTGAAATTGTTTCAAATTTTATCCTCGCTGCAAAATGGAGCGTTTTGATAAAGGGTGATCTCTGGAACACAGACGCGATGAAATGTAGGTAAATTGAAGGACGATGTCTGGAGCACCGAAGCGTGATGAAATGTAGGTAACATCCGCTTACTGAGAACTATTTACAACTCCTTGGTGCGAAATACGCACGAGAGTGGCTCGATGATTTGGGGGCTACATGAGCTTAAGTACCTACTCTCATTCGGTGGAGAAAGCCCAAAAGAATTTTCTGAGATATCTCTACATGAGAGAGTCTCTACATGATCCTCCCAACCGAGTTTCTCCAGGATATACTTGGCTACAATAGTTTTAGAGACTTGAAGGAATGTCCATTCGATTACGGGTTTTTATCGATTCTTGCGCGGCACGATCGATATTGTGCGGAGCATTGTTTTGTATCATCATTATCATCTTCATCCCCTTGTCCTAGTAGGGTTGGGGGCTCAAAGACTCGACAAGGTGCTTCCATATTTCCCTGTCTTGCAGAGCTTCCGCATAAATCAACGAGTCCAGATCCATTCTGTTTTCATACACATTTTTGTTGTTTCCCCAGCTTAATCTGGAACGACCCACCGGTCGTCTTCCTTCCGAGGTTGCCAAGAGGATTCTTCTTGGTATTCGTTCCTCTGGCATTCTTAGCACAAGCCACCTCATTTGTGATTTTTCTATATGTAGGAGTAGGAGCTCCATGCCGAGTAAAATAAATAATAATAATAATAATAAGTGCCTTATATAGGCAATTTTCGCTCTGTCCATCAGTGTGTTAGGGTTCAAATTTGATTGGCATATATTAGGGTGGGCCTGTATACAAATTTGAGAACAGTCAATTTTGTCTTGACACTAAGCTCAGATTTTCTTATTACCGCACTATATAGATAACACATAACGCCGGTCGCAACTCCGTCGCTAGAAAATTTCACCCCAAGGTATTTTAATTTTTCGACTTGCTTCAGCTGGGTCCCCTGTATGCTGATCGAGCACTGCTCTTGGTCTGTTGTTCTGTATGTTCCTGATAATTACCTAAGACAGCGTCAACATAGATGTCTCATAGAGACTATATTTTATATGGGAAAGTTAAAATGGAAGTCTTTTGGTGTTTATAGGGCTTATGACCTATCGTACGACTGGCTTAAGTGATCACTTAACACAATGTAAAAATACTTCCATACCTACTTTTCCATATAAAGTATAGCTTCGACTCGATGAGACATCTATAATATATATCTTGATTAATGATGTCCCCTGGAGATAAAATACAGTATTGTATAAATATGTACTCTTGAAAATTTTAAACATACTCAAAATATTCCGAGATAGTTACGTTTTAGTTTGCATAAAAATAGGTAGTGGGAACAGTGAGTGTTACGATAAAAATAAAAATTGACAGACATAATAACAATGATGTGGTTTTCTTTTTTGCTCCCTTTATATTAACTCGTGGCGTCTGCTTGTCTGACGAAAAAACTTTGGATACATTTTAAACCCCTTTCCCGTGATCCAATCGAACTGAAACTTTGCAAGCAGACTCGTGGCGACGATCAAGAAGATCTATCAAATTTTCGTTAAAAAAATTAATACATTTTTTGATTTTTAAAATTTTGAATGGTTTTTCATACAACTTATTAAGTTGTATGGAAATATTTCAACGCGTCTGGTAGACGCGAAACCTGATTATAGTATAATTTTTGATTTTTGGAAATTTTTTATTACTCCCTTTCGTAACGTCACCCGACCGAAGCCCAACGCGTAGGTTAAGTGAAAAAAAAAATGTTTCAACTAGTAAATGAGAAAGGGAGTATAATAAAAACTTGGTTTTTATGGGCTACTTTTTTTGTTCTTTAAATTTGTAACCAGTGTATACTTATTTATATATTTATTTGTATATTTATTTTACAACAATTATTATAGAGAGCCATATTCTACAACAATTTACAAGTGATACGCGTGTACGCGTTTAACATGTGCACGAACATTATTAGCAACTTCCAGATCAACAAACCGCTCAACGTTTTTTTTTTCTTATTGTTCCTTAATAACCAGTAAAACATTAATAGATCTTCATTGAACAAAAGTTTTAAAAGATAAAATAAACTGGTTACCATGCATTTATATATGACTGGGACGAAATATTAATGGAGGTAATAAATGAATAGATATGTTTAAGTAAACCATAAAAATTCTGAATGCACACAAGACCTATGATGAAATTATGATATTTTTCGTAATTTGATGCCATATCAATATTTTACTAAATGTTCTCCTCGTTTTCGAGAATTATATTACTTAGTGATAAGAGAACAAGATAAAAAACGTTTTGGATCCGAAATTATATTATTGATAATACAACATTAAAAAGATTCAATTATGTTATCAATGACACGTTTAATTTATAGATATGACTGACATTTTGATCGCATTAATAAATGTCTTATAAAATTTTATAAACACAATCGATATCGATTAAAGTAAACTTTTAATTTCTTAACTTAAATGATTTTATTAGAACTGAGTAAGATTTCTTACAGCGAAAATTCTATTTATCTTTAAAGTTCACTTACTCGCATATTTATTAGAACGAATTGAACTGTATATTATACATAGATGGTCTCATAGAAACGAAATTATATTTTTTATAGGAAAATAGGTACGGAAGTCTTTGGGTGTTCATAGGGCTATTGACCTGTCGTACGGCTGGCTTAAGTGAACACTTTACACAATGTAATGTTCGCAATTTCCACCCATGATAGAATACCACATCTATCAAATTATTGGAAGTTGTATATATTATATTTAAGTTTTACAAGCCCTACATAATATCTATTTTCCCATAAAAAAATAAAATTTCGCCTCTATGAGACATCCAATGATGTCACTGGGACAAAATCCAGTATCCAGTGTTCTGAAAAATTTGGACAAATCCAAAATATTCTGTATCATGGAATGAGCACAGCTCCTTTATAAAGTATTCATGACGCTCTTCAATTGCATACTAAAATATTACACATTTTATTGTTATTATACATTATTAACTATTATTTTTTTAAATGTTGGACCATCATTACAGTAACTTAATTGAATATGAAAAATTCATTCTCTTTAATACAAGTCAAATAAAATAATAAAATTCCAGCTGGAAAATTCCAATTCCAGCTGGAAAACATTCCAATTGGAATTTCTGCAGGATTTTATCATTTTATTTAACTTGTATTGAAACAAATGAAATTTTCGTAATCGATATAAGTTACTGTAATGATGGTACAACGTTTTGTAAAAAAGAAGTCAGAAATATTGAAAAAAAAATGCAAACTTAGATGTCGCATATCTCCATAACTATTGATTTTAAGTCATGGTTGCTTGAACATTTTTGTCTCACAGTCAAGACAGGTATATAGTCATGTGAGGTTAATGTTTTTAATGTTAATGTATTGAAACAAATGATTTTTTCGTAAATGATATAAGTTACTGTAAGTATAGTTCAACGTTTTGTAAAAAATAAGTCAGAAATATTGAAAAAAATTGATATGCATAACTCCATAACTATTGATATTAGGTCATGGCTGCTTGAACATTTTCGTCTCATAATCAAGACAGCAATGTAGTCCTGCGAGGTTATTAAATGTTTTCCAAATAACCCTGTACAACATTTATACTAACTTGCGAGTATGGATGGAAAAGATCAATGGTTTAGTATAAAAACATTATTACAACATTTTATGCGATAAATATCTTCATTATGGATATAACAAGATTTTTATCTAATAAATATATTTTTTCAAAAACTTATCAATTTAATACTAACTTCCTTTTTATTCAAATTCGCAAATACAAACAAAAATACACACCTTTCAACGTATGCATGAGTCAATTGTTTTAAGAGTGAAATATTTTTCTATGGTAGAATCAAAATTATGATATGGTATAAGAATTTGGGGCCTCTCCAGCAATTCAAATATTAAGCCGATACAAAATCTAAAAAAATCTGCTATCGTAAAAAGAATAATAAATCCACAGGTTTTTGAACAAAGACAAAATACTAGTCTATTCATCCGTAAACATTTTGCCAATTCTTGGACTAGTTCTATTTCTGTTGATAAAAGAAAATCACGCAAATGAAATTTACAAAAAGGTAGTTGATCATGGCCGAAACACAAGATGCGCTACAAATCAAGTATTAACAATATCAAGAATAACAAATGTGGTCTGAGGACACTTGAATATCGAGTTCCAATGTTCTTGAACAAAATACAAAGCACCTTTCCCTCAGGCCTAAAAACTCCAAAATCAGTGTCAGAACTTAAAAAGTGGTTAATAGAAAACGACATAAGTTATATATGAACTATATTAATATTGAAATGATGTGAAGTATTTTATTATGATAATGACAATGAATAATTAGTGATGTATATATTTATATATATATTTCTCTTTCTCTTTCCTTAATTTTTAATTTCTCTTTACATATATTTTTAATTTGCTATTTTCTTTATTTATTGCTCTTTTCTTAATTTGTTTAAAATTTTTAACTTTGTACTGAAAATTCCTTTTATGTTGTTTTTTGTATTTAATTGTTTTCATTATGTTTTTATTATTCATTTATATCAGAATGTATATTCTAGACTGCAATTGTATTAGGGCAATAACTTAGATAAAATTAAATAAATAAAACTAACTTAGTTAAACACCATTTATATTTATTTTCAAATCCAACCAGGTTTCCTAGAATCTTAACTCTAAGATTCTCCCTGAAGAAGCTGCGGTCGTAGCGAAACCTGGTTGGATTTGAAAATAAATATAAGTGGTGTTTAACTAAGTTAGTTTTATATATTTAATTATAATGTCTCATCACCAAGTGTTTGCTTCCTCCGAAAACTTAGATAAAACCTCAGTTCTTATATAAAAGTAATAAACTGAACATCATTTACAATAATTAAGAAAATATAAGCATTAATCTACAGGCCGCGGCCAAAAAAATTGTTTTTAGTGTCCTAGGCGGCGCAAAATTTTAATGTGAGTGAGAGAATAGTGAGTAAAACCTCAAAATACAATAATAAATAGAATATACTGTTTAAAATCATCTCTTTATATAAATAAAAAGCGTTTTAAAAACAACAAAAAACGTAAAAATTTATTGAAAATTTAAAACATTTAACTTAATTAATATTGAATATTTTTTAATTTCCTTAGTACGGATTCTAGATAATGAAGTATACTTTATACAAATAAAAAAACATATTATTCGTACATACAAATACTCATTAAAACTTTTCGCCGCCTAGGACACTAAAAACGATTTTTTTTGGCCGCGGCCTGTTGATTAATGCTTATATTTTCTTAATTATTGTAAATAATGTTCAGTTAATTACTTTTATATAATAAGAAAGGTTCTATCTAAGTTATTGCCCTAAAAAATTGTCTAGAATATACATTCTGATATAAATGAATAATAAAAACCCACATTTTCGTAAAAAAAAAGCCGAAATATGCATTTGCAATGAATGTGCCGCCTTAAACCAAGTTAAAATTTTTCGCTAAATCATCCACCAGCTTCGCCAATTCTATATTGGGAGTGTAAAGGTACTGATACACATGCTTATTAGTGGCACGTGAGCATGCGCAGTATTGACCCCTTCTGTAGCCCTCGCTTATTAGTGGCATATATGTATACGCACACTGCTAGTAATGAGCATGCTGATTAGTGGCATGCTCAAAAATCAATCGCCGGTTAATTTATGAGCATGCTAATGTCATTCACCATGAGAAGGGGTATCTTTTGAGCATGTGTGAACAGACTTGCTTATTATGAGCATGCTTATGTCATTCGCGGCTATTATCGATTATCAATGCGATCTTCTCAGTCCGCGACAGATGAAACAAATATGGCGCGTTGGGGAGATGATACCTAAAACATTATTTTTCGTTATATTAACTTATTATAGGAATCACGAATGTCTGTGGAATACTCGGTCACCGCTTTGTAAAAATAATATAGCAAGAAATAATGTTTATGAAACTTTATTAAAAGACATGGATGATTCAAACCTTACAATAAAAATTATGAAAACTAAAAACAAAAATGTGCGGATGGAAACTCGAGGACGATTTTGACTTACTGGTTCACTTGAATTTTCTATTTTTTAAGTTTGCAGTTTCCATTTTGAACAAGAGCGTTTCTATTCTATGACAAGAGCATGCCAGTAATAAGCATGCGTGTTTGATTAAACCCGGGAACTGTTTTGATTGATTGGTTCACTTGAATTTTATATTTCAGTGTGCAAAGTTTCAACTTTGAACTAGAGTTCCTCTCTATTCTATGACAAGAGCATGCCACTAATAAGCATGTGTGTTTGATTGTTATTTGAGCATGCTTAAAATAAGCAAATAAGCATGCTAATAATGAGCAAGTGTGTACAGTTGTTAGGGCATGCTAGTTTTGAGCATGCTAATGAGCATGCTCAAAATAAGCATGTGTATCTGTACCTTAAAGTAGGTAAACAAAGGAACCGTCGCATTCCTTCGAGGGCAGTGCATCACCTGGCGCAAGAAAAATAATCGCCTTGCTCCATTTCTGCGGTCGGCGGAGCGACCCTTGCCAAATGAATTTATTAAATTATCGTGGGATACATCCATCTTGGATTCTGACAGTTAAAATAGTGTAAATGCGGCTCCTTTTCGCAACCACTAGAAAGATTCATAGTTATTATTTATCATTTGAATAATTTCATATGCATACGATTAAGTTGAAGGGTACAGAAACAGAATTAACCTGCGAGTTATTTTAGATACGAGCAATTAATACTGTGGGTATTATCAATGCTGAAATCTCTTTGATTCCAAGGTCTTGGCAATAGAGTTGTAAAAACCATTCAAAGCTTTATAAAATAAAGAGTTACCAAAGAACACCGATCTCAGAATTCAAAACTCTGTGCGAGCTTACAGAATTGTATGGTTAATAGACGTTGGTGGTCTTACTTTTTTCGGCTTTCATAAAAATTGAATTGTTTTATTATTACAGACTGGCAACATTATGCAAGTTTAGCAAATTTAATATATAAAAAATTAAATAATATTGTATGTGAATTATATTCTGAGTTACTTACAAAATATTACAAAATCAAAAATTTTAATTAAAAAAACTAACCCATAAAAACCAAGTTTTCACAATACTTCCTTTCGCTTTGAATCAGGTTTAGTGTATATACACGCGTCGACCTAATTACTCATATAGAATGTACAAAATGATTCCAATTTGAAAAAAACATTAAAATCTCTAAAAATCCAAAAGTATACTATAATTATTAATTTTTTTGAAACGAAAATTTGTTAGATAATTTTAATCGTCGCCACGAGTCTGCCTGCAAAGTTTCAGCTCGATTTGATCACGGGAAAAGGGTTAAAAATCGATCCAAAGTTTTTTATTCAGACAAGCAAGCAAGCAGACGCTACGAATTAAAAGAAAGGGAGTAAAAATGAACAGACACAAGATGAAAATATAGGTATAGTGTGTTCCAACAATAGTACGTAAATAAAAACGATCCGAATAAAACATTTTTATTTTATAAAAATTACAATAATTTTAATAAATTGCCATTATAAATAACTAGGTAGATGTTATTAATACATAAAAATGCGAAAATTGGTTCGCGAAATACGTCGTGTTTATTTTTATTAAATGATTTTATTTTTATAAATTACTTTTATAAGTCGACCCTTGAGTTTAGTCCAATGCGCCGGCTTCTTACTTGTAAAGCACGATAAGCGTGCGGCTGAGATTTCAGCCACGCGCAGCTACCAGGAGACGGTCCATCAAACTTTGGGCGGCAACTACTGAATCTAATTGGGGATATATTGGGCTAGGTCACGCTCTCTCCAAAAACGTTTGTGCGCAGAACAGAATCGCATTCTTACAGTGGCTAGTACTGTAAAGGATTTGATTTCCAGTAACGACACAGCAAATGCGTCTCTGTGATTTTCTTAAGCTGCGCATTATATTTTACAAACTAAACTGCGTACTACCCGGCTTTGCCCGTTATTTGGATGTTTGTATATATTAGTGATGGTCAAAACGTTATTTTAACCGGTTACACAGGGTACTGTTATTTGAGATTTGTATCTGGTGTATCAATAATTGGTATCTGAGATTTTACTGTTGTCTAGTACCGATAGCCACCTGTCGAATTGCGAAAAATCATTTACCAGTCATCGATATAATCAGATACAAATCTCAAATAAAGTTTATTGTGTAATCGATTAAAATACCATCACTAGTAGGTATATGTTTTAATGAGATATTCGTTTTATTCACAAAAAAATTAGCATAAGAAAGGAAAAATTATAAAAAAGCTAATTATCACCAATTCTCTCTCAACATGGAGAAATAAATTTTCTTTGTTTGTTCTCTAAAACTTTCAACGCCTCAACAGAGTCAAACAATTTTTCTCCGTATTTCTTTAAAAACCGTTGTTTGAAATATTTTTTCTTGAGAAATAAGAAATAAATAATTAGGTGTCTCATTTTCTGACAGTTATTTTCAAAGCTTCAGAAAGGAGTAACGTTTATCTAGAAATTACGGACGGAATAAGCTGTGTTCGAGAGTTCTTTCCGCTTCACACAAGCAAACTTTCAGCTTTATAATTAAGACTAGCTTTCAACCCGTCAAAAATGACGGAACATTGGTTTGCGTCTTTGCTAAGCCCCAATATATATTTATAGCCCCATCTCCGGCCGTTTAATTTGTTTTTTTAGCCGTGAATTCGAACGAAATTATGGACGTTACACAAACTTACGGGGACAGACAGACAGAGGGACGGACAGACAACGAAATTATTATGTTTTATTCTCCCTGAACGAGAATTAAACCTTGACTTTCGGTTAATAGGCAAGACTTTCGGTTACTAGGCAATCTTACCGCTAGATCATCAAACTATTGTTATTACTACTTCTCGCTTTTGGCAGACTGTCAATTATCGAGTCAATTGTAGGTATTGACATTGTAGCCAATTATTTGTGGCATATTGGATAAATACAAAGAGCATACTAAACGTAAATAAATCGTCACGACTTTTTCATGTAACGTAGCAAACATCACATGACACAAATTCGCCTGAATGAAAATATGAGGAAAAGAATTAAATAATATAAAAATACATATTGTAAAAAATAGGATTAGGGCAAAGTTTTGTATTAAATGTACGACAACAGTTTGTACTAGACAGTTTGAAGTATTATTTCAATGAACGTACTCAAAAATTTAATAACTATGATGGTAGATCCAGACATAAACTAGTACAAGGGCCCAAAATTACTAAAACAATGTACTGTAAAAAACTACCTTATATACAGCTACTAAATACTTCAATCTATTACACACCGAACTAAAAATTGTAACCGAAGTAAACATGTCAACTAAAAACAAAATAAAAAAAATGAATAATCGAAACACAAGAATATCTGATATCCTTATAAATGTATATTGTAATCATCATACAACTATCATTCGAGTCATTAATTTGAAAGCTAGGTATTATATTAGTCACTAGTTACTAATTTATATTGTTTATTGAGTTTTAGCCGTGTGTAAATCATTACACATGTATAACTTCTCATCTCCCGAACCTATGTGCAGGTATATGTATATACCTTTATAGGATTTAATATACTTATAATGTATGTAACATATATTATATTTTATATATTTTCTTTTGGGATTTAATAAATAAAATAAATAAAAAATATATTAACCGCACATAACGTCTTTAAGACGAGTAATGTTTTTAGAAATTCTGTGATTTTTTATGATATTGTATCTGTCATGTCAAGTGACAGATGTTTAAAATGATCACAAGACTACCGAAGATTTCAGAACGGCCTAGCGTAATCTACGGCTTACGGGAAGCATCGAGAAACATCTATAAAAGCCTGGAAGCCACGGGAAAGTTCTCGTAAAAACTGGAAACGCCTGGGAGGCCTGATATCAGCATTAGCAGATATAAATAGGACAGCGCGCGGGAATAACGTAGTTGCTGTTTTTGGGCGCGCTTGACAGCGGCAGGGAAGCGAACGCAGCCAGCGAATACTCTGGAAAGTTCTTACGTAGCGAAATAATACGTGCGGAAATTGGATGGAATGTTCTAGTGAATAGTGAATAAAGTGTTAAAGCGATTATAAAGTGTCTATTTACGAAATAGTTTAATTTAAATAATAGCGTTAAGTCAAATAGTGTTAAGTGGTTAATCAATTAATCAATTAATCAGTAATTAATAAATCCTGTGTTAAATTCCAGCGATTTCATTTATTCCTCCTGCAGCCACGACATGTGATAATATTGTCAGATTTTACCAAGCAGCAGTGTGTACCTACTAAACTATGGCCGGTGTATGATTGACTCCAGACGCATAACACCGAATGGTTTTATCGAAATCTCCACAAATTAACACTCTGCAGACTAAGTATTAACTACATTATCAATCAATTAAATTTTATTATGGATTAAAAAATGAGCAATTATGAACAGGAACATTTCCACACATTGACTGTAGAGAATCCCTTAAATTCCATTCGTTTCAATGTACAAAATTCTATCTTAAATAACGTATCGTAACATGTATAAGAGCCGGCTATATCAACTTGGATTATATATAGTTGGTTTAAACATAAAATCTTTAAGCCGGTGCGCATGCGCACTGCGCGTGATTTTTGACATGTGTCATCAAAATCGTTTTGATTCGGGTTAATCGAGATTTTCAGTAAACCGCTACTATGATCCAAGTTGATACAGCCGGCCCTGAGTCGACTCTGCATTTTAAAATGAAGTTTACGACTAAAATTTCTAGACGTGTTCGTGAGTATATATGGTAAGCTAGAACTGTGTCCAATTTCCTACAAATTGATAATATTCATCGCCAAATAAATCATTAAAATTATGTGAGACACGGCGTGGAGGGTTCTCGACATTTCACGTTTTATGAAATTTTCTACAGAATGACGAGATAACTCAACCGTTTGCGATAAGACATTTTTTTGTACTAAATACCACACATGTGAAAAGTGTACACAAACAAGTCATAGTTTATCGACTATTTCAGTTTAGTGTTGGCAAAAATCAAAGATATCTATTAATTTAAATACCTTCAACATGACATGCTTCAATGTGAGATGGAATACTAATATAATAATTTGATGTCTGGAAAACACGGTTGGAAAATTATACAAACATCTCAAGTAGGGTTGCTATTTTTTTGTGCAAATAAAGTGCATTGAGTATTAAAGTTAGAAAAAAGTACAGTGAGTTAAAATAGAGTACGATTTATTTAACTACATTATTTTGCTTAAAACAACATTTTTCATTACTTTTAGCAACATTTGACAAATAATTATCAATTCTAAACAGCTGCACAGCATCTTTACAGTCTATATTTAACTTAAAGTACATAAGTACTTAATTAATTTTTTTATCAGATTCAGAGAGGCTTTGTTTCTTTCGTCTCGCCATTTGCTATCCATCACACAAGAAATTCTATAAAACCGATTAATCGTATTTTTATTGTACTTAATCCGCCTTACACAAAACACACAATAAGTTTTTACAATGACATTGCAGGGTCCATCATCAAGGCTGATGATGGATCCTGCAATGGGATCTGAAACGTCGGCCAGAAAGGTATAGAATAAGAAGAACACGGCATAATAACCCAGGAAGACACAAACCAGAAGATTCTGAGTGGCCGTGAAAACCTAAAAACATTCTTAAATTATTTTTTACCTTAACTCACATTGTAGTATGAATGTAATCACCGTTTTTGTTGATCCAAATGGCGTACATATCGACGGCTCCTACGTATAATATCGTAACCCACAAATCGACGATTTTTAGTTTTTTGTGTATTTCATATGTATTTAATTATATCTTTATTTCCAAGAAAGAAAAAAAAATATTTTGCAATAAATAACGTTTTTTTTTCGGACGTATTTTATCGTATTTCAAACAATCACATATTTTTTACGAAGTATACTATCGTATGTAACACTTACGATAATTTGCGTTGGAAAATAACATAAGATAATTTTATCGTATGTAACACTTACGATAACATACGTTGGAAAATAACATAAGATAATTATCGTATGTAACACTTACGATAATATGCGTGAGAAAATAACATAAGATAATTATCGTATGTAACACTTACGATAATATGCGTGAGAAAATAACATAAGAAAAATATATGAAAAGTCGGTGAAAAAATTAATAAAAAGTCGAATGGCACAGAAAATTCTGTACAAGAGATTTTACGCGTCTTTTCCGAAGTAAAATGTTGTAAGTCATTTATACGATATTTTACGTCGCGTCTTTTCCGAAGTATAATATCATATGTGCATTTCTACAAAAACCTTTAATAATTTCGACTTTTTTGTGATTATTTATGAAACTACAGTATAAAGTAAAATATTGAAACGAAATTTCAAAAAATTTGGACAATAATTAGATTTATACCGGACGAAAATATGTTCAAATCCTTCTCCTGTAAAATTGAATTTTGTGGGTTACGATATTATACGTAGGAGCCGTCGATATGTATGGTCGCGTATTGCAGAAATTCTGAAGACTTAAAAGTGGTAAAATATACAAATATTCTGGAGCGGTAGGGACCGAGCATTTATTTGTGCGGGCGGTGAAAAAAATATTTTAATACGTAAATGTTAATCTAATATGAATTCTGAAATGCAGTAAGAACTTTTAAAAATATAACTTATACAAAAAGTCATACGTATGACAATATTTGGAAAAAATCGCGATAGAGTGAAGCCGCGAAAGTCGAAGCGCGAAGTGGCGAGGGATTACTGTATTGTGTAAATGAGTAAGGTTTCCATTCATCGATGATCTTAGAAGTCAGGAGGACTGATAACTTCATTTCATTCTACTGCGCGAGATGTAAATATTTAAACGAGGTAATTTTATGATTGATCGCCACCTTAGGCAGTTAGCAGTTAGCATATAAACAGATCGTTTACTCGTACATAGAGTGCTAAGCAAGATCGCACATAGAGATGCGCACGATTGGTTATTATTAATATTATTGTTCGTGATCTTTTTATTACCGCTGTCGCTATCGACGATGTTTTAGAAAGGCACGTGGATGAAAAGTCGGTGAAAAAATAATAAAAAGTCGAATGGCACAGAAAATTGTGCACAAGAGATTCTAGGTGTCATTTGATACAACAACAACCAGAATTCTAATGAAAACCAGTCTAGACAGAACGCGATTTATTAAAATCAATGGCGTAATTAGGCGGAGCAAGAACCCAGAACGAAAAGGGTGCAATGCTCTTATACAGGATATCTCGTTGTTAATAGCAAAAACTTCGGGATCTTCTTGATACAATTTTGAAAATAAAATATTATTTACACTTTGGGTGAAATGTCGACAGTTACGGAGATAAGCGACATTAAAGTTTGCACTTTTTTTTCCATATTCCTAGCTTATCTTTTGTAAAGCGTTAGACAATCATGAACGTAATTTATAACGCACAATATTAAAAATTTATTCGCTTTGATGCAAGTAAAAGAACAACTTTAAGGCTGGCGCCACACTGCGCGTATCTTCCGCAGCGTCTTTCACGTCGCATAAAATCGGCAAAGCATATGGGTCGACCGATCATCCGCGTAGTGTGTTTGATAAGCGCATATTGTATGGAAATAAATGTAGCGGCGTTCCGCGACTGAAGAGACGCGGCGGGAGACCCGCGTAGTGTGGCGCCGGCCTATGATAAAGCATATAAAAATATAGCTTAGAGTAGCTTGTTGGTCTTGTGGTTAGGACACTGGCCTCGTGATCCAAAGGTTGCGGGTTCGATCCTCACTCCAGACTAGCAAGTTAGTCCTATTTTCATAGTACAAGCGCTTAGCTTAGTTTGAAAATAGTAAGAATATTGATGTGACACGTATTCCGTGTTCACATCTCTATTTTTTAAAAAAAAAAAAAAAAAATATAAAAAACGATATTTTGAAAATGTCAAGGTACTGTAACTCCTTAAGGCGAGACTTTGAATACGGGATTTATTTTTTTATCGAGTTTGTAATTAGCATATGCAAATGAATAGAAGTTGTTTTTATCGACCGTAATGCCGTGATTTGAATGCTGCATTTGGTATTGGAGTAGCTTAAAATAACATTATCTAAATAATATCAATTTCGCTGGCAAGTTTCATCGTAATTCGCTCGTAGACTTTTGAGTTATCAAAGAAACAAATATAGTTCGAACCAATTAGAATACATCGACTCGGATGGTCGCTTGGGGCCAACATCATTGGAGGACAAAGTATTTGCCGACCGTGTTGGTATAGAAACATGTTGTGTAATTTGCTTAAACGAATGTCAAGGTGAAATATTATTACGAGCATCTAAAACTGTAAAAGTTTGGTGGACTTTTGTACATTGCATACAAGCATTTAACTCATAGGTAATATGATAAACTGACTTATTTATAGGAATACCTACTATAAATAAAAAATGTTAATTTAAAAAAAAAAAAAAAACGAAAATATGTAAGAATTTTTCTTAAAATTTATGGATAAAACGCTTATTTTTAAAAACAGTTTTTCAAGTGAATATATGAATATTTAAAAAAAGACAACTAAAAAATTCCAATATATTGATTTTCATCCTTGGCGTCACCTACTGAATTTTTCAGACCGAATAAACACGGTTGGTGAGGAAAATTCAAGACGGAAACACTGCCTTATCTGCTACCGCCTCAATAAATAAATGTTGATTTAGTAGAATAAGTAGCGGACGTGAGCAAAATTGTAATGATTTTTTTTCAGTGCTAAAACTATTTAACTTCGTCCAAGCCACGGACGTTTTCACACAACACAAAATATTTTGTGCTTTCATTAGATCAGGTGTTATTTATAGTAATAAAATATTTTTACAAAGTTTTTAAATTTAAAAAAAATCACCTAAACATTAAGAAATTTCGTTTTACATTTTTTTTTATATAGGTATACATATATAAAATATAAATCTACCTATATGCATTTTCAGAGGCATCTCTTGCAAAACTGTATTTCTGTTCTTTCGTGCCTTAAAAAAATGTAATACAATTTAAGTTATTACCATATTTCACAATCTTTTTTTGTATTTCTTTAATAATTTTTCTTTATTTTTGTCCTGTTTCATTTTTTAGTCTATTTGGTAGTTTCTTAATTTTGGAATTATGTATTAACTGTCTGGTCCAGTCTCCGTAAAAATTATTTATTTTTCTTATTTATGGTTTTTTATTCATTATTTGTTGTGTCGTATATTCGTATGTTAAATCTGGATCTAAATAATCTTGCATCATCTATCAAATATAAAATTAAGATAATTCTCAATAAAATGGGTGTGATGCGTGTTGACATAAATATGCATTTTTATTTTTTAAATTAATAGATTAAACTAACGCGCTGGTTCCTAAGATGAAAATTAACCCCTGATCTCTCGACCTGTGAGAATCTTGCTTCTAGGCCGAGAAGTACAATAACACATTATTTATATTTATTTAGGAGTACTTAAGCCATGTACCATATGTTTCGCCATTTACTACTGTTTAACTTTTAAATTTGTGTTCATTTCTATCCAAAAATATTTATTCATTCTTCTAATTCACTATCGTTCAGTTCAGTCGGTTGCTAGTGACATATTAAACCTAAAAATTCAAAAAAATTCTCTTTTAGATGGCCCATTTTAGAAATTTCAACACCAACGCAGACCCGCCTACTAATCAAGGTGTTGTATTCAAATGGTGTTTTTGTATGTAAAAAGTGCATAAATAATATATTTTTTTAAATGTATTTCAAGAGTGTAATTATTAAGCCTAACAAACCCTACATCGACATCTTTCAGTATCTTGTTAATCTGGTCGTGCCACTTTATTAATGTCTATACCTTGAATTTTTAGTATACATTGTATCCTGGTGAAAGGACCGAAACATCTTGACAGCCTAATAAATAGCCATAAATAGACTTGCATCCATATCGTCGTCTCTGTAAGACTTCTATCATTTATTCTAATTGATTAATCATCAACATACTTTCATATAAAATATTGTTATAATAAATAGAGGTTTACACAAAGTTTTTCTTGTTATAAGTACAATAACTTGGTTTTGTCCCAGGGTTTTTATTGCTTTAAGCCAACTAAGGCCCGGTTGTTTCAAGTTCGGTCAAAATAAGCGGTCGATTAAAGCATAGATTTTTATGAAAACGGTTCGTCTGATTGGTGGAGAATGTAAAAATCTATGCTTTAAAAGAACGCTTACTTTAATCCAACTTGAAATAACCGGCCCTAATTGGTTACAAAATAAGTAATCCTTCATTCTGCCCTGATGCATGTCATACTGCAGATATAATGTCAATGGTTAAAAATAACGCCATTTAAAGATGCAGACATACAATATTCCATTTAATATTTCACTTACCTGGTAAAACTGGATGGTCCATCACTCTACAAAAGTTGATTAGACTGATCAATTTATATATTAGTTTATGAAAATATTGTACAATGTATTTATGATCATTTGGGAACATTTAAGTACTAGATAATCGTATGATTTATAAAAAAACAAAACAAAGGCTAAAATGCAGAATATGAGGTCCACCGTCGATCTTAATCAAATGTCAAAATGTATGGTTAAATTTTTAAGACTTTAAAGTGAAATAACTTTTTAATACTTGCCTTTTAATCATTTCTATTTTTTTTAATTAAAAATCAGGGCACTCTGGAGTCTTGCTCTTGAAAACATCTGTGTTGCAACTCATAATCTGAACTTAGCCAAAATAAACTATGTATTTTAAATTGTAATGTATTTTGTGTGAAGAAACGAAAAAACATAAAACAATTTAGCAAATATGTACTTAAACCTAAAGTGACTGTAATTAATAAGTAAAGTAAAGAAATACACCCATAAATAGAAAATATATTAGAAATAAACAAATAATGCATTGATGTCATTATGTAATTTACATATAATTATGAACAATACACCTAGGAGAAAATACAGTTCTTTTAGCATAATGTTGATAGAATACAAGATGAAAAATGTAATTTTGAATGGCTAAAAATCTACTAAAAATGAATTGTAATAAAATAATAATTTATAAAAAGTATACAATAATATTGTTACAAAAATAAGATATAATGAATAGTAAGTAATATTGAATGAACTTACGCAAATTTTGGTTGCTGGACATTGGTGCTCGCCATTATTACCTTAATTTATAACTTTAATAATTATTATTATATATCAAAAACAACTTTAATGATTTAAAATTTTTAATAGGCTGTGAACTAATCAAATTATATAATATAAGATCATTCAATCGATTTTTGAAGCGAGCTGTCAAAATGCAAATGCTTGTAAAAATTACATCAAATTAGGTTATAGAAAAAAAAAGATATTAAATATGCTTTCTAAAAATCAATCTTAATTCTGTCTAAAAACGCGAAATGAACGATAAACTATGATTTCACGACTGACAGAACGATACCGCAATTTCAGAAATGACAGATCCCGCGCATCCCAGACCGCCGACCGAAACACAGAACTCGCCGAATCAAACTGGAAACTGGAGCGAGGAAAAGGAAGTTGGGAAAATGTGAATTACGTTTCTTCGTTCAACACAAATGTTGAAATTAATCATCGATTCGTAATAATACCGCTAACCAACAGAGCAAAGTATATATTTTTTTCACTAAAAGCTTATACAGAAACTCTGTTTTTCAAATGTTGCTAGAAATTAAAAACAATTTTCAAAATAAAAATAAAAAATAGCGCGAAGTTCGTGAGCGGCGAATACATTAATTTATACATTTACCAAATTAATACTTTTGCTGACATAAAATTAGCTTAAGAAAATAAATTATACATCTTGTTCCTTGTTAGATATTTTTACTTCTTGCATTTATAGCTATTAGGTAATAATCAAACGCAATATTGCGATCGATAGGAGGCTGAGTGACGGTTGCTATGGATATGGATAGGTGTTGCCAAATCATATATGAGCGGCCCGCCCTTTTCTCAGCTGCGCGAAAATCAGTTTAGTGGAAGCGCACTGCTTTTTTCGATTCTTTGGCTTTTCTAGATGTAACCACAAGAAAGCTGTAAAAGGAACATAAAATATGTTTAAACCATAATTATTGTTTTTTATTCAACAAGTCAAGATGCAGAAGTGAGTAAATTAATTATTTTTAAAGATTTTTTTACTATGTATATTTTATATATATTACAAGTATTATAATATTTTTCCTATTGAATTGTTCAGTAAATAAATCCATCTTATATAAATAATACACAGCAGTTGCGGAACCAGTTTCCCTTTAATTTTTTTAATGGTACACTAGAGACTTAATGTCAACAATAAACACTTTTATATAATAATAAATATTTATTTCTAATAATACTAGGTTTCTTATTTCAGAATAAAAGTAGAGTTGTGCAACTATATTAATGTGGAATGTAATATTCGAATGACCAATCACATTTTATATTGAGAATTGATAAAAACAAAAATAATAATTGTCTTTATTTTCAATTTGTTTTTACAAAATTCAAAACATTACAAAAATATCTTATTATATAATGTATTTATGCAAAGTGTACATATACATTGTATAATGTATTAAAGTCTAATGTGAAGTATTCAATGAAATTACCTGTCTTGTTATAAGGTTTATTCAATTTGTAATTAAAAAAAACAATAAAAAAAATTGATTAGTCAACAAATGCCTCATGTTTTCAATCTGATTCTTAAACAAAATAATAATGTTGAAAAAAAAAATTTTTTATTGGATATTATTCTTTTGATGTAAACCTAATTATTTTTATTTCCACAGACCATTTGATAAAAAGGCATTTCTTCTTTTGTTATATTCATTTTTGGGGAGGACTGTTGCCATGAATCCAAACTATTATAATATTGGTGGAGTGCTATCGAGTAATGAATCATCATTTTATTTTAAAGAAACAATTGCTGTAAGTAATAAAAACATATTTGTACCAGTCTTACTAATAATGGTTTTATTTTACTTTATTACACTACAAATAACTATATTTTTTAATTTACGATTCAAAAAATCAAGAGACTCAATTACAGAAGCGAAACACATTACAAAACACCCAGGCTTGAGTAAATCACATAGATTGATTGTGATCTCACCGGGTATTGAACCCAGAACCCTCGGTGTGAGAAGCCAGCGTCATACTCACTAGGCTGCGAGGGCCGCCAGTCCTCTATTTTTATTTTACATTTTACATAAATTTGTACCTTTTTTCAGCGTCTTAACTTTGAACAAGCGTACGTCCACCGAGGAGTGACTTACTATGATTTTGCTATTCTTATGGATCCAAATCCAATCAGAACAGCTTTGAATGTTTGCAAGGATTTGATTGCCAAAAGGGTTTGTATTTATATTTCTATAAACTTAGTGCTTGTATCTTAAAACACTCATATGTCGAAGCAAATTTCTCTATAGAAAATAAGGGAAACTCAATTAATTCATTCCAAGATCCAAAATTATAAGTACAAAATTAACATACATTTTTATATTTTTTTAATATTTATAATAATTTTTTAATTATCAATATCGGAACCACTGACGACTCAATCAAATCTTTTTATTTTAGTGCAACATTAATCAGGAACCTATGCATTGATATTTGCGGTTGCTTCTTTTTAAAGATTTGATGAAAATGTGACATCGCATTGTCGTTGAATAGATGAATCGTTTACACTCTCTTTCGGGTGGTATTTTTCCATGAAATGTTGCATTGTTTTCCACATTTTACGGATCTTGACTAACTTGACTAACTTAACTAACTCTTTTAACTCATTTGACGTGACAGATTTTTCAGCCTCTTTCATGTCATCCTCAGACGAGCTCTCCTTTTTGGCCGCATGCTGTTACTTGTAATAATAAAATAATGTTTCAGCCATTATTTCTTTAGTGGTCAGCTCCCGGCCCTGTCTTTTTACCATCTTAGCTCTTGAATATCGTCTTTCGCTCTATGCACAAACCACTGATCACTCAACGAAAAAAATACGGGTGACCTTGCTGCTGAACCCTCTACATTATATTTAACTTGCTCTTTTGTATCTTGAATTTCTTTAAGGCTTGTGGATTCCCGGAATGATACATGAGCAAGGGCTTCAAATCATCTTTTGTATTAGTAAAAGTGTGTAATGAGAATTACCGTGATTAGCAGTCTTTGCATAAAAAATAAGACACTTATTAAAGATAAAGTTTGTATGTCGAAATATTGCTCATATATCAAGTCAATTTTTTTGAAAAAAATTTGCTTGTATGTATATCGAAATACTCGTAGGTCGGTGATGTTTCACTTTACATAAATATTTTCTGACTTGATAATAAATAATAGTTAATGATTATTGTAAATTTATAGGTATATGCTGTGGTGGTATCACATCCACTGACTGGAGAGCTATCCCCAGCAGCCGTTTCCTACACAAGTGGTTTCTACCATATTCCTGTTATCGGTATATCATCACGGGACTCTGCCTTCTCAGATAAGAACATTCACGTGTCCTTCTTGCGAACTGTACCCCCGTACTCTCACCAGGCCGATGTATGGGTTGACCTCCTTCGACATCTAAACTATATGAAGGTCATATTTATACATAGCTCTGACACAGATGGCCGAGCTTTGCTTGGAAGGTTTGTGATTTTGAATTATTGAGAAATTCAAGAGTGAACTCTTTTAATAGCATTGATATTAGAAGGGTAAATATTGTAGCTTGACAATATTAAATCAGTGATATATTTTTTTGTAGCAATCTCTTGATATTGATTAAGGTCTCTAAATTTGTTTACATGTTTGCTCAACAGATTTTGGCAACTTTTCATTGAATGATACACAATATTGTGAATGTCTGGCTTTAGAGACATAAAATTTGATAAATTAAATTTTGTTTTTAAGAATTCTTATTTTTGTTACCGGGTGAATATTAGAATAAGGCAGAAAGTTCATTGGAAATTCAACTATTGATTTAGTCTGCCGGACGCTGCAATAAGAGGACAACGTCTTCCTATGGTGGTTTTTTTGTTGATGAAAAATTATTATAAAACGTTTTTGACTATAACATGAATTAATATTATGTTTCATTATCTAAAGCCCAGATAATAAAGTTTTTGGCTACTTTTATATTACTCTGTCTGTTATATCGTTAGTTTTAATCTCGTACTAGCATTTTTTTCATAGTAAAAAACTAAATATTTAAATTTGATAATGTTGTTTGTGCGATTTTATTATCGGCAACATTGTAATATCTTCGTCGCCGATACCAGTGACTGGCTACATATGGAATATTATTATCTATTCTTTGATTCAAGTAATTTGTTATTATATAGACTTAATATGCCTAAAGTCAAGAAGTATGCTATGAGTTTACTATAAGTATAATATGATAAGTATGCTATGAGTATACTATAAGTATACCCAATAGTCAAATCAAAAAACAAATCAAAAAATACTTATCATATCATTTGAGTATACTTATACTTTATGATCAACACAACCAATGTGTTCAGTTTTCCACATTGACAGATAACAGCTTATAATTAATTTGAGAAGACGGACAATTATACTATTGTCCTTTTCTATCATAACTTTTCACTCGAGCAATATTTACATAAAAAATTACACACACAAATGTCTGACTTGATATTGCATTTATTTTAACTATTAGCCTCATCATGAAAGAGAAAGATCAAATCACAAATTACAAACTTGTTATATTAATGTCCATTATTGCGGTAGAACTTACAGTGGTCAATATCGTTTTCAGATTCCAGACAACTTCGCAGAGCTTAGAGGATGATGTGGAAATAAAAGTGATAGTAGAATCTGTTACAGAATTTGAGCCCGGGCTGGAGAGTTTCACGGATCAATTACAGGATCTCAAGGGTGCACAGGCTAGAGTCTATTTGATGTATGCTAGGTAGGATAATATTTAGTTTTATTGATACTCGACAATTGATTAAATACTTAGTTGTATCTGTGCAGTAAATCATAGACCATCTAGTTCTTGATTTAACTCTTTTGTTTATGTGTGACTATTTGGTTTATGTATTATGGTAAAATAATGGTAGGATGATTGAAATCAATTGTACCTCGTTACTTCGAAATTCAAGGGACTTAAAAAAAAACATTTCGAATTATGCGGAACCCCATTAATTCGAAATTCAAGGCATAGAAAAAAATCGCAATTCAATTGCAAAATTTCCCGAAAAATCGTAAAACTCTTGAAAAAAAACATTCATTTTGTGAATAATGTCTGTTTTTTCCATATTTTAAGAAATCATTTTGGAAACGCAATATTTATTATGCTAATACAAAACAAAACTAAAGTAGTACTTATTTTTATAAAATTTATTTACAATAAAATATAAATTTCTTAGATTCCAGAGAAATTTCCCTGAGTAGTGACAGGTTTTTTTTATTTATCTTAGAAACACCTAAGGGATGGATTTTGCTGCATTTGCTATTATACCCCTCAATTATACAAATTGAAAGTGGTGTCTTGTTTACTTTCCTTCATTAAGTCAATAGCAAACTTATTTTTTTTACTTTGATTTCAGCAAAATAGATGCAGAAGTTATATTTAGAGATGCAGCAGCGTTAAATATGACAGAAGTGGGATTTGTGTGGCTGGTGACGGAGCAAGCCCTCGCTGCTTCTAACGCTCCAGCTGGACTGCTCGGACTACGCCTAGTGAATGCCACCAGTGAACAAGCACACATACAGGATAGCATGTAAGATTTCAATTGCAATTTTAATACAGTGAGCATTATTTAGCAAATTACCATGATTCTCATTAATTTTTTGATAGGTTTATTTTAGGGCTAATTATTTTTTTTCTTATATTAAAAAGTATACAAAATATTTAAATAACTCTTGAATCTTCATTTAGACTGCATGCATTTCGATTTTGAGTTTTTAACTTATTCATAAAGATACCAAATAATAGAAATAAAAAATTCCCCTCAATAATTCACTGTACTGTACTTGGTTCAAAAAAAATTTTTGTACAGAATGTTCATAAATGATGTACTGAACACAAACCTATTTTGTGTACCACTTTTGGTCCTACAGGTCTTACTAATACTAAATAACAGAAATAAAAAATTCCCCTCAAAAATTTTTGTACAGAATGTTCATAAATGATGTACTGAACACAAACCTATTTTGGGTACCACTTTGGTCCTACAGGTCTTGACGGTATAGGTCTTTTCATATTAGCTTGCAATTAAGTTAGTGTGGATACAGTGCGTAATACGTGCATTGTTTCGTGTTAAGTTTACGGATACGAGAGGGGTGTATCCGAAACAATGCGCGTATTACGCACTGTACCCACACTAATTCATTTGCAAGTTTATATGAAAAGACCTATAACAGGTCTTGACTTCCTCATTTTGTTAAGTTTATGGATACGAGAGGGGCGTATCCGAAACAATACGCGTATTACACACTGTACCCACACTAATTCAATTGTAAGCTTATATACAGGTCTTGACTTCCTCAAGAAATTTTTTTCCATTATACATTTTGAAGACATTGTCACTCCATTTTAGCTTTGGCCCTTCCCAAGCTCCTGCTGCTCTTGCGTTCAAAAATAACTTTGTTGGTTGCCATCGGTCCATCCTCTCCACTCTGTCCAGCCACTTTGGTGGCTTCCAATTTTAATAAACCTTGAGATGCTTATCTCATTAAACAAAAATGTAAATAAATAGGTGGCTTTATAATATAGTAATAATTTGATGAAATGTTTCTGACAAACAATTATTATTTATTGTTTGAATAAATTTAATTCAACAAGAAGCCAAGAACTGACTAAACAGATTTTTTGTTACAAATATCTCACTTTTATTATTTACAGATATGTCCTTGCATCGGCCATCAGGGAAATGAATCAGACGGAAGCAATTTTGGAGGCTCCTAAAGACTGTGACAACTCTGGATCAATTTGGGAAACAGGGAAAACATTGTTTGAGTACATCAAGAAGCAAGAGATACTCAACGGAGCAACCGGGAAAGTGGCCTTTGATGACAATGGAGATCGCATATTTGCAGAATACGAAGTAGTGAATGTTCGCTCACCAGGTGATCAGCCAGCTGTAGGAAAATATTTCTTTTCAACAGTAAGCATCTTATTATTCGAAAGTTGTGTAATTTTTTCTTAAAAAATATAAATTGTCCAATACCTTTCTGTTATGTTTTTAAAATTTAAGTAATTTTTTTATATTCTGTTCTTCATGATCTATTAAAAAAATTTCAATTGATTGATTATTGTAATAGTATTATGTTGATGAATTGATTGAATGAATTGATCCACAGTTTTTTCACAATGTTTTATTTTTTTGAACTTTACATTTAATTGGAATTTGTCAAATATAATTCTTTAGTAGGGTTAGGAAATTAAAATATGCATCGACAACCATACACATCACATTATGCTGTACCACTTCGAGAAAGGGTGAAAAACTACTGGTTCATTATGCGATCTCAGTGATCTTTTCAGCGAAGGAAAGGTTAGTGAAAGAGCATGCCGAAAGTTACCAAAGCTTCAAAGATAGCCTTACCAGCTTAGATGACAAATCAGGAAAGGGCCGATCTTCGGATTTTGATGAGCAAGCCCTTCTGGTGACTGTGGAAGAGGACCAAAGTTGAACCACTAGGACAGTGGACTTCGCCTGCGGAATCGATCGTATTCCAAGCAAATGGGAAGCAGTAATTAAGATTGACGGAAATTACACCCCCGACTGATAATTGTACATAATATGTTTTGAGATTGCTTTCGTTTTAGTTAAGTTATAATATAATTTTTTTTTAATGGAGGATAATTATGCATCAACCCAATAAGTTAATTGATTTATTTGGCATTTGGAGATGAAGTAAATTAAAACTAATTACAATATGTACTAATAATCATCGCACTATTTTTAAGGAACAAAAAAAGATGCGACTCAAGTTAGACGAATCTCAAATATTGTGGATGGGTAAAAGTAAATCCAAGCCAGAAGGATTCATGATTCCCACTCACCTCAAGGTATTGACTATAGAAGAAAAGCCATTTGTCTATGCCAGAAGAATAAATCCTGATGATGGAGAGCATTGCGTTCACAATGAGATACCGTGTCCTCATTTTAATACCAGCAATGATGAGATAGGTAAGAAATGTTGTGTTGTTACCCTAACTTTTAGAAACAGATATAAGCTAATTTTATTTTTTATTCACATTACGCCAGCAAAATATTTTGTAATAATTCCATTTTGTTCCAATACAGTAGTCTATAAATTACATAATGTCCATATTGAAATATATGAGTGATCTACTTGATATTAGTTATCTGTTCAGTAAAAGGGCAAATTGGCAAATATTCCCTTTTTATTTGGACAAACATGCAAAGTCATATATTAATCTGAGTATATATTATCATATTATAAATAGAGTAGAACCTCATTAATTTGAAATTTTTGAATTTGGGATCCAAAAAACATTTAATTATTACTTAGCGTGGTCATTCTTTCAGATATGTTTTGCTGCAAGGGATACTGCATGGATTTATTGAAAGAACTATCAAGAACTATCAACTTTACATATCATGTAGCACTATCACCCGATGGTCAATTTGGGAACTATATCATGAAAAATGCTTCAGCCGCTGGAGCTAAAAAGGAATGGACTGGACTCATTGGTCATATTTTATTTTATTTATTAGAATTTAATTTAGTGGCTTTAATCATTTTCCTATTGCGTTTCTAAGCCAGCACAAGTACAATGTTTAAATGTTAATTTTTAGGTGAACTGGTGAACGAAAGGGCAGACATGATTGTAGCACCATTGACAATTAATCCGGAGAGAGCAGAATTTATCGAATTCAGCAAACCTTTCAAGTATCAAGGCATCACAATACTGGAGAAAAAGGTATAAATTAGAAATAATTAAGAATTTATATTTTCATTTGTGAGATGTTATGCTTATGTTATGTTATGGTGTTGCCTTCCATTGGCCCTGTAGAGGATGCAAGCGCAGATGAATTTGCTTTTTGCCTTCATTTGCCTTTTGAACGCTTCACTCAAGGCACTCATTCTTCTATGATCTATGAATTATTCCTGGAATTCTATATAAATAAGGTAATTTTTTATCAATTTACGAAAGAATTGAAGTAACACAAGTTTTTTTTCTTTTCAGCCCTCTAGGTCGTCCACTCTTGTATCTTTCTTGCAACCGTTCTCAAACACCTTATGGATATTGGTTATGGTATCTGTTCACGTAGTAGCTTTGGTATTGTATTTACTGGATAGATTTTCACCATTTGGAAGATTCAAGGTTGCTAACACGGACGGTACTGAAGAAGACGCGTTAAATTTGTCCAGTGCTATCTGGTTTGCATGGGGAGTATTGCTTAATAGTGGTATTGGCGAAGGTAATTGTACTCTTACATAAATTTAATTATATTTTTATTTACCGACTAT
Source organism: Agrypnia vestita (assembly GCA_016648135.1). Lineage (NCBI taxonomy): Eukaryota > Metazoa > Arthropoda > Insecta > Trichoptera > Phryganeidae > Agrypnia > Agrypnia vestita. The sequence continues at coordinate 184,691 of JADDOH010024364.1, read as the reverse complement.
CCAGATTTTCAGTTACACAATCTACCCCTGTTTCCAACTAGTCCACATAATCGGGGTTCAACTTTATGAATGGATGAATAATTTTCATGTCTTCTCAATTTTCTGCTGCACATTAAAATTTTTGTCATATGCTCTGGTCTCCAACAAATTCTACCAGAGACGGTAGAGACACCAGAAACGGTGCAATTTTATTTTCGTCTCTTCCATGATTAGTTTGAATAAACATAAATTGGAGAAGTAAATCATCAACAAAAGATGGAGAATGTTTCCTTCAGATAATATTTTATTTGATATCTCCTTCAGATGTTCTTGACCCAAAGTAATCAAACCTTAAAACCTCACTAATAAGATTGCACAGGTGCAAGATGCCATGGCAGGATTATAAAATAACCCAACACGGGTTACTTGGCAAGCAAACTGAGTAATATAACTGCCCCAAAATAGGATTCACATTCTTCTTCTCCTAGAGTCATGTCAGGTCCCCCCAATGTTGATTATCACTTGATAGTACATCTCCCTATCTCTAGCGACTCTAGTCCTTATCCCTGTCCAATCTTGTATATTACGGAGCCATGAGATTTGCTTTCTTTTGACACCCCATTTCCCCTCAATCTTGTCCTACCAGTGGGTGGTAGGAGGAGCATTATTAGTTAAACTTAAAATAGCTTTGATGAATAAATAAATTATTTTGGTTTTTTGCAGCTCTGTTTCACTTTTCTTCATTGTTTTGGTTGGTTTCTTTGCTCTATCATATTAGATGCTTATATTTTGATTCGGGTTTGATCCCATCCACTTTATAAAAATATGTGTAAAAATTTGTTTGATTAATCAAAATAAAAAATTATAAAACAGGTACTCCTAGAAGTTTCTCTGCTCGCGTCCTTGGGATGGTTTGGGCCGGATTCGCTATGATCATCGTCGCTTCGTACACAGCCAACCTCGCTGCTTTCCTTGTGTTGGAGAGACCCAAGACTAAGCTAACAGGCATTAATGATGCCAGGGTAAATAATATATGATTCGGTAATTTTCTATGATTTGCAAAATTTGTGTTTTTTATAGTAAATATGAAATTTCTTATCCAACTATCTCAAAAGACTGCTCTATAAGTTCATTATAAAGTATATATGTAGATATATGCATATTTTGCTTATTATTTTATTGGAAATATATATTTTGATGTAAACATTTGGCAAAAATAGGTCATTAAATAATGTTAGAAACATTAAAGATTTTGAAAATTGAATTAACTTTCGAACAGTTGGTAGCAAAGGTGTGGGTTAAATAGTGACAGTGTTAGGCCTCGGGTACGATACGAGCGGCAAGCGGCAGAGCGTACTGAGGTTAGTCATATCGTGGCCGGCTACCTTCACTACTCGGGCGCCTTGACGCTCTGACGCTTTACCGCTTGCCGCTCGTATCGTACCCGAGGCCTTATTGAAGAAAATTGGTTGAAAATTTAATTAAATTTGTGGGTTAATCATAATAATCACAAGTTTAGTGGAAATTGTTAACAATAAAAATATTAAAAATAATAACTTTTTGCACATAATATAATCAGATTAATATGGATGCATTTTCATTAAAGTTGAGAAATACCATGGAGAACTTGACATGTGCCACGGTGCGGGGATCCGCTGTGGATATGTACTTCAGGCGCCAAGTGGAACTATCCAACATGTACAGAACGATGGAGGCCAACAACTACGCCACGGCCGAGGATGCTATTCGCGATGTCAAGATTGGGTAAATGCTTAAATTATTTAACAAAATATGGTATTTTTAAAATAGATAACATCCGTCAAAACAAAAATAACACATTAGAAATATTAAGGATATTTTGCAAGAAATATTTGTCTATGTAATTCTACTATGTACTTGTACAGAATGAAATTCTGGTACTATCACTGATGTTTAGAATTAAAGCCTGTAGCTGGCGGAATATGAATGAAAGCAGGGGAAACGAGATCACTTAGGTGCATGTCTAGCTAATGTTAGGAATTAATGTAAAGCTGATCTTAACAAAGCAAATAGAATGAAAAAGTAACCCATAAAAACCAAGTTTTTACAATACTCCCTTTCTCATTTTCGGGTTTCGTGTCTAACATATGCGTCGGAATCTCCATACAACTTGTATGAAAAAACCAAAATTATACTATAATTTATTTATTTTTTTTAACGAAAATTTGATAGATCTTCTTGATCGTCGCCACGAGTCTACTTGCAAAGTTTCAGCTTGATTGAATCACGGGAAAAGGGTTCAAAATCAATCCAAAATTTTTTCATCAAGCAAGCAAGCAGATGCCACGAGCTAAAAGAAAGGAAGTAAATAAGGGTCATTGGTGGTTAGGTTGAGTGAATGAATGAGGATAGAATGATAAGAAAGATATGTGATGCAAGTGTTGACGGCGCCAGAATAAGAGGGTAGTTGCAGAAGACTTGGCATGACCAGGTTAATCAGATGCTGGATGATGGTCCTGTTAGGAGCCTCAAAAATTGACAAGCGCGCATGCAATGGTGTATGAATGTGGATATAGCAAGAGCTGCCTACCTTAGTGGAAAAAATAGCGTAATGGTAAGAATGTTAGTTACATAGTCTTGGTCTATAAACCTCTTCATCTATTTCTGTAAATAAAAAGCAATTTTTAAAAATGTATGAAAACTATAATTTAGAAATTTGGAGTATTGTGGCGAAATAAAAATATAAATACATTATATTTTGATAGAAAACTAATGGCTTTCATCTGGGACTCTTCCCGCCTGGAGTTTGAGGCTGCCCAAGATTGTGAGTTGGTGACTGCAGGCGAACTCTTTGGAAGATCGGGTTATGGAGTTGGACTGCAGAGAGGGTCTCCTTGGGCTGATTCTGTTACACTTGCTATTTTGGATTTCCATGAAAGTAAATATTTTATTCTTTAAGTAAAAAAGTCTCCATAAAAAATACTCAAAACATGATCAAAATAGGTCAATGAAGTCTGATGACATTTCGTAGCTATAGCAATCCAAACCTATTTTTAATTTAAACAAGTAACTTAATAATAACTGCTGATTGATTACTTATGCATTGATCAGTTTTGACGGTATCTTTTTTAGAACAAACCAATAACCTATAAAATAAAATAAGAAAACAATGATAATCAGATAAACGTAATAAATAGTTATATATTTAATATTATACAGTCTTTATTTCCTCTCTCCCATCCCTGTTGTATTCATGTTTCCGTCCGATAACTTATTAATTTAGTACTTTATTTTATGTCAGTAAATAAATGTTATCAATGCAGTTAATACAAAGTAGCTTGTTTAAATTCATATTAATTTCTAAATACAAAAATAAGGTTGTCTCTCATGATATCTGCAACTAGTTAGATTAACCCATATTGAGTTAAATTATAAATAATGAGTTTTATTGTTGAGATAATGGTAAGCACTTACAGTAAATATTAACTTAGTTATTTTTTTAAATGGAAAAATATCTAAAATTTTAAAGGTGGTGTGGAAAAACAATTTTTGCAGAATATAATTTAATAAATTTTACTTCTAATAAGTAGATTAGCAGGGTTCCACATAATTCAAAATGTTTTTGGGGGTCTTGAATTTCGAATTAACGAGGTTCTACTTTACTATCTAATAATATTGTACAATATACAAAAACATGTATCAACATGCAGAAACATGTATTTATGAAATTTAATTTAATGTTTTTGATAAAAATTGTGAATATTTGATATACTTTTACCTAATGAAAAATATTTTTTCAAGGTGGTTTCATGGAGTCTTTAGACAACCAATGGATTCTTCAAGGAAATGTTCAGCAATGCGAACAATTTGAAAAAACACCAAATACACTTGGATTAAAGAACATGGCCGGTGTTTTTATTCTAGTGGCTGCTGGTATAGCAGGTGGAGTGCTACTGATAGTGATAGAAATGGCTTATAAGAAACACCAAATAAAGAAACAGAAGCGCCTGGAGTTAGCTCGGCACGCTGCTGATAAGTGGCGTGGACAAGTAGAGGTAATGGTAGTATCGAGTGTTTCAGTTTCTATTTAAATGTATAGATGACTGCACTTGTTACTTTTATTATCTATCCCAGTAGATGGCACTGTATTTGACTCTCCCTAGACAGTATGTTTTAAGATTATATTCAATATAAGTCTGCTATTGGTTTCCCACATCAGTTTTGGTAGTCGCTCAATCTGACCTACTCTAAGAATAATAAAACTGAGAATACAAATCAGAAAAATTAACATTTAAAATTATTATTTACAATTTTTTTATTGATACCTAAGGTTTTATTATTTTATAAAAATAAAGCAACAAATTTCATTCCTTCGTAAATGGGAAATTTTGAAATCTCCAAGAAATTGGCACATGAGCATCAATTAGATAATTTTAGGCTCCTGACAAACATAGTCAACAGAAACAAGAAAGATATAAAATGTATCTTGGTTGTTTCTACATGTGAAATAGTAATTTCACTTCATTTTATTTGTTTCTTAAAATTTTTAGAAAAAGCAGAAATAAGTGATAAACTTCCTAAAATAATTTGAATTATAAATATTTGAAGTAAAAATGCACAAATAACTTAGCAGGATGCTGAAATCATCTGCATTCTTACTTATTAAAATCAAATGCAACTTATTTGAATGACAAATTATCACACAAAGCTATGATGCATTAAAAAAAAGTTTTCATTAAACAAATCAACTCGTACTGTAAGAAATTTTTTATTCGCGAGATTTATTTACATGAAAAATATCCTTCAAGTACAATAACAAATGGCATGAAATTTTTGTTTCCCTAATTTTGGTATTATGAAAGATGAAAGCATACAATACAACTTAATAATACCAATACCATATTTTAGATCAGCGGTGGCGAACCTTTTTACACACGCATTCCAAAAATTCTCAAATATTGTTTGTCGACTGTCTGATTTGCCGAGCGTCGTTTTTTTACTTAAATAACTATAATCAGCAATTATGCTGTAATTATTTTTTACTTAGAAACATGAAATGAGGCTCTTTTCATTCTTTAACGCAGTCTGATGAGATGGAACAGGTTCATTCACTTTTCCGTATTTGGTTTAGTTGGTCCTTCCTCATTCATCCTTCTGAGCAGTTTTTGATGGGAAAAAGAGTTTTTCAGAATTTGATTAAAATGTTTGAAAAATTCATAAACAAAAAAATTCATATCAGTTATTTATTTAATGAGATATCTGGTTCAAATGTTATCACTTTTAGTAATATGCACGTCCAAGTAGATTCATCAGTCAATCTATTTCTTGAACTACATTTTATAAAATTCAATTCAGAAAATAATGACTCATGAGCACACTTAACCGTGTATCGCATATAAACATCGTGTATCGGCCGTACGTAATGCGGAATGTACCCTGTCTGCCATGCAATTTCACACACGATTGCTGTGTTTTAGACACTTTTTTTTATGGTTATATTCATGTAAAAATCAACAATAATCGCTAAGAAATTGCAGTTTCTGGTTCCTCAATATACATACTTCAATAATTACTAATATTTCAATAATTACTTATTCATTAATTATGAAAATAAGTAACGAAATTTACTGTCAGAAATGTACGCATATGTTTATCGAATAAAACCGTGGAAGCAATAACACTAAAGATATTATATTTCAATATTTTCGTTCTAAATATATCAAAAAATATAAAAATACAATAACAGATAAATAACACAATTAATGCGCGGTTCAAAGACGACATTAGAAATGATTTTTTGCCGGTTTACGCGGCAAATGAGGTTACTTGACAAATTTAACCCATTCATTCATTCAAAAACTTGAGATACAACAAAGAACAAGTTTAAAAACCTATAAACGCAGGTAAAATAGGCCAAATTCGCATATCTGTCTAAGGAGTGCAGATCTTTCACACAGAGGGTACAAAAGTTTTCGTGCAGATCTGCGCTTTGGCACACGACTGGTTAAAAGATAATACATTTTTATACGAAAAAATAAATATAAGATGAAGAGTCTGGATATCCTACCTATGAGTTATCTATAAAAAAAGTTGAATGTGTAAATAGTTCACATGCCAACTAAATTGTTGTATGTGTCATCTATGGCATGTGTGCCCTAGGTTCGCCACCACTGTTTTAAATCACGTTCACAGTAATTGCGGCTATTTCAATGATTTATTACACTTTTTTCTCATACAAACCATTTTTTATGTTGCAGCAATAGCTAACTATTGTTGTTACGGTATATACGTATATGTAACTGCACTTTTACACTTATTACACTTTTTTGTTGTTGTTACGGTATATACGTATATGTAACTGCACTTTTACACTTATTACACTTTTTTGTTGTTGTTACGGTATATACGTATATGTAACTGCACTTTTACACTTATTACACTTTTTTCTCATACAAACCATTTTTTATGTTGCAGCAATAGCTAACTATTGTTGTTACGGTATATACGTATATGTAACTGCTGGATAATAATCCCGTGGATACATGTATGTGTTAATTTAATTTGAATCCAAAGAAAAAAATTATACGTTTTAAATGAACCTTTGTTCGGATGTTGTGGTATTGCATGTCAGATTTAAAAAGTATATCATGAATGAAAATAAATATTCAAATAATTAATTTCCAGAAACGCAAGACACTTCGAGCATCATTAGCAGGTGGCATTCGTCGTCCTGCTAATGGAGTTGGCGAGCCCCGCACTGTAAGTGGAGCTCTGGAGAGTGCTGCTAGGATTCGCCGGGGTCCCCTACCACCCTTACCTCATAGACCCCCAGCGTACACTCCTGATGTGTCGCATCTCATCGTTTAAATTAGTGGCGTACGATAAGCGGAAACCTTTCATACCTTGTATGGTACATGCAGACTGATGCAGAAAAAGTATTAAATGGGTATCCGTCCCTCGATGATAAAAGTATTCTCAATCAGAACTGTTGTTTTTATTTTTATCGTGGAAAAAAGATCAGATGAAAAAACCATTTAAAAACTAACATAAAACTTAATAATGTCTCACAGATTTCGGAAAAAGTGAACAGACTCGAGATGTTTTCTATAATATTCATAAATGTAAACTTTTAATAATATAAATATGAAACTTGAGTAAGCTATCGCTTAAAAAAAAACTTAAATTTAATTTATAGATAAGAACCTGGTAGAGGAGGGATGCTTGTAACCAAACAAAATAAAGCATAATAATACAGTACTAATGTATGTATAATAAAAATGTTAAAACTCAATGTAGACTAGTACATAGGTATACATATAATAATTTAAATTTAATTAGTGGCTGTATAAACCATATTTGAAAATAAATAACATATTTTGATATTGAGCTGACTTAAAAGTAAAGGCATTGAATGTGTTCATTGCTGGCACCACATGACCCTATGTGTAATACAATTGGTACCATGCTACTATTATACATGTTTGCCCATCTTTTCCGTTTTAACCGAATTTAAACAAATAGCGCAATATGGTTTTGAGTCATTTTTAGACTCAGCACAAGGCGATTTATCACTCTTCGTCAGTTCCAATTGATCTGTCAATTACATCGGTTTGTTTGGCGCATTTTGTTAGCAATGAACGCATTAAGAAACTTTGGAGAACGATACACAATAGTTAATATAATAATAATTAATTTCAAAAACTTTTGTACACAAGAAAGAGTCTATGAATGAGGAAATTTGGATCGATGGCTGCAGGGACAAATGTCAAGCTCAACCCAACTTCAAAGGTCGAGCTCAACCCCGACTTTAGGCTCAGATAGAAAATAGGAAGAAAATCTGCACATACACATGTAATAAAAAAATCAAAAGTAAAATTAATATTTTACTTTGTAAGACTTTAATTTTACGTAGTGAAGAGTATTTCTATCTTGAAATGGCAATTGTCATCCTGCTAAAATGTTGAAGGGCTCTTTAAGAGTAGAAATTATATACGTACAGAGTACCCTAGAAAATAGAAATATGTATACATAGAGCTTTTACCAAAGCCTCGCAACCATACATGATACAAACCAATGAATAAGAGCATGGTTTAAATACAATTTTTAATTTGTAAACTTTTAATGAAAAGTGACAAAATAGAAGAATACTTCTTGAGCTTGATTTATGGATTAAGTAGTGGAGATGTGTGAGACATGAAACGTAATATGTATGTTGCACATTGTTCCAATGATCCAGTGTATATTTGATGTTTAATAAAGTGTATGTTAGACAATTATTTTAATGCTTACCTCTCCCCAATTTGTGATAAAAAATAGAATATATATAATTTAGAGTACTTTAACTTTTTGTTTAAATTTTAGAAAAACTGTGGATTAATTGTACTAACTTGGTGGGCTTAACACATCTACATTTGCTTAAAATAAATTTTACAAGAGAGCTGTTTGATGTTCCAAAAGATCCGCTTTTACGTCAGTTTTTTCTCTGAAAACATTTTTGAATTTTGTATTGCGGAGAAGAGTATTTTCTACATATTGGTACAAAAAAGTAAAAAATGCATTTTTGGTACATGTCTGAGTTAACACAGGGACCATCAATATTATTAGTAAAACTAGGAAATTAGAAAATATTAAGAAATATAGGAAATTAGAAAATATTAGGATATAGGAAATTAAAAAATATTAGAAAACACTTTGAAATATAGGAAATTAGAAAATATTAGAAAACACTTTGTAATTGAAAAATATTTTTCAGTTTTATAATAAGATAGTTGAATTGAGCCGCTGGATTAATGCATATAGAACTTGAGTGCTTACACAGTGTTGAAATCTGTATAATAAGATTAGAATACACTAAGGCACTTGTGTGGAAAATCGTTGGTGGATAGAGTGAGGAATGAAAAAATTAGAAGTGAATGTAATGCTGGCTGTAGTATGGTAGACAGAATAAAGAAAGGAATGCTGAGATGGTTTGGTCATGTAGAACGTATGAGCGAGGAAAGGAAGGTTAAGAAAATATAAGGGGTGAGTATTGAAGGCATCAAGAATAGAGGGAGTCTGCGAAAGACTTGGCATGATCAGATAATACAAATATTGGAGGATGGCCCTGTTAAGATAGAAGAATAGGGCGTTCTATCCCTGTGGCGAAACAGCTGATGGTTAGTTGGTTTAGAATGCAGATCATGTTCTAGTGTATCAATAAGCGCTTTTAATTAAAATAAAACCGTGGAGGGCATGGAGACAAAAAGAGGACCATTCTTCATTTTAAACCGAAAACAAGGGTGTAGGTGAACAATTTTAAAACAACTGAAGTAAATTTATATTTTATAAAAAATTAATAATTTTTAATGATTAAGCTACGAAAGGTAAAAAATAAATCTTTATCCAACAAATAAAATGAATATATTTCCATCAATATACATTATAACAACTTTTTTTCTCAATAAGAAGACGGTACAACTATATATAGGTAAAATGGAATGAACAACAGCCACCAACACCAAACAAAGCCTTAATGAATGGCATATAATATAATGGTGGGAAATATAATATCTATATATGTTACACAAACAGAATTTTCCATTTTATCATAAATACACACCGTTTCACAAAGCATGAAAACCACTGCATTAAATAATTTATATAAAAAAAATCATGACACTTTTGTAATATCTTATGTGTAACAATTACTTTATTCTAGAGATATAGATATATGAGAATTTATTAAAACATTGCACACATAAAGGGAGAATTATGATAATCCAAAAATACACATAGTTTGGGGTGAGATATACCGTAACAATTGCGAATTAAAAATCTTACCTTTGTCTTAATTATTACTGTGATTTATTGGTGAAAGGGAAGTCTTGTTTTATGACACTCCTGTGATTTTTCATACAATTATTAGTCATTTGACAAGTGAGGCCATTAGAACATACTTCTAAAAAATATATATTTCATTATGCTATTGATAGTATAGGTACATCCAATGAATACAAATTCAGTGGGAAATATTATTGCATACAAGAAAACACTATTGTAGAACAATGTTGTATTTTACAATACTTCCCATCTTTTCTAGTTTTTATAACTTATTGGCACTATTATAATGTGTTCACAGAATTTCACACATAGTGAGGTTACTTCACAAATATATACCAACATTGCATTAAAGAGAAGGGTGATCGAGAGACATATATTTTTTATAATTTAGGTATTTGAGAACAAATATATTTTACAAGTTAACAATTTTCAAAATTTTAACAAGAATACAATTACAAATTGACAAGTTTTAAAGCAAATTTTATACATTAATATGTAAGTAGCACATAAAAACTGCTAGGTGTGAAAGTAGTACTGAGTGAGAAAACTTATAAACGTGAAAATAATGAATTTAAGTAACACTTTCACTATAGTATTTTCTGATTTTGGTGTACTTTGACATGTTTTATGAAAACTTTCAACAAAAAACACTTAAGTTTCACACTTATAATTTTGGAGTAAAAAATAAAAAATCAACAATAACAAAAATAGGCAGATGTAGATATAAGAAAAGAAATTAAATGGGATATATAGGTACTCTAAAATATATCATAAACAAGTTAAAAGGGCATGCATTGTAAATTCAGAATATTAATGCATCTATACTTAAGTTCCTCAAAAAATTACCAAAATTTAGCAAAAGTTTGTTTGTACTGCCCTTCCCGCAACTCCGAAAACCTGCTCGAGGGATCAAAAGGGAGATTGGATACCAGGCAACATACATAAGCATTGCAGTATGTTCTTCTATTGGGAATATTAGATCCCTTTCAATAAGTAACTATCACAAATATGTCATATAAAAATAAATTAAATTGCAAAAAGTGGACAAGTTAAACTGGCACAAAATTTAAACAATTGTTGACAACTAAACAATATCACCTTATTCAGCAAAAATAAATTAATTGGAAGAAATATAATAAAAATAATTGTCACACATGTTATAAATCGCGAGTTTACAGATGAATGAAATTTTCAGATACTAACAGATAATTCTTTGGATAAGCGCAAAATATGTCTTTTTATCCAAATTACACATTCGTGGTAATGTTTATTTGTTGACGATATTAGAATTAAAAATGTAAGAGTTTTTAATACTCATTTCTTGAAAGTAATTTAGTTTTAAAACAAAATATTGTGACAAAAAATAGCATGCAACACTCACAATGAAAATTTACATACAGGTATCATCTAAGTACTTTACGTAGCGGCTAAATTCATTAAACATAATTTATTTATGATGTATAAACGGTTTCTGATGAAATTATTATAAGGTATAACAAGACAACAATATATTTAGTATCAAAGTACTGAGGACATTTAAAAAAATGTTGCATTTACATGCTGTACTATCAAGCACATCTAAACTATGACCATCCAACAGATTGAGGTAAAGGACCATACTTTTTAAACAATAAGAGTATTACAGAAAATTTCTCTATCAATGTATGTGAAAAAAAAATGTTTTGACTCATCAGTATCATTGTCAAATCTCAATATTAGATTTTTTTTCATTTTTTGGTGATCTTTATATTTAGATTTTATTAAAATGGTAGATGCCTAAACAAACAGAACAGAAGAAGTTTGCATTTGTTTGTTAGTGAAAACAATACACTCATAACACTCAAACATTCATCATAACATGGATTGATATTGGAGAAAAATATGGCATAGTCAATTGTGCACTCACTTTAAAATACTTGTTCATCAAATTTAGTAAATATTTATATTATGTACCGAGTACATAAAATTTGGGAACAAATCACAATTTTTGTTCATAATTATATTGCATAAAAAACATAGCTTAATACAACCTTATTTTGGGGAATGGGACCCTGCCTGACACCGGGATGTATTAAATAAAACAGTAAATATTTTTAATTGAGATAAACTACAGATATATCATAGAGACGAAGCTATTGATGTAAGAAAGACCTTTTTGAACATTTACAGAGCTTACAACATGTCATTGGGTGGCTTAAGTAATCACTTTATACAACATAATATAGAGAAGTCCATTACTAGCAGCGACATATGTATACTGTTCCACGGGAATGACAAATTTCAAGCAAAGATGGCGATGGCGTAGTAGTGTATTGAATAAAGTGAGATACACAAATACCATACATAGAACATAAAAAATTTGATAAACACGTAGTTTATGACGGATGGAATTGGTGAATGTTACATTGTGTGACTTAAGTGATCACTTAAGCCAGCCAATAACATGTCTTAAGCCATGTAAACGCTTAAAAAAGACTTACGTACTTTCCCCATATAGCTTCATCTCTGTGAGACACCTATAATAATTTATCTTAATTAATGATGATCCCTCTGGAGACAAAATTCAGTAATTATGTTCTTAAAATTTTGAACATACTCAAAAAATATAGTAAACTTTGTGTCTATCAACCTGTGCCAATTCAGTTAGTACTTAGTACTGTTTGCGTGGCTTGAGTAGTTAGTACTGTTTGCGTAATTAGTTGCGTGGCTTGCGTAGTTAGTACTGTTTGCGTGGCTTGAGCAAAATAAATTAGTGATGTGATTTGCTTTCACTATCACACAAATTTTTAAAAAAGCAGAATAAACAAAAAAGGTTAATAAAAAATTCAGTATAATAAATAAAACTTTACTTTAAATAACATAAATTCTTTTGCAACATCAATTCAAGAAATGGTTTTCAGACTTTTTTCTCACAAGAAATAGTAACACATATCACAGTACCTAGCTGAATAAATAAAAAAGATTTTTTACTTGAAAATGTCACTTATCACGATAAATAAATATTACAAAGAAAACAAAAGACTTGTGCCCATAAAAAGTTTAATGAAAATGTTCACGATAAAAATATCCTCATATTGTAATATAAAAAAGTGATTATTTAACGAGAGATCTTTAGGTTAAAATTAAATTGTCTAATTAAGTATGAAATAAAAGGATCAGTATTCTTACAATAAATGCCTAGTAGTTTTACAAAGGCAACAATAAATTCTAGGATATAATTGGTTCATGAAAAATGAAATCGAACCAAGTTTGAAACATTCTGCAGTTTCTTTGGACGTGCATATACATATATAAATATTCTCCTTGGACATATTACAGTATATATTATATGTGGGGTATAAAAGTAAAGGCAGCAATATCCAGAAAAAAATTAATGCAGTCATCAAGGATTACTAATTTATAAAGTACTGAATTCGAGATTTTACATAAAACATAGCCTATAAATTTAAAGGAAACATGAATATGAATGGGATAGATATGTAAAATCTAGAATTCAGTACATCTAAAATTAGTAATCCTCGGTAACTGCATTCAAAACATATTTTTGGATATTTCTGCCTTTGCTTTTTTACCCCACATATAGTCTCATAGCTAGTAGCAAAAACTTTACAGGTGGATTTCTGTCTTGATAATGAGTCAAAAATGTTCAAGCAACCATGACCTAGTATGAATAATTATGGAGACATGCAATATCAAAGTTTGCATTTTTTTTTACTGATTTATTTTTTGCGAAAAATTGAACTATCATTACAATAACATATATCAATTATGAACAATTTATTCGCTTCAATACAATTCAAATAAAATGATAAAAAAGTTGAAAAAAATATTTTCAAGTTTTTATCATTTTATTTGGCTTGTATTAAAGCAAATGAGTTTTTCTTAATTGACGTAAGTTACTGTAATGATAGTTCAATTTTTTGCAAGAAATAAGCCAGAAATATAGAAAAAAAATGCAAACTTTTTTATTACATATCTCCATAACTATTGATATGGTCATGGTTGCTTGAACATTTTAGAATCATAACATGACTCATTATCAAGGCAGAAATCCACCTGTAAAGTTTTGCTACCAGCTATGAGACACCCTGTATATAAATATACAATATTTTTTTTCTTTCACATATGCTGACACGGAAAAAATATAACCAGCTTAGCTACATTCACAGATGTTTATATAATCACAAAGCACTTTCTATCATCTCATCATCTTACAATGTGATAGTATCACTCGATTTTAGAAGCATATGTAAACATTTTACATTCATGATAAACTCCATTGTGACACATTTGGATGATAATATAAAAAAACATGATTTTACAAAGAAATAATACATCATGAAGTATTATTATTACCAGGGTTCGATTTTTTTTATATATATATATCCGATGTATATCAAAAATTGGATATATATCCAAAAAAAATTCTCCTTTTTTGCACACGTCGATTGATGCAAACTCGAAATAATTAGGAAATTTATTTTTTTATTTTGTACATGAATTATTATTTATTAAATAAATGAATTGCATACTGAAAAAAGCTAATATAAGCTATTATTATTTTTTATTTTATTTTATTTTATTTATTTATTCATACGCCAATCGGCTATATATATTGATTTTACAAAAATAATAGACTTAAATGAATGGATTAGGAAAATTGCACATATATAAAAAAACAATACTAGCATAGTAACAACATGGTATAATCATATAGGGTTGAGGGTAATTTTAATACTGTGATAACAATCTTTTTGCCGCTGATGAGAATGAGACGTATGATTCATCGAAGAAGTTGATATCAACACAGTGGCTATTCACCAGATTGGCAATCCTATTTCTTGGGCCATTGTACACGTAACTTTTTGTGGATTTAGTGGTTTCTAACAATCTACGCACTCTTAGATCCGGCCTAGCAGTGATAATGCCAAATTGTTCCAGGATCTCGGGCGAGTCTATCTGTCCGTTGACAGATTTGTAGAAGGTCAGATCAGACAATTGTCTTCGAGTGATTAGTTTGCTGATTCTAAATCTGTTATATACGGTCTCAATATCTCCTGGTGATCGTGTACGATAGGCGATGCATTTACATAGTTTGCGTTGTATTCTTTCGAGCTGATTGATTAGTTTATTGGTATACGGCGACCAAATGACAGAACAGTATTCTAAAATCGGTCTCACAAGACTGTCGAATAGTCGTACCAGCGTGTAGACATTGCTGAAGTCCTTCCCAGCTCTAATGATGTAACCAAGAGTCTTGAAAGCTTGTGACGCAACTTTCTCCATTATTTATAAGTTATAAAAGTTGCTCTTTTTAATTTAGTGTTATGGGTGTTGGTTTCTTTGTGTGAAATAAAAAATGGATTATATGAAATAAATTAAACTAAAAAACAACCATAACACTTTCTAAAATACAACTAGCGCCATCTATTAACGACCGCAGAAAGTTTTTTTTGGATATATATCGAAAATAAAAATAAAGCCGTAAATATTGTGATATATATCCGCGGATATATATCCTCGAACCCTGATTATTACACTGGCAATATAAAGTCAAAATTCACAGAACATTGACATTTTATTCATGAATCGTTCACATCTCAATTGGGTGTCAATTGTAACTTTGGTCCGATTAAGCCTCTCATCATATCAAAAGTGTTACCATCTGGCTTTAAGGATATATTCCCATTAGGACCAGCTGCTCGCAGGTAGCCGTATTCATCCAGACCAAGTATGCGACACTTTGTGGGTTCCAAATCAGTAGCGCCTTCTTCCAGGACATTTACTTCTTCATCTCTAAACAATGAAAAACACTAAATAAAAAAGGCTTCAACAGCTACTGAATAAGTCGCCTTGGTCAATCCAAAGAGATAATTTTCTTATTGGATTAACCAAAGCGACTTTAAATAAAGATAATTAAATACTTAATATATTGACTGATGCGGCAATTACTTTGTGGTGCAATAAGATTATGTATTTCAATTTACACTAAATTAAACTTTGTAATATTTGAGTTATTTTTTTATTTTCTCAATATTTCATTACATATTAAGTATTATGTCATCCAGCTCCAACATAATTAATTTTCTCTATGGTATTCGTAAGAAAAAAATAAGTTTCAACATTATCTGTAAAATATTAATGAATGTTGCTTGCATGAGTTCGGCTTTGTACAGTAATGAAAATACAGAAATTAACAAAATGCAAAAACCAATCCATTTTTAGATATGCTATATTGGCATTGAATGTAGAGAATGAAAGAGTAGCTTGTTGGTGTGTGGTCATGACGCTCGCCTAGTAATCTGGCCGTCGGTGGTTCGAGCCCCGTTCCAGGACACCAGCAAGTTAGCCCTATTTTCATGGCACATGCTTTTAACTAAGTTTGAAAATAGTAAGAATATTGATGTTAAATTCAAGAACACATTCTTATTACGAAATTGCAATTTTATCAATTTCAATTTGAATTTTGCTTATTTCCATAACTGTCTATGTTTCATCCAAAGCGTAAAGAATATTTTATATTAAAAAATGAATGAAGAAGACTCCCCCGAAGTTTTTGCTACGCGAAGCTACGAGACCCCCTGTATGTACATAAACTTTTAAATGAATATAACTA
This sequence comes from Agrypnia vestita, assembly GCA_016648135.1. NCBI lineage: Eukaryota > Metazoa > Arthropoda > Insecta > Trichoptera > Phryganeidae > Agrypnia > Agrypnia vestita. The sequence goes on along the minus strand of JADDOH010024364.1, from coordinate 168,298 downwards.
AACAACATTTACTAAATAAAAATGATGACTTGTTTCTCTTTAATATCAGGCTAACTTCCCAGCATTTAAATGTAATTTTAAAAAAATACAAATGAAATTTAGATATGTACATGCAGTGGAACCCTTTTTTAGAAACAGGAATGCGTAAATTTATGGTAATACTGGTAAAATAAATTTGGTGACAGTGTGATTGATTATAAAAAGTTTTGTGATTTTAATAAATTTTGTTACATATTACGCTTTATTCCTGCAACTACCCACTAGAAACAAAATGAATTTTGAAAAATGAGTTCTAAGTGCATTGCTCAATTCAAAAAATGTATCTAAACTAACAACATAATCCAAATTATCAATACCAGTCTTAAGTTACCTGATTGGAAACACCCAGTAAAAAATAACATAAATTATTTTAAAACCCAACAAAAATATCACAATTTGTAATTATGTTCTACTGTTTATATATGTTACAGCGAATTTGCATTTTTAGTGAGACTATACTTTCACTAGTAAAAATGTACTTTTCCCGGTCGGGCAGAGTGAGGGCAGTGAAAACATTTAAATCAACGAATTCTCAGATTCACTACACATAATCCGTGAAAATACATTACTCAAAGCATAGACAATATATCGGTGAAACCATCAATTTGTACACGTAATTCTTAAAGCGTAGAAAGTATAAAGGCGGCACTACACTAGGCGATTTTTATTCATTTTGCGGTCCTATTTTAACTCCTAAATTAAAATAGGACAGCGGCACCGCAAAACGAATACGAATCGCGAAGTAAGGTGTCGGCTGAAAGATCGCGCACTCGGGTTTTTTATGATATCTGACGACTGCCGGAACAAAACGAGGTTATGTCACCATGTAAATATTGGGGGGTTAAGGGAAAATTTTTATTAATGAATATGTATTTTGTCAATTAAGTTTATTAAATATGTTTTTTTTATAACAATACAACAAAAGTTTATTTCTTACAAATATAGAAACATAAATAAACATACACCCGGTATTATTAATTTTAAATGAACCTTTAAAAGTGCGTCAAGTAACAAACACTCGATGCGAAAAATACAAAAATCAAAGAGATTCTAAGTCATCATTTACGTTTGAATTCATTCAGATTCTTCCGCATTTCCAATTTTCTATCTTTTTATCAAAAATGTGTCTAATGTCGTTTGCGTTTCTTGTTTGCGCACGTGTAAGCACGGGTGGTAGACGTACAACATAAAGTGCGCGGTTTTTAAGTTCGTAAACTTAGGGCCGGTTGTTTCAAGTTGGATTAAAGTAAGCGTTCTTTTAAAGCATAGATTTGTACGTTCTCCACCAATCAGACGATCCGTTTTCGTAAAAATCTATGCTTTGATCGACCGCTTACTTTGATCGAACTTGAAACAACCGGGCCTTACTCGGCTCGACGTCGGTGACAGACGTGAAGCTTGCTCGCACCGTATCATTTTTATGAGTTTAATCGACTGTCTTTTGAATTATAAGATGATCAGAATTTCGTAAGTGTTCGCGATTAAAATTTTTTAAATATATTACGTTTTAGTTACCTACCTAAACTAATCATTGAATATCAAAGACCAGTCCAGAAGTGTGACAGTTCGAGAAACAGAACTATCGCCACAGAATAGAGAATATGCTATCGCTCAAAGGATAAAAATTAGAAATACTGTCGCCTTGTGATGACTTTGGACTAGACTAGAGTAGAATGAGACACAAAACGCAAAATAAATTTTGAAAAACAAGGTCCATGTGCCATTAGATTCTTGTTATAAAATCATATAATGAAGAATTGGTGCAGACGAAACTTTCAACACTTCAAAATGACTATTTTAATAATATCCGTTACCTACATAATGTTGATTTGCACAGAAGAAATTAATAATGCAGTAAGAACCTTGTTCACGCAATGACTTATTAAATTGTTATTCAAGGCCCGGTTGTTTCAATTTGGATAAATAAAAGTTCGTTTAAAAGAATAGATTTTTACGGAAACGGATTTCAGACTTGTCAAATTTAATTTTTGACAGTTCGGAAACCAATAAATTCACTAGTAAGTGCAAGTTAAAATATTGTATTCATTTCTATTGGTGAAAAACTCTTTGAATATGATAAGAATGACCTTGAGTATACTTTCTCTAAAATGCCAGTGAATGATGGACTCACTAGAAAATCAGATTCACTGTAACACATATATATTTGAAGACATGGTAAATAATTTTGATGCATCAGCAAACATAATGATGACCTTGTGATAAGTTTTGGTTAAAATAAGTGTTAAGAGAATAATTTATGAGATCTCACCTATGAAGCCAATATTTATAGTAGAGGTCAAAGAATTCGGTGAAATCGTTGGACTCTCTTATGCGCTCATATAAATATTCTAGCCGATTTAAAATGAGAGCTAAAAGCTTCTCTCTTTCCAGAGCAGGTAATTCTTTGTTGTGATCTTTTATGAGATCATTAAGGCATTTTGTCGGAGAGGAGTTATCTAAATTGATGCCAATACCTATGAACAACACACAATGTATTATACAAAGCATCATATATTTAATGCAAGTGTAAATCATATGCAGGACTACTGTGTTGACAGTGACAAGATATTCAAATACATATACATTTATTTAATATTATGCATAAATTTGCAAGGCAAAAGGTACAAACATATAGAAAATAAAATACTAATAAATAAAAAATGAATACATGGAAAGTTAACGTGCAATACATAAAATTAAAGGGCAAAGCAATAATAAATTTTCTTACCTATGTTGAAAACCATATGATCACCAATGACATGTGTATTAAGAATTAAACCACCTAGTTTGATTGACCTACCAAAATATATGTCATTCGGCCACTTTATTCTGAAAATAAAATACATACAAGCATTAAGAAATGTGTTAGAGGCAAAAAATAAAAATAAATGTCAGTTTTGTGCTTAAACTTATGCAAAATTTAATGAGTATAATAATTACATCCGATGACGAGTATAATATTATGGACTGATATACACACACACAATTTTAGACAGGCATCGGTCTCTAAGTATTATGACAAAAAAAGTTCCATGTTGAAACAGGTTAACCACGTGGTTAAGGCGGTACATTCACTACAAATGCATATTTCGGCGTTTTTTTACGATAATGTGGGTTTTTATTATTCATTTATATCAGAATGTATATGATAGATTGCAATTTTTTTAGGGCGATAACTTAGATAGAACCTTTATTCTTATAGAAAAGTAATAAACTAAACATTATTTACAATAATTAAGAAAAATATAGACATTAATCCACAGGCCACGGCAAAAAAAACCTTTTTAATGTTCCCGGGCGTAGAGTGGTTCGTTTAAAATTTCTATATAAGCATAATATGTTTTTTTTTATACGTATAAAGTTTACTTAATTATCTAGAATCCGTACGTAGGAAATTAAGAAATATTCAATATTAAAAAAGATATAATTTTTGAAACATGCTTAAATATTTACGTTTTTTGGTAATTTTCAAACGTTGTTTATTCATATAAAAAGATGATTTTAAACGATATATTGTATCTATATTCGCACTTTGAGTCTTCATTCACTATTAAAAAGCTAAATTTTTTATAAAAAACACGTTAATTATTATTTTAAAATAAAAATTCTAAAGTATGAAAAACGACATCGTCAACATCAGACTCCATGTTAGATGCCGTCTGGCCACGGCAGGGGTCAGTCGTGTTCATGTAGCCGAATATTCCTCGTCGTTTATTTCACTATTCCTTGTACTTTTACGCCAAATTTGACATTTATATGAATTATTATTATATAATATGCTCAAAAGCAATTGATATCTCCCATATATTAAGGTTTTATATGGATTTTCGAACGGTTTCATCCTTTTTAAACTTTGAACTTGCGTCACATGTCAGTTTCAGTATTATCCTAATTCAACAATTATTCCAGATCATTTGAGGTATGAAGATACATACTGTACGCGCCGTGCGCATGCGCGTTCGCGTCTCCCATATATTTATTTCTTGTTTAATATTAAAGGTATTCATTATGATATGAAAAGTATTTCAGAATTATAAATATGTTTTTTAAATTCTATTCAGTAAGTAATTATTGGACGAAAATAAAATACGGGAATTTGTCGATAGATAAAATAATACATTTTGATATACGCAGTACGCACGTGGGGCTAGGTGATTGTTTTGTATTGTCATATTACGATATGCATTGATTTAAAAATGAGTTCAGAATTATTACTATGATTCTTAAATTATTTACGGAAAATAATAAGTCGACTCAAATAATATAAGATCATTTGTCTAAAGTTAAATAAGTAAATATTTTGATACGTGAGGTACTTCTGTGGGGATACCTGACGCGGACGAAAGCAAAGAATATATGACCATTTCTTTCTATCAAACCTTACTGTTTTAGCAACGTATGTACCATAAATATGTAACGAACATGTAATTTTCACTCGATTTGCGCTCAGATGACATGTCGCGCACGGCTTGAAAGGACATGATCTATCGATGTAATTTGACAGCTATGCATGTTTGTGAATCGGCTGTATGACTGAAATAACCTATGTATAAAAGCTGTGTACTTATATAGATTCTTTATCTTTGTTTTTTTTTATCATATATATTATTATTTGCAATAAACATTTTTAAAACATTTTTTTTTCCGTATATTTATACTATAGTAATTTTGGACCTGAACCCGCCGGGTTTTCAAAATATTAGACCCGGACCCGGCGAGTTTCAAAACCCTGGGTTTTCAGAAGCCCTAAATTGGGCCTCCTGGCCTGTTGAAGTGTAAAAAAAATAATTATAAAAAATCATGTTCAGAAATAAGGCAATGAGAAACAGTTTGCGTATTTTTCAATGTGTACAGACTCGACCGTGTAATAATAGAAACATGATGGTGCATGTAAAACAAAATATTTAAGTGACATGTAACTATATTAATATTAATTCAGCACACCGAAGAAAATTAATATTTTTAAGGGAATTCTAACTCGTATTTTGACCCTGCGACGCACACACAAAGGTTTTTTTAATAAACCTTTCCCCAAAACATACAACGTAGTTTAAATCTCGATGTAAATAAAATTATTAACACATTCATTTTAACTAGCATCCGCCTGACCAGTCAAAGTAGGTACTATAAGTTTTAGGACAACCTAATAAATAAAGAAAAAAACAAAATGTTGATTCTTAGGAATGTTAACATCCCTTCCACCTATTGTGAATAACTTAACATTTGTTTACGTTTTAGAGCTTTCTGATTGGTTGAATTCATTAGTTTCAAATCTGTCAAACTTAAAGACATCCCAATTGACGGCGTCACAATGTTATATAATTAGCTGTCAAGATACAGATATTGCTAAAAGATCCAGACATTGCTATTTTCGGAATCGGGCCGATTGTCTGTAATATTTGTAAACTAATGATAATGTGATGTTAAATGATAATCATATATTATTTTGTGCAATAATAACCCTATTGCAGACAAAGGAAACTGAATTTCCTGATTTTAGAGGTGCGAAAAAATATTAAACAAAAAATATTTTTTATTTTGCTGTTCCTAATGTTATAATAGTTTTAACTGTTATAAAATTAGATTAATAATATTAAATTAATAATAGTTTTAACTGTGGGTTGAGCCCTGATGACCTGATATTAATTTTTCCGAAATTCAAAATAAATTACTAAACTAACGTACTTAACATCATGTCACTTCCCTGCATGACTAGGTAAGCCACACTCTTCCGTCCTGGCTTCCCAATTTTTCCGCATTCACTTTCATACATCTTTTCAAGCACATTCTTTGGTTGTTGTTGTCCAATAATTGGTTTATCTGATCATGAAAGGTTTTTCGCGTATCCTGCATTCCTGTCGCTTTTAACGTTCGCCTCGATTACTTAGTGAAAATGTCACTTCATAATTTATTTTTTAAAAATGAATTCACTTAGCAAGAGCTTTACCACTAGAGAAACATTCACAATAAATACCTTAGATTGAGTTCTTCGTATCCTGGCAAGTACCTGACAGCCGACACAGCAGCCACGGCCACCAAGTGTTGTAGTAATGGAGCTCTGGCTGCTATGCCACCCTCTGTGATGGTGGAATGGATTTGTAAGGAAAACATGAGACATCCTGGTGGACTCATCCATATGGAGCCACCACGGCCCATACCCTAATATGGGAAATAATTAAAATTTATGAATATTATACCAGAAATTAAAGCCAGAATCAATATAATAAAATACCAAAAAAAATATACAATTTTTTTTTGGAAAACTACATGACTATGAGAATATCTAGATTTAAACTACAAATACATACCAACATCTTGTAAAACATATCTTTTGTTTTGATTTTTTATTTGAATAGAAAATTTTTTAAATAATGATTTATAGTGTGGCTTACATCAAGTCTAAAGGTTTTTTGGTGGCATGGCCTAGAGAGTGACAATTAATGAAATCATGGGCGTGCAGTGAGAACAAGAAGCGTGACTTTTTCCTAAGCATATATTTTGAAAATAAACCGAGATAAGAGATATATCTCGTAATATTCCAATCACGATAATTAACATATTATTCAGATTTTAATATTTCATAATATTCTGCCAGATGCATAAATATTTAATTTCGATTTTTTTTTTCAAATGTATGTTTAAATAAAAGTCATACTTCTTGTTCTCACTGCGCGCCCCTGAATGAAATATTTGAGTAATTTAATAGAAAAATAAATAATTAAGATAAATTATGGAAGTCTCTCGGAGACGAATATATTTTAATGAGAAATATGTGCAGAAGTTTTTTTATAGGATTACCTGTGTGAGCTGGCTTAAGCGATCACTCTACACAATGCAACCGTTCACCAATTCCATCGTAAGAACATCCACACATTATCAAATTTTTAAAGTTGTATATTTTTTTTATTTATTTCAAAAATTTCTTGTTTACAAATAAAGGTACTTAATACTAATTTAACAATAAAATATAAGATAAATTACACTTTTTTTTTTGTTAAATTTATGGATTATGCCACTCTACTAGGCTACGCCTGTCCCAGAGTGGCATTATAGAACACAATTATAATATTTTTTTGAATTCGTCAGTAATATATATGTTTCAAATCTGAAAACCATTAATATATTTGAAGGGAATAAGCAGCGACATCTATAGTCCTTCTCATGGAAGTTCCAACAGCTGTTTAGTCTTCGCATGTATTGGATAGGTACCTTTGTTTGACGATCAGCAATAACAACTAATCCATGTGCTCTGGCTCTTTCATTTATTACGTCTTGTGTACTCGAGAGTATTTCTGAATAAATTACCAGTCTTCCAAAGTCTTTTGTATGCAATTCCTGAAATCAAAATATTTTATAACACACTTTTCATAAAGAATGTCGCAATTTACTAAGTAAACTATGTAAACCAAATGTGGTTTTATTTTAAATGGGTTATATAAAATAAAGCCAACTGTTTTCTCACCAAATATCAATCATAATTTTAAATTAGATTTTTTTCACTTCATTTTAAATTTTGCATTTTACAAAACAAGTAGGAGTCTCTTGTTTCTCCAGTCTCGCATTACACTGATGAGATTCATCTTGTAAGTGCATAAAGGACAGTACAAAGTTGTGCGCAAAGTGAGCTATAAATCATCACTGAATGTATTTTATGCGCAGATCAGAATGACGGATGCAGTACACACCGACCTTTATCGATTCAGAGATCAGTCTTATCCGTAGACATACTCGTACATCACAAGACCTGACCTTAACAAATATATACGATGTTTTTTTGGAGTTATAGAACTTTAAAGTGAAATAAAACACACATATATGTTGTGGCTATGATATTGGCTTTATCGGAAAGATAATTTTATTTGCACATTTATTTCGAAAATTGTATATGTTACAGCGAATTTGCATTTTTAGTGAGACTATACATTCACTAGTAAAAATGTACTTTTCCCGGTCGGGCAGAGTGGGGGCAGTGAAAATATCTAAATCAACGAATTCTCAGATTCACTACACATAATCCGTGAAAATACATTACTCAAAGCATAGACAATATATCGGTGAAACCATCAATTTGTACACGTAATTCTTAAAGCGTAGAAAGTATAAAGGCGGCACTACACTAGACGATTTTTATTCATTTTGCGGTCCTATTTTAACTCCTAAATTAAAATAGGACAGCGGCACCGCAAAACGAATACGAATCGCGAAGTAAGGTGTCGGCTGAAAGATCGCGCACTCGGGTTTTTTATGATATCTGACGACTGCCGGAACAAAACGAGGTTATGTCACCATGTAAATATTGGGGGGTTAAGGGAAAATTTTTATTAATGAATATGTATTTTGTCAATTAAGTTTATTAAATATGTTTTTTTTATAACAATACAACAAAAGTTTATTTCTTACAAATATAGAAACATAAATAAACATACACCCGGTATTATTAATTTTAAATGAACCTTTAAAAGTGCGTCAAGTAACAAACACTCGATGCGAAAAATACAAAAATCAAAGAGATTCTAAGTCATCATTTACGTTTGAATTCATTCAGATTCTTCCGCATTTCCAATTTTCTATCTTTTTATCAAAAATGTGTCTAATGTCGTTTGCGTTTCTTGTTTGCGCACGTGTAAGCACGGGTGGTAGACGTACAACATAAAGTGCGCGGTTTTTAAGTTCGCAAACTTACTCGGCTCGACGTCGGTGACAGACGTGAAGCTTGCTCGCACCGTATCATTTTTATGAGTTTAATCGACTGTCTTTTGAATTATAAGATGATCAGAATTTCGTAAGTGTTCGCGATTAAAATTTTAAAAATATATTACGTTTTAGTTACCTACCTAAACTAATCATTGAATATCAAAGACCAGTCCAGAAGTGTGACAGTTCGAGAAACAGAACTATCGCCACAGAATAGAGAATATGCTATCGCTCAAAGGATAAAAATTAGAAATACTGTCGCTTTGTGATGACTTTGGACTAGACTAGTGTAGAATGAGACACAAAACGCAAAATAAATTTTGAAAAACAAGGTCCATGTGCCATTAGAATCTTGTTATAAAATCATATAATGAAGAATTGGTGCAGACGAAACTTTCAACACTTCAAAATGACTATTTTAATAATATCCGTTACCTACATAATGTTGATTTGCACAGAAGAAATTAATAATGCAGTAAGAACCTTGTTCACGCAATGACTTATTAAATTGTTATTCAAGGCCCGGTTGTTTCAATTTGGATAAATAAAAGTTCGTTTAAAAGCATAGATTTTTACGGAAACGGATTTCAGACTTGTCAAATTTAATTTTTGACAGTTCGGAAACCAATAAATTCACTAGTAAGTGCAAGTTAAAATATTGTATTCATTTCTATTGGTGAAAAACTCTTTGAATATGATAAGAATGACCTTGAATATACTTTCTCTAAAATGCCAGTGAATAATGGACTCACTAGAAAATCAGATTCACTGTAACATACACTACTGGCATAAAATTATTTTTCCAATAAAACCAATTCCATGGCTATTAAAATGATTTTTATTTCATTTTAAAGTTCTTTTGGTGACATACCTCTAAAAAAAAAAATACCCCATAGTATTATATATTTTTATGTAGAAATTTTTTTTTTACTTACTTGGAAATAAATTAATGTAGAAAAGTTATCAGGACATGCATGTAGTAGAAGTGGTGTTAAGGTTGAAGATGCAAATGGGACTGTATCTTTAGGTTGAACGAGCTGCACGCGTCCTACAGCCACTTGCTTCGCAGCCTCAAGTTTGCGCTGTAAATAATCGTATTTGTATAAAACAAATGGCCAAAATATCTGTTTCTCTCTGGAAACCCAATACATTGTACAAATTGTAAAACAATATGAAAACAAAAAAGATATATTTTACAATCTTTCTCCTAAAAATAATAAAGCTATGCAAGCACACGATAACATAACAGCGATGATCAATTCATTGCCAGAAACTGAATGGACACTTCAACATTTTTAATTTTTGAATTTAAGAGCTTTCATTATCTTCTCAATGCTGATAAATTATAACATTATTTACTATTAAATTATTTCTTGATAAGCCAATGCGTTTTCGAATATTGTAGTAATTTATTTAATTTCTAGACATCCATCCACTCATTAGAAAAACTACTGTGTGGGGTTATACCTGGTACATAATAATGATGAGTGATAAGCATACTTGTGTAGTTTATTCTATATGAAAATGCCGTGCAGAAGTGAAAAAATGTTTCAAAGTGCTTCAAACATAAAAAATGCAGATTTAATGTTAATTATAAAGTACATATATACTAAATGATATAAAATATACTTTATGGAGTTTTAGAGTTATTTCTCTCAGAGAACTTGGAGTTTGATAATGAGATCACAATAAGAAAATTTCAAAGATTTGGGAATTGGCAACAGTGGCTCCACGTTCGGTGGCAAAACAACATGGAACAATTTTTATTTATTTTAAGGTGTCCCATTATATATAGAAGAATGCAGAAACGTAGAGTCCCACAAATTTAATAGTTTGTTAGTTATACATACAGTGAAAAGAATTTAAAACTTTTATGTATGTAATTTACAATGAGAAACAAAAATGTCACATGATTTAATAACTTATTTCATTTGTTGTTATCTTTCGTCATATGGATATTTTTAATGTTTAATAGTTTTCAAATTATAATTTAAAATAAAAGCTCGTAATTTACTGAACTCGTGAATTGAATTTACGATTTTAACCAGGCACATGATTTCAGCATGTTACGAAAATACTTATTATAAATAAATCTAGTGTTTACAAGGAATTGACGAGGAATTCATTTGGTATATTTGAAATCATTATCGAAGTAAAGCTTTCACAATACATTCTTTTATCTTTATTTTTTATGAAAAATAATTTTTTTGGTTGTCAAAAGAATATTACACATGACGGATATAAAAGCAAAGACAGCAACATCCAAAAAATTAAAAAATGTTTTGAATGCAGCCACAGTGGATTACTAATTTAGAATTTACTGAATTTTTGATTTTATATATCTATCCCTCCCAAAATCATGTTTCCTATAAATTTATAGGCTATATTTCTTATAAAATATCGAATTCAGTACATTCTAAATTAGAAATCCTCGGTGACTGCATTCAAATTTTTTTGGATTTTTTGATTCACAAGATGTGGTGTTTTGAGGTTGCCCACCTGACCCAGGAGTGGAAGGGGGGTCGGTATAAAAAGGTGAGAGGTCGCGATAGCTAGTGTCAGTCGGTAGCACACATATTATACAATAATATAAACATATTATAAAACAGAGCAGTATTTACTGCCACCTGTTCTTTAATTAAATCAACCCCATATTCCCAAAGTGTTTTTTATTTATTCAGGGTGTTATTATTACTTAGCTGTCGACCTATTTTGATGCCACTGTATCATCATTTTGTATCTTCTTCGACAAAGAAATAATGGTATCCAAACCGGTCGGTCTAATTAATTAAGATGGTTATATAAAGTTGATATAAAGCTATTTGTTTAAATTTATTGTTGTGAGTTAATAATGGTTTAAAAAAAAGTATAAAAAATTTTTTTTCGTGAGAATTTTGAAGAGAAGAGAAGAATCAAGAGAAGAAGAAGAAAAAGGAGAAAACATAATTTGTACAGGATTTTTCCAGAAAAATATGATCCTCTTAAGAGAAACAATATGTAAGAAGGGAAAAAAAAAACAATATGTAAGGTTCTTAAGCGGGTCTCAGTGTAGTTAAATGATATTTATTTACGATGAGTTTTTTTCATTATTGATATGGTCTTTCAAAGTAATCAGTGACCATGTTGCAAAAAGTTAACACACCTCATTATTGGAGCACCAATTGTGAGACGGCTGTACATGATTAGAGCCATCATCATCATGCTCAGCCGCAAGTCCCAAATCTCATCTTATAAATAAATAAATTATATTGAATTCTAAAACAAAACAAAACCAAAAACAAAGCATGGTGTGTGACCAGTGCCTATTTATAATTCACTAAATAAAGGTTGATAATAAATTGGACTAAATGATTAATGTAGAATTTCTACATTATACAGGACTTTAGGATAGGAAGAAAACCTTTAATCAGTAAGTCACTGGTAATACTGGAATTAAAACTCATGAGATAATTCATTTTGACATAAAATAATTATTAATTAACGTTGTATTGGTGTCCATAAAAGCACAATCAGCAGCTAATTTGAGTCAAACAAACACCACATCAAACAGCTGTAAATAAACTGCAATAATATTTTTAATTTCAACAAAACCAGAAAATGAATCACACGAAAGCGGGATGCGAAAATTTGATAGGAAGGAAAACATCCTGATAAACATTGTCATCTTACCGCGAACTCGAGTCACGCGGGGAAACGTCCGGAAGGAAATCGCCTCCCCCACCACTCCCAATCGCCATCCTTACATCCCAAATTATTAAATTAATTCACAGTTTACCATTTTTTTTAATAGATTTGAACAAGTCATATTTACACTTTTCTACAAACTACAAAGAAGCAAACCCTTAGCAGCTTTACTGTGATAGACACTGAATATGAAGATTCAAATTTGATTTGGAATCAGTGGCTCATGAGCTATTGAATGTAATTGTGTACTTACATTCCGATTGTCTATTAAAAATTGACTCAGTACTTTTTATGCGATTTACAGTTACTCTTGTTTACGCAACTTGGCTGTATTTAATATTGAAAATTTTGCCTCATCACAAGAACATTAAATACGCAAAACATCCCGCATCATAAAATATGTGATAGTGCACTATGTCAAGAGATCAGGTAGTTCCGCGCTCATATTCTCTTTCTCGGGTGAAGATTGAGAAGCAAGATTGAGTAAAAAGAAAAAACTTAATCGAATACATTTTATGGTACATATATAAAATTAATATAATCAATGTGTGCGAATACGGTCATATTATATCACTTTTCTTTCACAAATTCTTTAAAGAATGTCCTTAAATAATGGAAAATTTTTGTTATTTTCTGAATTTAATGTATCTGAACAAGCTGGGACTAACTCAGTGTCTTAGCTCCTTGCTTCGCATTGTGAGCGAATCCAATATTATGGGTTTTACAATTGCGGAGATCAATTTTTGTTAGTATACATTATCATGAAATCAAATCAATAAAATGAGGAATTACTGTGTGAGTATTTATTGTTAATTATTGCTGAATGACTTGATTTATGTTGTGGTCACTAAAAATTAGAGATGGATGAGAAAAATTATAAATGTCTTAGTAATAAACTTTTAGAAAAGTTATCACTGAATATGCATCAGTTCCTTGAGACTTTAAAACAGGTATAATAAAAACAAATAAAGTGTTAAGCACAGGGTAAAATATATATGATAAATATTGTTAAGTGATAAAATATTATATATGAGGTAAAAATTGAATGCTGTTTGAATAGATGTTTGTGAATGAATTAAAGATTTTATTAATAATTTAAGTAATCAATTAAACAATACTAAATATTTACACATACATTTTTCATGCTACAAATTAAAAAATTTTACCCATGCGGAACACACATCTCATCACGACATGGTACGTAATTAACTAGTCTACGGACAGAGTTGGTGACAAAATGACACTAAAATATAATTTTTAACCAAATGGTTTTGTGCCTTTATATTAATTGTGTAATTCTATATATAGGGTGTTTTACTTAGAGGTTTGTTTTTTGAATTGGCAACATATTTTCCAGAGAGTCGATTTGACGGCTAACAGCTGATTTATGCTCAGTTTGGTTTGCCATTTCCTCATGAATAGAATAGAATGCACAATTGGACCTTCCAAATTGTGCAAATTTATCTTGAAAATTATGATTCAGTTCGCAAAAGTTATCATGTGCTATCGTGCAAGGCAATTGGAGTTGAGTCCATTCACTTTATGGAAGATTTTGTGAAAGATCTTGGTTGATGGTTGGTGGAAAGACTGTTGGAATTATTGGTCCAAATTTTTAAAAAATTATGCCAAGTCAGAACTTTATGGTCAATGTAGAGCCCTATAGATCCATGAGTACTGACTTTTTAGTTCTCCAATTGAATGACATTAATGTAGCAGAGCTTTAGTTTCAACAAGTCAGCGCAATATGTTAAAATCAATTTATTGAAGGAAACATAATTTAAACATAATAAAACACAAAAAGATACAAATTTCGCATAATGGACCTGTGAATCGGCCTTCAAAATCTTGTGATTTTTCACAGTGAAAAGTAGAAAATCAGTAAAGTATATTGAGTAATAAGTTAAGTTCTATATATATATGTTACAGCGAATTTGCATTTTTAGTGAGACTATACTTTCACTAGTAAAAATGTACTTTTCCCGGTCGGGCAGAGTGGGGGCAGTGAAACATCTAAATCAACGAATTCTCAGATTCACTACACATAATCCGAGAAAATACATTACTAAAAGCATAGACAATATATCGGTGAAACCATCAATTTGTACACGTAATTCTTAAAGCGTAGAAAGTATAAAGGCGGCACTACACTAGACGATTTTTATTCATTTTGCGGTCCTATTTTAACTCCTAAATTAAAATAGGACAGCGGCACCGCAAAACGAATACGAATCGCGAAGTAAGGTGTCGGCTGAAAGATCGCGCACTCGGGTTTTTTATGATATCTGACGACTGCCGGAACAAAACGAGGTTATGTCACCATGTAAATATTGGGGGGTTAAGGGAAAATTTTTATTAATGAATATGTATTTTGTCAATTAAGTTTATTAAATATGTTTTTTTTATAACAATACAACAAAAGTTTATTTCTTACAAATATAGAAACATAAATAAACATACACCCGGTATTATTAATTTTAAATGAACCTTTAAAAGTGCGTCAAGTAACAAACACTCGATGCGAAAAATACAAAAATCAAAGAGATTCTAAGTCATCATTTACGTTTGAATTCATTCAGATTCTTCCGCATTTCCAATTTTCTATCTTTTTATCAAAAATGTGTCTAATGTCGTTTGCGTTTCTTGTTTGCGCACGTGTAAGCACGGGTGGTAGACGTACAACATAAAGTGCGCGGTTTTTAAGTTCGCAAACTTACTCGGCTCGACGTCGGTGACAGACGTGAAGCTTGCTCGCACCGTATCATTTTTATGAGTTTAATCGACTGTCTTTTGAATTATAAGATGATCAGAATTTCGTAAGTGTTCGCGATTAAAATTTTAAAAATATATTACGTTTTAGTTACCTACCTAAACTAATCATTGAATATCAAAGACCAGTCCAGAAGTGTGACAGTTCGAGAAACAGAACTATCGCCACAGAATAGAGAATATGCTATCGCTCAAAGGATAAAAATTAGAAATACTGTCGCTTTGTGATGACTTTGGACTAGACTAGTGTAGAATGAGACACAAAACGCAAAATAAATTTTGAAAAACAAGGTCCATGTGCCATTAGAATCTTGTTATAAAATCATATAATGAAGAATTGGTGCAGACGAAACTTTCAACACTTCAAAATGACTATTTTAATAATATCCGTTACCTACATAATGTTGATTTGCACAGAAGAAATTAATAATGCAGTAAGAACCTTGTTCACGCAATGACTTATTAAATTGTTATTCAAGGCCCGGTTGTTTCAATTTGGATAAATAAAAGTTCGTTTAAAAGCATAGATTTTTACGGAAACGGATTTCAGACTTGTCAAATTTAATTTTTGACAGTTCGGAAACCAATAAATTCACTAGTAAGTGCAAGTTAAAATATTGTATTCATTTCTATTGGTGAAAAACTCTTTGAATATGATAAGAATGACCTTGAATGTACTTTCTCTAAAATGCCAGTGAACGATGGACTCACTAGAAAATCAGATTCACTGTAACATATACACTTACAAATAAAGTATATTAAAATCATGGTCAACCAAATAAATAATATGGGTGAGGAAAGGTCAAAAGAGTAGACATTAAAAATGCCAAATTGACTTGAGACGGATGAATTGATTTGAATATGATTGAAAAATATACTGAACAATTAATTTCGTGTGTAGCCCTTCAAATTAATAGCATTATAATTAGTTTTGCTCTTAAATTAAACTTTTTATAGATATTATTTTAAATAGGCATTTACTACAAACGATGCATCAAAAGAAAAACTTTCTCTAATGTGAAGAATTGTAACAAAGTACATACTGTAAATATTTTATTTTACAATTTAAATATATCAGTTTAAAACAAAAGTCCTATGTTTTATATCTTTAAAAAGAGAAACACAAATCCACACTTGCATAATATAAATTATCAGGAAGCAAATTATCCCAGACCTATTTATGATCTTTAAATGTTAGGCTGAATCCTGAAAAAGGTAGCCTATTTTGTAATGTTGATAGAATGCGTCAACATTAAGCATTTTAATACAGATTTCTACATAATTGTATAAAAAAAATTATATACATTACAAAAGCATGCAAACTTTAAATCTCTAGTACAGAAACTACAAATAAAGAAGTGTAAAAATACCTATAGGGATTCCTCAAGGTGCAAACAACATAGATATCACAACTTAGAAACGTTATTGATGCAACAATATAAATAATAAGTCAATCATTAAAAAAAAGCTACACAGGTAGGCATTTTCTCAATATACAAAATAATAAATTAGAAGAGAAATAAAAGAGGTGTTGCAATTTTGAGGTAGGTATACATAATTGTTCGGTAATGTTAAAAAGTAATTTTACTGAATGATGATGTACTTTGTATGCTTGAGTTGTGGAGCAATGCATGAGGTGTGCACCAAATTGTCTGGTTATTGTTAAATGTCATTAACAATCATCCTAACATCGTTACGACTATTTTTTAACAATATTGATCAATAATTCATAATCAACTAACTTGACTTGACTTTACTAACTAATATAAACAAGTTAGTGTTTTCCTCTTCAGAATTCTACAAAATTTTGAAAGATCGAACATTATTCTGATTAAAATATTTGCAAGAAGAATGATTAAAAAATATTATTATTACTGATAATTAATTATTTTGTGTTCCGTCTCGACGCCTGGAATCCACTATGAGAGAACAGCCTGCTGTTTCGGCACTTATTCACGCGTTCCTACCCCCTCTGATTCCCTGTTTGCGACAATTTATTCCCGCTGGTATCCCTGTTTCCGGTTGCGTCGGCGCAACGGTTTTTCTTTCATATGACGTCGCTGTTTCGCGCCATTTGCACGCGTCTAGACACGCCAACTTTTGTTGTGATTTTTTTTGTGTTTCTATTGCAATCTACCCCCTTAATTTTTGATCCCTAGGTTAACAAACATTAGACTATACAAATTTTTAACATAGTGCGACAGGACGTTGATATTTTAGTGTAAATCCCGTGAATTTCGTCAAACGATTTGTTAACAAGATGGCGGACGAGCAAGCTCCTTCGCCGGTATCCTCGAATGACGGATCTTCTTTCGAAGAACCGAGTCGAAAGAGACGCCGCGTAGCATACGACCCGCGTGTAGACCACCTGCTAAAACAGGTGACTGCTCTGACGGAGGCCTTGTTAGCAGGCGGCGCGGCTCCTGCATCAACAACGCCGCCAACGCCGGAACACGTGGCCGCGAGCGAGCCCAGCGTGGAGGACGCGAATGCGTCCTTTATTCAGCCGCCGCCGAGCCTCAGAAGGGCGAAGAATACGCTGGAGTTCGGCAAGCTCAGCACGGTCGTGAAGGAGCCGCCAGTACCGAGAGCGGACCCGAAGCGGATCGAACAGATCTCGAAGTTGCAACACTTCGATTCCGACGAGTGGTCAGGTGTTCGCTATGCGGAAACGCAGAGAACCTACGCGGCGACTCCCACATTTGTGGAATTGTCGGTGAACGACAACTTGAGAAGGATCGATAACGCGCCGACCCATACTGGCTTGCTGAAAAGATCGCTCGCCGCGCTTTCAAACGCCTTGCTCGCCCAGAGGGAGACCCTGAGATACGGGATGCAATTGCTGGTGAATTGGATCTCTTCGAGCGGATTCAGTCGATGTTCACCAGCGATGCTCCGTACAATAAGGTTTCGGACGACATCCTGCAGATTGTGTGCGGCAGACGGGCAGAGTGTATACTGAACCGGCGAAAGGCCATATTGGAGGGCTTCAAAGACCCTTTCGTGCGAGAAGGTGCGGCCAAAATCCCTCCAAGCTCGGGATACTTGTTCAATAGGGAAGAGCTATCGGCGTATATCCTAAAGAACGGGGGGGCCAGGAGAAGGTGATGGTCTCGCCCGCAACCTGAAACCTGGCCCAACCGTCAACATCTCAGCCCCAGCCGTCAACTTCTCGTCGAGCTCCGAACCAGGGATACCTCCAGTCCCGTAAGCCCTTTCTGCCGGAGCCGAGGCACAGGGAGCGAGGCTCAGGGAACCCGAACAGGAGACCTAACCGGAAGGCAGACCACGGCCGAAAACCCGCTGGTGACCGTAGCCGCAGAGGTAGAAGATGACGCGAGGCTGAACAACCAGTTCTGGGGAGGACGCTTGAGGAGGTTCCAAAGCACGTGGAAGGAGTTCGGGGCACCACCTATAGTGCTGAGAATCCTCAAGGGCGCGAGAATCCCCTTTGTGGCCAAACCTCCGTTAGTCTTCCCCACCAGGCAGCTGTTGAGCAGCTTCAGCACGAAGGAGTCTCGAGACATGTCGAGTCACATTCAGGCCCTGAAGATGTCAGGCGTGCTGGAAAGAGCAGATCATTCTCCGAGCTTCATCTCAAATCTGTTTCTAACTCCGAAGTCGGACAACTCCCTAAGGCCGATATTCAACCTGAAGGCGTTGAATGCCTTTGTGGAGGCGAAACCCTTCAAGCTGTTCAACCACCTTCGGGTCCCAGACTTCCTCCAGCCCAAAGATTGGTTGGTGAAAATCGACCTAACCCAGGCATACTTTCACCTACCAATAGCGGAATCGCACCGAAAGTTCCTGAGACTATACTACCAAGGGAACTTCTCCAGATGACCTGCCTGCCCTTTGGCCTGTCATCAGCCCCGAGAATGTTCGCAACGCTGTCAAACTGGCTAGCGGGACTCTTGCGGAAGAGAGGAATAAGGACCGTAGTCTACCTGGACGACTTCCTTCTGGCCAATCAGTCAAGGGACCTGCTAGCGACCCAGGCAGTAGAGACGGTCAATCTGTTCCAGCATCTGGGTTGGTGCATCAACCGCGACAAGTGTGTCCTTATACCTACCCAAAAGCTGGAGTTTCTGGGCATAACTTGGGACACCGAAGCCAACCAGAAATCCCTCTCGGACCGCAAGTGCTCTGGCCTTCGCCAAGTACTGCGCCGCCCGATCGAGGCCGGCAGTTGCTCCCCCAAGCAGGTTCTAGGCCTCTTGGGAAGCCAACCAGAAATCCCTCTCGGACCGCAAGTGCTCTGGCCTTCGCCAAGTACTGCGCCGCCCGATCGAGGCCGGCAGTTGCTCCCCCAAGCAGGTTCTAGGCCTCTTGGGGAGACTCAACTTCGCAAACTTCGCCACCCCTCGGGGTCGTTTGCATTGCCGAAGACTGCAGAGATTCAGCCGCCAGCTGCAGAGGCACGAGCCATCCAGACAAGTGGAGCTTCCTGCCGCGGTTCGGCAAGACCTAGAGTGGTGGTTGGAGGCCGTAGGGGAGTCCTGCCCAATACACGAAGCCCCCTTCTCCCACTTCCTGACTACAGACGCAGCGGACGCAGGTTGGGGCGGCCAGGTGGACGACAAGACGATATCAGGCCAGTGGTCCCCAGAGCAGATGCGGTGGCATTCCAACCAGAAAGAAGCCTTCGCTGTTTACGCAGTGATCAGGGATCACGCTTACCTGCTAAGAGGAACGAAGACCCTACTGCAGACAGACAACAAGACAGTAGTGGCTTACATCAACAAGGAGGGGGGGACAAGATCATTGGGCCTTCTGAAGATAACTCGAGACCTCCTAGAGTTTATCGACCAGCAGGAAATATCTCTGACAGCGCAGTACATTCCAGGGAGATACAACGGGATTGCGGACCGACTCTCTCGGGGGACACCACTCCCGGAATGGCACCTCCTGGAACCAGCGACAGAGGAAATATTCCGAATATGGGGACGTCCTCAGATCGACCTCTTCGCATCGGCCACCGCCCATGTGGTGCCAAACTACGTGTCGCTAGACTCAACCGATTGCTCGGCCTCCTATCTCAACGCATTCAGTCAGCATTGGGATTACGAGCTGGCCTGGGTATTTCCGCCGCCGAATCTCGTCCCAAGAGTACTGGCGCACTTGAACCTGGCAAGAGGCACCTTTCTCCTAGTTGTGCCAAGATGGGAGAAGACATTCTGGAGGGCCGATCTCAAACAACGAGCAAAGGGAGGGCCAATAAGCGTAAGAGATCTGAAGAGCGTCCTGATCGATACGTCGACAGGGTTTCCCCCACCGAGGGTGTCGGACCTCCAACTGGAAGTTTGGAGAATAGCAGTGGGTGGGAACAGGCTATAGCGGATTGGAGCCAGGAGGAACAGCAGCTGTTCAGATCTGGCTGGAGAGGCTCAACGCTGAACACCTACAAGCCGGCCTGGGATAGGTGGCAGCGATGGTGTACCACGCATTCTGTCCAACCTCATAACCCTCCCCCTGCAACAGTGGCAAGATATCTGGCCAACCTGTTCATCCACGAAGGGCTAGCCCCTCGAACAATATTGGTCCACAAATCGGCAATCGTATCCTTCTGTGGCCCAGCTCTTGATGCAGATAAGATTAGCTCGAACTTCCTCGTCAGGCACGTCCTTAAAGCCATCTCGGTTTCTGGTGGATGCACTGAGAGACCCCGATCTGGAACCCCCGAGTAGTGGTGGAGTGGCTACGTGAAAACCCGCCAAGGAACAGCCGGTATGACGTGTCAAGGAGGACGGCCATACTACTCATCATGGCATCTGGGCGAAGAGTCCAAGATCTGACACTTCTCAGAGTCACCCCGGACCGATTGATCGACAAAGGAGACTCCATCACGCTATGGCCAGCCTTTGGAGCGAAGACTGACACGGCAAGACACAAACAATCGGGATGGAGGTTGAGCGCATCGGATGAAAGGAACATCAACCCCTTGTTTTGGATCCGAAAGCTGGTCTCACTCTCACAGCCGAGACGAAAGCCGGACATGAAAGAACTATTTGTGACGACGGCAGGTGAAGTAAAGCCAGCTTCACGGACAATGATAGGTGGTTGGATCAAGTCAATCCTAAGAGAGGCTGGAGTGGAAGCAACGCCAGGAAGTGTTCGTTCTGCTGTGGCTTCGTTGAATTGGCTGGAAAACTACCCGATAGAGGAGATCTTGTCAAGGGGAAACTGGCAGAGTGAAATCACCTTCCGAAAATTCTACCAAAGAGAGATAGTAGATAAGCCCAAGCAACAATGCCCCCAGAGCTCATTAGCGCCTCTCTTTACGCCAATATAGGCAGTCACATATAACGTCGAACCACTAGGTCACCAGGTGATAACAAACAGATCTCTCATAATGGATTCCAGGCGTCGAGACGGAACACAAAATAAAAGAATTTTACCTTCCATTAAAATTCCTATTTTGTTTCCCTCGACGCCTGGAATCCAGGTAATCCCTACCTGGTGCATTATGAGTCATATGAAAGAAAAACCATTGCGCCGACGCAACCGGAAACAGGGATACCAGGGGGAATAAATTGTCGCAAACAGGGAATCAGAGGGGGTAGGAACGCGTGAATAAGTGCCGAAACAGCAGGCTGTTCTCTCATAGTGGATTCCAGGCGTCGAGGGAAACAAAATAGGAATTTTAATGGAAGGTAAAATTCTTTTATTAAGAGACATGTATCATATCTAAATTAAATTGAATATTCCCGGTACAAGACACAACTAAGAAAAATAGGTTATTAAAACACATTTACAATAGAAATATGTAAAGTAATTGAAGCATTTTAAAGTACTTTTAATAAATACATATAATTGTACGTAATTTTCTGTTAGGTATGAATATGTATATATTTTCTTTTAAATAAATAATTGGCTTCGTTTAAAGTGTTATAACAGTTTAACCAAATAAGTTACCTAATACTCTAATAGACTAATAGGATAAATATCAAGAAATTTATAATGCTAATATTTTATCAACATATTTGAGAAGAATATTTTATATAACTTTTATATCCAGTAGACTCCTGATTATCCGAGGTGGTAGGAAAAAAATGACCTGTTAAAAAAAAGCAGGACAATCTACGCGATTTTTTTTTTTAAATAATTGAATCCAAATTAAAAAAATACATATACGTAATCGCAAATCTTTTATGTTTAGACATGGTCACAATTAATTGAAAAATAATTTTAAAAACCTTAAAACAGGGCGTTCGTTTATTGCACTATTTAAATTGATGCAAAATATACATACACACACATCCGATTTATTAAAATAGTGAATAAAATATACAATCACACATATGGCACGAAAATACAATATGTAAGATATAAAATAAGAGAAAATACACCATATGGGTGTGTATTTACATTAACTTGCAGCGTGACGTTTTCCCGAAATTTAGTGATTTGGGATATTCACAATTTCGTAATTCTGCTTATTCAGAACTTCAGGAGTTTAATATTTTATTATATTACGTAATATTATTAATATGATAAAAAAACATTTTTACATTTTATAAATACAGTAGAAACTCAAGGCACAAAAAAATTTTTTAATCACAATTTTGAATTGCGAAATTCACAAAAAATCATAAACTTGATGAAAAAATACATACATACTTGTGCATGTATTTCAAGAAATCATTTTTAAAACGCAATATTAGTTATGTTAATGCAGATATCGCGACATTTTTATTGCCTAAGTACATATTGATATATTTGCTAACTTGTGAATTTTTTTTCCATTTCGTCACATTTGGATGGCCGTAATCGTAATATTAGTTATTTTAGAATTTGTGGAATTGTTGACATGTTCAATCTTTATTCGATTTTAATTCCGTCTTTTTCCAGCTATTAATTAAGTTATTAGAAATACAATTGTCAATAAATATGTGAACTAATAAGACAAGACATACAGAGGATTCCATAAGGATTCCATAACTTAAAATGTATTGATTTATAGCGCAAGCGTTTAAAAATTATTTCGAAGAACCAATTATCGGGGTTAATCTACTATGAAATCAACATTTTGAGACTTGTGTATTTTAAATAAATATTTCGAATTACGGAAAATTTCTAATTATCGGAGTTTGAATTAACGGGGTTTTACTGTAATACATTATACATAAATAAATTATATGAAATCTTTTACTGCCCCGGTTAATTCGCAACTCAGTTAATACGACCCCGGATAATCGGGAGTCTATTTTATTTTGACTGTGTTCTACAATTTACTATGTATTTGAGTTGAAAAGATTTTAAATTCCTACTATGTATTTAAGTTAACATTACAGCATATCAATGTGTGAATCAAATACAAGGATATCCTGAATCTGAATCCAAATATTCTTAATTATATTTTTGAATGTTTTATTCCTCAGATGTGAATTTTTAATGATGAAAATAATGGAGTAATGTAATTATTTTGTATTATTATTAAAAGCTATTAAGAGTACTTGAAATATAAAATGTATTCTCCAGGCACATCTTAGATTTTGTCCCTCACACCTATGATTTTGGCATGTAATTTTAAAATTACAGTTAAAGAGTTCCACTGACTATTCCTTAATTGAATTAGAATTGTCCATACAGTACGTAGTATGTATTTGTAGAAAAATCAAAATGGAAAAATAAGTTCTCAGGTTTTGCAGCCATTCAGAATTTTTCGTGTGTAAGTATTGTGGGTTATTCAAATCCCACTGTAATGGGATACAAAACATTCAACATTAGGGAGGTTGCACATTCATAGCAGAATAATTCCAAAACTTTTCAAATAAATAGTTTTTAAAATGCTTACTGTTTTATAAAGAAAATTTATGAAAAACTAAATAATCAAATTGCTAACAATGTTTTCATCTTTTAGTCTTGCTGTGCTTAGAACAGTACATATTTTGTCACCAGGAATGCACAGATTGTGCTAAGATGTTGTATTAGTTTTGGTAACAAGAGACGATGGCTCAAAATTTACCGACCCACGTTTGTGACTGGCAGTCAAAACCTAACAACTTGTTGGTGCAATATAAGTTATTTAGAAAAAATTAGAAGAATTATACCTCATAAGTGCCAAGAAAGTACGCAGGGGTGTACTGGGGCTCTCCGGCGAGGGTAGCCACGAGGGGAGAGGGGGCGGTGAATAGCCCTAAGGCGGTTAGCAGCTTCCTCAGGACTCCCAGACGGGCTGACTCAGCCGAGCAACCTTCTGCGCTAAGATATTCACGAGCATCCAATTCCAAATGCACCTGCGTGACAAGCAATATATAATTGATGTAATATCAAAACAAAATGATAAGTTTTTCAAATACATTTAAAGTTTAATCTTAAATTGAGACAACTTATAATAGTCTGGTGGTGGCCAGGGCATGTAACTCAATTTGAATTTCGTGTTTGAATGTGAATGAATTGAATAGTTGTAAATTGTAAATTTTTTGATGTGAATATTGGAATTAAAAATTAATTAATTAATTGTGATTGTCAATAATGAAATTTCTTTGCAATGAATTTAGCATATTATAGTTTCGCTCACAAGCTCAATAAATAGCGTACAGCTAGAAAATGAAATCAGATGCCTGACTAATGCACTAATGATACATAAATATGTGGTAGAGTCTACTTAGTAATATTTCTATTGTGGATGAATTTGCTTCCATTGGAATACTGCAATGAGCTTCACACTATCTAATAATGTTGCTAATATAATACATACATACTATAACTAAAGTGTGTATTTCCTATTATACTTTCCTTATCCTATTATACTTGAGACCTAAAGTGAAATTATTTCACTGATGGGCTAGGGTCTGAAAATTATACATAGTTGTGAAACTACATAAATATTTGAAATAATGAATATGTAACTGCATGTATACAGCCTGAGAATGATAAGAGCCGACCCCAACACCGACCCAGGCAATGAGTTGGGACAGTTCAAGGAAGAAGAAGAAAGAAGGCAGATAGGAAATAAATTAAACCTTTATAAACATTGGCAAAAACCCTTTTTTATTATGAATTGCCAAATCATTAAACAGATTATTTAAAGATCTAACCTGAGAAAATACAGCTGTACCCCCGGAACGTTCGTCAGTTGCCTGTAGGAGCGATGGAGTGTGCCAAGTCTGCTCAGCTGCCAGCACTTCTACTCTTAATACGTGACCAGTGTGTCCTTTGTATTCCGTAGGACTACCATCATTCAAGAAAAGAAGTAAAACATTTATTTTTTCAAATGCAAAAATGTACAAAGGTATATGATTCATGACACAATTAAAATAAGTAATGAACATAACAAATTTAAGAATGAACATTAGTTGTGAGTTCATAACGAGATTGCTTGGGAGATTCAACGACATTTTGTTATCTTTTAAAAAATACATATTTTAATCCTGACAAAATTTTGTGTGTTTTCATACATTTATTTTTATAGAATGGAACAAAAAAATTTAACATGAAAAAATTTAACATTTCAGAAAAATAAAAAATCTTCTGGTTATTGACAAACTTAAAGAATTAATAGAAAACTTAAAGAAATATATAATTAAGTGAAAGCATCTCACTGTGCAGTGGGGGCAGCAGAGAATTGACGCCGTGCTGGTGATGCCTGGTAGCAGAATACGTGGTGAAGTAATTTCACGGAACTCCATTTATCATAAGTGAAACTAGCCAGCTCTCTTTCCCGTACCTGAAATAATAATGCAATTTTCACAGTTTAAACAGAAATCAATGCATCTCTTCTCTTATTTGATGATTTAATTAAAACACCGTATAAATAAATTATAAAGGTTTAGATTTGCACTGATTGCATTAAAGTAATGTTACAGCATGTGTGAACCCTGAGAGTATACATACACAGGAGAACCTCGTTAATTAGAAATCCAAGCGACCCAAAAAAAAAAAACATTTTGAATTATACAAAATTAAGAAATTAAAGATATCAAAAATAAAAAAACAATTGCGTTTGCGAAATTTGCCAAAAATCGTAAAACTCATGAAAAGCTCATGAAAACTCATGAAAAATGTTTCATATATCTGCATATTTCAAAAAATCATTTCGAACACACAATGTATTTATGGTACGCTTCTTCAATCGTCACTCCATTTTAACCTTCGATTCTGCCTTTCTGACCCAGACCAACACACAGCACAATTATTAGAAATACATCATCCATAAACATTTCTTAAAAAAAATAAACATTTTAATAACACACACCAAAAGAAAAATTTTAAAAAGTGAAAAATAATTTAAACCAGTATGAGTAAAATGAGGAATTAGCGTAAACTAAAACTTTCCGCTCATATCTAGACAGCTACCTGAAGAAAGACAGGATTTCCTAATATAGGGGATCTCAACATAATATTATTATTATTATTATTATTATTGATAATGGGTAGGCAGCTTAAGCTGATAGGCCCATATCACTGTCTCTCATTTGAATATCCAGCCTATTCTTAAATTGGTTGACACTGGCTGCAGACACAACATCCTCGGGCAAACTGTTCCACATATTGACCACTCTATTGCTTAATGCATGCTTTCTTGGGTTACACGAGAACCGAGACTTGTTCAACTTCAGATGATGTCCTCGAAGGCCAACATTAGTGTTAAATGCAAACATATCTGTCATATTAGGAATATTGTAGTAGCCCGATAGAATCTTGAATGTCTCGATGAGGTCACCTCTTGCTCGTCGCTCCTGAAGAGTGGGCAGTTTCAATACTCTCAGCCTTTCCGCATATTCCAGGTTTTTAAGACCCAAGGGCAATTTTGTGGCTCGTCTCTGAACATTTTCCAGTAAAACTATATCTTTAACAAAATATGGATTCCAGATCTGAGAGGCATATTCGAGGAGAGGCCTCACATACGTCTTATAAATAGTTGTGAATAGTGGTACTGTCAGATGTTGGAATGATCTTCTCACTAAATACAAAATAGAGTTAGCCTTCTTAACCACACTCGCTATGTGCTCACACCATTTAAAGTCCTTGGTAATAGTAACACCCAGATCCTTCTGCGAGACCACTGACTTAATCAGGCTTTCGTTTAAGGTATACTCAATATTTGGGTTATTCTTGCCGACATGGAGAACACAACATTTGTCAACATTAAGACATATGAGCCACTGCTTTGTCCACTCCGATAATTGATTTAAGTCTCTCTGTAACACCTCATGGTCAGTAAGGGGGTTACCGAAATATTTTGTGTCATCAGCAAAGAAACTCACAGTGGACTGGACAGCAGCACGAAGATCCAAAATGTATAAAATAAAGAGAATTGGTCCCAGCACACTCCCCTGTGGAACTCCACTTAAAACTACTTGCGGTGCAGATAGAGAGTCACCCACTCGGACAGCAAAGGAGCGCTCAGTCAAAAAGCTCTTAATCCATTGAAGTAGTGAACCACGGATTCCTAGATGTTCTAACTTAGCGATTAATCTATTAAGTGGGACTCTGTCAAAAGCCTTTTCAAAATCAAGATAAAATATGTCTATAGGTTCATGGCTATCAAAACTAGTGGACCACCTTTCTATACATGTGAGAAGATTAGTCACAGTGGAACGTCCAGGCACAAATCCGTGCTGATCCAAATCTACAATGCCGTTGTCTTCCATAAATCTTCGTAAGTCCTCAGCGATAATTCTCTCCATTACCTTACACAGAACTGATGTTAAGCTTATAGGTCTGTAGTTGGCTGGATTCAATTTGTCTCCCTTCTTATAAATGGGAGTTACTATTGCCCTCTTCCAATCCGCGGGTAGTTTTCCTTCATCAAGAGATTTTTGCATTATGGGGGCAATAATGGCGCTCAAGGGGCCAGCACAACGCTTCAGTACAACAGAAGGAATATTATCAGGACCAGGAGCTGCATCCTCCTTAAGATTTTTCAGCTGTTTCTCAATAAGTTCCGATGTTATGGAAACTGTTGTTATCGAATTGGCAGAACGCTGGGGATAGTCCATTGCCGGCAGTGCTCCGCCTGGTTCTTTTACATATGATTTGACAAACTGTGAAGCAAATAAATCAGCAACACACTGGGGGTCCACAACTATAGAGCCATCCTCATCATTACGCAAGACTCTTGGTACTGTAGATCTTGATGCCAACAGTCTACGAGTGTAACTATAAAATGCCTTTGGACCTTTATCAACAACTGATTGTTCATAACTTTTCCTAGAATTCCTTATTTCTGAAGTTATTTTATTATTTAGCACTCTGTATTTCTTATAATCTCCCGGGTTCAGATTCTTCTTATATATGTTCCACAGTTTCCTTTTTTCCTTGGTTAAATCAGCTATTTGTTTGGAAATCCACGGTTTACATTTTGACTTAAGATTTTTATTTAAGACAAGTGGGGCACAGGATTCTATATTGTCATGAAAAATTTCCATGAAATTGTCCCACATGTTATCTATATTCCCACTGGAATAGCCATGGGGTATGTTAAGGTTCGCTAGGACACCATTCACTCTATCAAAGTCCACACGCCAGAAATTATGTTTATACCTTTGTTCAGCATCATGCATTTCTTTGCCGCTATAAAGTTGCATGGTAGCCAGTAATATGACATGATCGCTCACACCCACCGGTGGAAGATAAACAATTTCAGTAACAATATTTTCGTCATTGCTGAGGATGAGGTCCAGCAGGGAAGGTTCGTTATTACTTCTATATCTTGTCGGCTGGTCAACAAATTGGAAAAGGCTACTCTCGGTAAACATATTTGCGAAATCATTATCTTGGTTATTTCCAGAGCCAATCTCAGCCAACGGCCAATGCAGGCGAGAGTAGTTAAAGTCACCGAGCATAATAGTTAGGCCGGTCTCTGATAATTCTTTAATGTATGCTATCAGGTTAAAATTATCCACTCTTAATGTATCAGGAGGTCGGTATACACCGATTAGATTAAATGAAACATCACAGATCTTGACATGTAAGGTCACAATTTCAATGTTCTCGATATTAAGAGGGTTGTTTTCCACTATCTGTATTGGACAATTATTAAGCATACTAGAAGCATATATAGCAACTCCCCCTCCTCTTCTATCTTTCCGATCTCTTCTATGTAAAACATAGCCAGGTATATTCACCAACACATCAGGTATATCACAGTTAAGCCACGTCTCTGTTACTATTACAAACACAGGTTTATATCTGTCAACCTCCACAACAAACTCATGGAATTTAGCCATGAGGGAATTGAGATTTGTATACAAGAGAGTGATTTCCATCAGCTGTGATGCTACATGTTTTTTGGAGGAATTTTAATAATCTTAGGTGTTCCATTTATATACCTAATAGTAATATCGCTCTCACCCTTCTCTCTACGCAACTTCAGTTCTTCCGATAGCTCTCTCAGTTGGGTTCTTTGTTTGATTGTTAGGTCGGACTTAATGAATACTTTTTTTTTGTCAGAGCCATTCAGGTTACTTTTATTTTTTAGAGCATTTCTCACTAGCATGGGTGAATCCAAAATCACTTTCAGGGGTCTGGGGCGAGATTCCAAATGAGCGCTTTCAACTTTTCCTAGCCTTATGACTGCCCGTGGAGTAATTTCTTTTCCAGTAACAATATTCATGATCTTCTTAACTTGGTTAGTATCATGTAATTTTCTGTCCATAGGTAGTTTTTCACTAGACTCCTCACAGTTAAAAACTATTAAATTATTTGCCCTTTCTTGACGATCGTTCAACTCTTCCAACACATCCATAAATTGGTTGTTACATTTTTTCTTCAGATATTTCACTTCATCGGTGAGTTCAAGAACCTTCTTTAGCAATTCAGGTATTTGTAATATGGCTGTTTTCATCCCTTCATCACATACATGGCAATAGAACTTGAGTTATATGTATGTATAGAAAAAGTGGATTTCACAACGTACAAAAAAAATACATAAAGGACCCTATACGAGTGCACTCAATCAAAAAACCACGCTTATTTTTTAAAAGTTTTTTAGAACTATTAGTTTTTTAGAACTTCTAAAAAAATTCAAATTACGTGACTTAAAATATATTGATTTAAGGCGCTAAAGTCAAAAAATTATTTCAAATTATGAATTACAGCAATTTTCGAAATATCGGGCTTATTCAACTAAGAAATTATAATTTTGGGACTTGAGTGTTTTAAAAAATTCTAATTAAGGCGAATTTTGAATTATCGGGATTCAAATTAATGGAGTTTTACTGCATTCATAAATAAAATATTAAAGTGTCATTTTGTCTACGATGGAAATTGATTCTGAAAGATAAAATCTGAGAGTAAAAAAATAAATACACTTTACTTCTGCAGTGCGGTAGTAAGGTAGGACGGTAAGCAGGAGGTCAGAGCATAGTGAGAGAACCCTCGCTCCGCCCAGCAGGGACTGTAGTAAGATGGCAGAAGCCCGAGGAGGCAGAGCGCCCCCAACAACCAGCAGTGATGCCCCCATGGGACCTATACTCTCCAGAGAGCTTTCGTCACCCGAACAATATACCGCATACCTGCCAATAATTATAATCTAATACATATTAAAAAAGTAAGTTTAGATTGTGTAGTCGATAAAATCCAAAAAATAATTACAGACAAAACTACAATATTTTTACTTAAATTTATTGAAAAAATTACTCTGTTGTGGTGGTGTGGACATTGTTAGATTATTATATATTTTTGATGTTTAACATCTTTCCTCTTGATTTCCTGCAATATGTGGCAGTCATTTTGTGAAAAAGGACGGAAATGTGTAACAGGAAATAAGACGCCAGGGAATCGCGCGCAATTTCATATGACCAATGAGCGTGCGTGATGGAAAAAATCATCGTTTATAAACAAATCAATGTCCAGCAAGTGCCATCACAGTTAAAAACAACTCACAATAGTTTATTTTAGTATATTTTGAGTTTGTCCAAAATTTTCAGAACACAGTACTGGATTTTTGGCACAGGGACATCATTAATCATCAATATATATTATAGATGTGTTTCAAAAATTCCACATCATAAAAAATCAATATCTCATTAGTGACATCTGTGGTCATTAAAGGGGAATGGAAATGCCTTGGATGCCGGTCGCGCTAAGGATTATTACAACGTTATTATACAGAACATGTTGTAATATTTAAATATATACAACTTTCAAAAATTTGATAGACATGATATTTTATCATGGGTGGAAATGTGAACGTTACATTGTGTAAAGTGATCACTTAAGCCAGCCGTACGATAGGTCGTAAGCCCTATGAACACCCAAAGACTTGTAAAAAAATATAGTTAAGTGTCTGTGAGACATCTATAATGTATATTGTATTTTATTGATACAAAATGCAAATAAAATATGTAATACCTGTCTGGATCCAACACGCTTCGCAGAGTTCTCGCAATATGTTCCCTTGTAACTGCGCTGTCTGAGTAGACCAGTATATTAGGCGGCCTGACTATGGGCAAACTGGGGCACGACCCACCTCCTTTATTGGCCTTCTCTCCTATGTCTATTGGATCATCAAGAATAGAGGACTTGGAACTGCTTCTCTTCCCCAGTGACTTAGTTACTGTTTTTTTATGTGAAACGGTAGTTTTTGTATTACTCAAAAGAGTCACAGTTTTTGGATGAGGTTTTTCTGGAGTTGATTTGTTACTGAGCTCCAATTTAAGATCAGATTTTCTCAAAATTAGTGGAGCCTTTTTCGTAGAATCACCTGCAATATCTACATTAGAATCAGCTACTTTAATTTTGACATCCTCTTTAATAACTTTTTTATCATCATCACAAGGCTGTTCTTTATCATTTTCAAAATGTTCTTTATCAATTTCAAAATGCTGTTCTTTATCAGGTTTAATATTCTCAATATGGCCAGCTATAGCTGGTTTGTTGTTTCCGTTATGCTCTACTTTGACCTGTTTGAAGTTTTCAACATGAGCTATTTTAACTGGTTTGATATTTTCAATGGGCTCTACGTAAGTAGGTTTGACTTTTTCAGTATGATCTATTTTATCTGGTCTAATTTTTTCAATACGTTCCTCTTTATGAGGTTTAATTTTTTCAGCCTGGGTATATTTTGAATGTTCAACTTGTTCTGATTTTTTTGAAATCGTCTTATCTTTAGTGTGAGTGGTTTTAATTTGCATTGGTGGTAGTTGAATATAAGAGTTTTCTAATATTAAAGGAGGAAGTTTAGAAATCTTCTCTAATGTTGTCAAATATTTGGATCGGTGGCGAGGTGATCCATGAATGGTTGCCCGTGAAACTGCGACACATTCTTTCTCGGTGAGATTGATTGGATTGCCAACAAACTTTACGGCTGAAAATAATAATTTATGTAAGAGTCTTCTTCTTTAATACAGGTTTCTAATAAAATAGTTTGAGCGATTTATCACACTTGAAATACTAATACACATTTTTAAAAGTACATACTGCTAAATATTAGGCAAGTAAAATAGGTCATTCCTTACTCTGTAATCGAGCTAGAGGTCCTTGATTGTTGAGGAAAGTGGCAGCAAGGGAGGTCAATCTTTCCATATCGCCTTTAAGGGCAAGAGCCAACTGTGATCCGGCGACTCTCCAAGCAACCATACGCCATGCATCGCTTTCCTGTGAACGATAAATTAATAAGTACAAACTAGAAGTAAAATCACGAAAAAATTGTTAAAACTACAAAATTAAAAATACTTACAGGCAATATATTGAATTCTTCTATATCTTCTCCACTCAGATCACACTCCAGCAGAACGCTCACCTCCTCTGTGGCAAGTGTTCTTCCTTTAGAAGTGCTAGGCAGGACTATATCCTTGCTGCTGTGTGCAGATCGGGAAAGTTGCGTAACAGGGGCCCTCTCCAGACTGGGCAGCAGGGCTAGGCGGCCGGGGGAAGATGGCGGAGCCCGCCACGTGTCGAGACTGAGATTCCGGGTAGGACGAAGAGCGCAAGCGCAGGCGCTCCCCTTCACGGTTAATATTTCTGCGATGTGAGCGTCCTTTGGATCCGTGCAAAGGCCCGAGCAGGCTCTGGAGCACTCTAGAAATTAAATGAGTTATAGCTTAAAATGTAAAAATACCTCAGCATGAACATATTTCACATGTCAGCAAAAAAATATTTTACAGTTTTCACTTCCTAAGCAGACTTAAGAACTTCCTCCCGATTCACTGTAAAATAACAATTACGCAATCCCTTCTTCTTCTTCTGTTTATACTGATGTGTATTATCTGAATATCGATGTAGAGCATCTCAAAAAACTGGAATTTCAAAACTATGTATCTATTTCATCTTCAACCTCAAAAAATTTGAAAACATCTCATCTTCCACAATTTTCTCTATTGGCTTACAATCCGATAATACCATAACATTTTAATATCATGATGTACTTTGTAATTCTCATTTACCTCAGTACCTGAAAACTAAATTCAACTTTCTGTCTAAACAAGTCCTTTCACTGCGTTCAGCTGACAGTACTTCACTATCCATCCTCATTTATAATACTGAATTTTTCAGTACCTCATTTGAAGCGCAGTCGGCTAGGCTACGGAAACAGCCATGCACTGACATCACATCATCACAAACCACAACTATAACCTTTCTTATAACCATTTCTTGCCCCATTCATCTCTTAGTCGTCTCATTAAAATGGAGCTAGTTTTGTCACCGTAACATTGTATATAAGAAATCTATTTTAATCCCCTAAACTGTGTGGTTGGTTG
The DNA here is from genome assembly GCA_016648135.1 of Agrypnia vestita. Taxonomy (NCBI): domain Eukaryota; kingdom Metazoa; phylum Arthropoda; class Insecta; order Trichoptera; family Phryganeidae; genus Agrypnia; species Agrypnia vestita. Next base: position 134,465 of record JADDOH010024364.1, on the reverse strand, counting down.
GAAGAAATTTCCAACTGGCAATAAGCCCGCCATTGTAATAATATGTATACATTGTAATAATATAGGTGTTTTTAGGCGGGCCACCCTGACCCAGTAGGGGAAGGGGAGTCGGCATATAAAGATGTAAGCTCATGGGCGCGTTTTCTTCCTTCTTCCTGTCCACGTACAGTATAAGGTCACGGTAGCTAGTGTCGGTCCGCAACACGTATTTATACAATAAAACAGAACAGTATTGCTACCGCCTGTTCTTTCCTTAAAACAAACCCCGTATTTCCAAAGTGGGAATACACTACAATAAATAAAAAATAAACATGTAAGTCACATAAAAAATCTTTAGAATGTATATTATATAATATATCTTTTGCCAATAAACCTTAAAAGAACGTAATCATCGTGACATTTTTTTGAAGGAGGGAACAGTATTATTTGAAACAGTATTACTTCTATACCTTCAACATCATCAGGAACTTTGTACAGAACAACGCATGAATCTGCTGAAACATGCTGAAGTAATTTGGTTCTGATGGAACGGAGTTGCCAGGCTTTCATCCATGTAGCAATCATATAAAATAGTGTTAGGAACATGGTCAGCGCCTAGCAGGAATCTGAAAATTTATTACAAAATGATCAGATTTCATAATTTCCATTTGCAATGAATGATTCATAAAATGTAAGCTAAATATATTTCGATAAATTAAATAAAATGATTTCTAATTATGATTTTCAAATTGGTTTAGTTTAACCAATTAATGAATATTTTTTTAATCATCATAATATTTATTTTTTAATAATACCGTTAAACGAAGATGGGGTTTTCCATTGAGGGGGTATTTTAAACAGTTAATGAAAAATCTTAATAAAAAATCAATAATAGGATATGTTGACTTTAACAAAACATTTCACAGTTAACGCGGCATAATTTTTATGATAAGACAAATATGAATTTATAGTATTGACGGATTGATGATTTGAATTGCTTAACATACATTAAATAATGGGTAACATAGTTTTATGTCGAAATTCTTTCTATACAGCGAGTACAGAAATATTAAAAAATAATAATGAATGGTAAACAACTAACCAAATATCATTGATAGCATGTCAAGTCATTTTTTGGTAATGGACATTATGATTTAGAAAATAAATTAGTAATAAATGACGAAAAAATTCGATAACCTATAGACCCCCTAAAATATATCCTCTTATCTATGTTTAAATTGACATTTCGAATTCATACCGTAGAGTAGAGATATTTGATCCCATTACACCATAGATAAGATTACATTACATATCATCTATGACTATTTGAAGGTCGCGTTCATCATCGCTTGATCGCTGCCGTTACCAATCATTGAGGTAGGTAATAGCAGTGAATGGTACCCACTAGTGATGGGTCGTCGACGTATTTACCGTCGACGAAACGAGACCGTCCACGTCCTTCCATCGACGAGACGATCAACTAGTTGAATTCGTCAACTAGTTGACGCGTCAACTTCGTTATAGTCCGTCCAACTTATCTGGAGAATAAAGGAGGGCGTCCCAATCGTTGTGGTACTGCCCATAGTCTAAAAATTATCTCATTTGTAGGGAATTTTATGCAAATTCGTTTTTTCTTAAACAAGTTATTAAGCAGTATACGACACGATAAAAAACAAAAAATGTAAACTAACGTACAAATAAATTTATCAAAATATAGATTCGTAAAATACACAACATCACAAAATGGCGTTTTTTCAAAATAAAAGAAAAATACAATTTTCAGGAAAAAAAACAAACAATAATAATTATTTTAGGCCGGCGCCACATTACGCAGATCTTCTGCCGCGTTTTTTTCCGTTGCGCCAAATCGGCAAAGCAAATAGATCAACCGATCATCCGCGTAGTGTGTTTAATAAGCGCATATTGTATGAAAAGAAATGTAGCGATGTTCCACGACAGAAGAGACGCGGCGGAAGATCCGCGCAGTGTGGCGCCGGTTTTATTCGGTGTCTCATACCTAATGATCATGACCACCATGTTTAACTCAGTAACACCTAAGGATATCAATCGGTTTAGGGCCGTTGTATCAACTTGGTTTATAGTAATCTTTCGTTCAAAGCATAGATATTTTGCATTTTCCACCGATCAAACAACTCGCTCTCGTAAAGATCTATGCTTTAAATGAATTGCTATAAAGTAAGTTGATGCAACCAGTCTTTAATGCGCATAAATAAAAAAGTTTATTTTTGAAAAAAGATGTTTATACAAATGAACTCGTTAATGAATTATGTAATAAAAAGTATAAATAATAAAAATAATATGTAAAAAAATTATCGAATAAAATATGTTCTAAAACTTTTCCCATCTTACGGCATCTAATTCAATTTTTCCACTTATCCTTGTTCTTTTTTTTCCGGGTGTAGATATTTTAATACCCATTTCCACGGCCACTTTACCTTCTTTAAATATTTTGTAAATTGCCGATTCAGAAATACCTGAAGAAATTGTATAATAGTAAAATAAAAAACTAAGTATGGGAAAATCATTTTAACTGCATGGCAGCACTAACCTGAAGTGGCGGCAATAAGTCTATGAACAAAATCAAACGGTATAATTGGGGCTTTTAGACGTTGTTCCTCTTCAAAAAACGTGTGCATTTTCAAGATTATTTCCCGAACACCGCTTTTAATGGTTTTGGGCATGGTGACAATCTAAAATTTTCTTAAAAAACTATCGAAACAGTCGTGAATCCCTCTGTAAACAAAGTCTGTCAAAGGTCTGTCAGCTGTAGATAATCCAATATGGCGTCGTTAGTTCCAAATTTGGCCATTCTTCAGATAAGTTAGACGGACTATACGCGGACGTCGCGGACGTTCTGTCTAAACATCGGGACGATGGTCAACTGTCTACGGTTCGACGCGACGCTGCTCGATGGCTCAACTGTTGGCTATTTTAATTACGTTAATTTTTAAAATGTAAAGAAGTTCGAAGGAATATAGTTTCGGGGAAAGTAAAACCGCTACTTGTGCTTATATGTAAAAATAAATATTTTATTATTTATTTGTTTACGCACATTATAGGCTTTTACATATTGTTTTATATACTTCTTTCTATATATAATAAAGACTTTCTATATATATATATATATATACATATACATATATGTATCTGATTACGTTTTTAACAATACTGCTATTGTTATATGTATATTAATTAACTTCGTTTTCATTTGCTTTAATACAAGTCGAATAAAATGATAAAAACCTTGCAAAAATTGAAAAAAGCAAACTTTGATATTGCATATCTCCATAACTATTGATATCAGTTCATGGTTGCTTGAATATTTTAGACTCATAACATAGCAGGAATTTACCGGCAAGTTTCTGCTGCTAGCTCTGGTACAGCCTGTACATATATCGTAAAATTACTATCTACAATTTGTAAAAAAATATGTTTGCTGTTGTATTATTATGTTTTCATTTAGTCTTTTTTTGGGATAATCAAGTGCAATCAAAAAAAATGGGATAGTCAAGTTTTTAGTCTAATTTTGTTGGTTTTTTGTTGATTATTTGAGTTACTTTGTACTTTTACTCACTATTTCATATTTAGTTTGACATAAAAGAAATTACGAAAATAAAAAGTAATATTATAAATATATACGTTTTTTTATTTTTTCGATCCATTTATCTGGTAGAGTTGCAAGTTTATGTACATGTTCATAGCATCAAACGATTGTAGACTAGACAAGGTATGAGAAAAAAAAGGTTTCAAAGCAGGGTCAGTCACCACTTAGCAGAAATTTAATTTTATTTGATCCGCTCCATACAAAAAATACAAAACTTTTTTTTTTGCTCATACTATAAAGTTTAGGAAAAAATTTCATAGGACAACTATTGATAAAGTTAATGAGCTCTATCTGGCTTTATCCATCCGCATAAAGAAAAAAAGAAAAAAAGAAAGTTGGTCCCTAAGTCCCACAAATTACGGTTTCGACCCACATCGGTTGCGCGATTTGTTCCCTAGTGAATACGTGGCTTTAGGATGATATTATGATATATGTTCTGAAAAATGGGATAGATGTTGAAATTTTAAATACTAGCAATATTTAATCAAAATGGCGGTTGCGCGGATGTTTGGCTAACTTCACTCGGTTGCGGCGCGTTGTTTTTTAGCGTCATTTTGGCATTTCGGGAAACTCTAAAAATGATGCCTTTCGGGCCTAAAAAGGATGGAAGTCCTAACGCTGACTTCTTCCAGTCCTCTGAGACGATGCAACAATTTGATGCTATCAGAGTATGGCTTCAGAAAAACTGTAAAAAGGTGTGTATTGGGGGTTCGATTGCCTATCAGTTCCCTGTGGTGGATATTTTACGTGTATTAAAATTGGTGTTTTCCAGAGACTTTCTTGTTTTATTTGTTTTCAGTAACATTTAACTATGTAAACTAATTCATGAATATAAAAACTTTCGTATTTTACTTCTTCCGGTGGAGTGTAAAGTCTTGTTTCTTATTATTGAAACGTCACAATATTCATTCTTGTATACAAATTTATTCACTACTTTACTAATGTGCATTTAAAATTACAGTCGTCTGAAAATTAATTTGAATCTGTATTTATGTATAAATGAGGAGCATAAAAACATAGCCAGCAATATCCAAAAAAATTTAATGTAGTTATCAAGGATTGCTAACTTAGAATGTACTGAATTCCAGATTTTATAGGAAATATGGCCTATAAATTTTTTGCAAACATGATTACATAAAACATCATACATAAAATTTAGAATTCAGTACATTCTAAAATAGTAATCCTCGGTGACTGCATTCAAAATATTTTTTGGATATTGCTACCTTTGCTTTTATACCCCTCATATAACAAATTGCATACCGAGGCGTTTGGGGTCGCGTTTTATGTTTAGAGCATATATTGAAAGTTGATTTTCCGAAGGGTTAAAAAACTGTAGGGAAAATAAAAGTAAATACTTTAGCAATCAGCCTATGTGCCTGTCAGATTTTATGGTTATTGGATTGGTTTGTTAAGGTTGCAACATTTTCATAAGAATTAAAAGACGATATACATCAAATATTATTCCTAATAGAAGTTTTAATAGTGTTCGCAATGCTATAAAGTAATGAATGATATGTAAAATTTGGAAAGATTTATTTGGAACAATTTGTAGTTTCCTGTATGATAACTAACATGATAAAAAAATACATTAAGATTTTGCATTAAAAATAATCCATTATAAATTTTATTGGATTTGAATTTTTAGATATTGCCTGCATTTTTTTGTTCTAGAAAATAAATATCAGTGGCGTGCAGTAGGCATAAACTTGATTTTTTTTACTTATGCCGTAACAATTGTTTGCTTTCAACGTCACTTAAAAAATTATCAACGATTTTTTCTTTTAAAATATTTCATAAAGACAACAATCCAAAAGTGACATACAAATTGCTAACTTTATTTATATTGTACCTGAAATTATAATATAAACAAAACAAATGTTTTTAATATTGAATATTTCAATATTGTTGATTATAATTAATTTAAAGAGTATTCATCTCGCCAACTTATGGATAAACGACCCCATCAAAATATTACAAACTGTCAAATGTACAAAATAATAAAAAATGTTTAGTTTAATTGTAATTAAGTTCATCCCTTTCGAAATCGTTCTCGGGTATATATTCTGTTTGTGTGTCGGCACTTTAGTTGACAATTATTGTAATGATATGACATTGGTATGAGTAAATAATTCGTTATGAAATATTGTTTTACCTGTTTTGTTTATCGTTATTTGCAGTATGTTCAGACAGAACCACCCACAAAGGAGAGCCTATGTCAGCTTGTTATCCAACTGATACAGTATCAGGAGACCAAGTTAGGTAAAAATGCTTCAGAGCCGCCTTTTACCAGGTTACCGGTGAGTACTTATCTTGATTTACCAGAAACTTGGCTATTATTGCAATTATATATTTTAAACATGACTTAGGGCCGATTGTTTCAAGTTGGATTAAAGTAAGCGTTCTTTTAAAGCATAGATTTTTGCGTTCTCCACCAATCAGACGATCAGTTTTCGTAAATATCTATGCTTTAAACGAATGCTTACTTTGATCTAACTGGAAACAACCGGCCCTTAAGGGTTTTCTTTGTATGACTGAAAATCAATTTTGGACAAATTGCCATTATTTTCATTATATTTTAAATTTGTGGAACATGTTTTCAGCTGTAGGGCTCTGCTGGTAAATATTTTTTACCGGTTTCAGTTAGATACCTATTGTGGTTATATTTGCCAAATCCGGGTACAAATCTGAGTGTGTTCATTTTGATTTTTTTTAAATAGAGATGCATGCATGGAATATGTGTCGCATCAACATCATCACTATTTTCAATATAAAAATGCCTGTGTTTGAAAAATTGGGCTAACTTGCTGGTCTGGAATAAGAATTGTGCCGGACCACGACCACTGGATCACTAGGCAAGTTTTTCAATCAATAGACCTTATTTGAATTTAGTGAATCTAGATAAACATGCATACATTAATATCATTGAAAGATTTGGCAGATACTTCGTGGTGCAACATTATAATTTCAAATATGTTTTAATATACTTTGTAATACACACACAATATGAGTTATTAATTTACAACTATAGTTTCGAGAGGAGCAGTCCCTCACCAATCATTCTTTCGATAGCCACAAATTAAAATTACTCCACTCGGTTCCCCATAGACGATGGATAATGAATAGTTTGGAAACCGTTGAAATCCTAAAAAATTTAAATTCTGGAAACACATTAATAAATAATATCACATTTCAGTCCAGTTCACCACTCCTAGAGCTGTTCGGCGAAAAAAATACCCTTCCCTGCCGCGCGCCCCCCTGACCCCCCTGACCTACCCAATTAGATTGATAAATTTTGTATTTAAGTTAGTTATTATCTATACCTGATGATGAGAGGGACTGCTCCTCTCGAAACTATAGTTGTAAATTAATAACTCATATTGTGTGTGTATTACAAAGTATATTAAAACATATTTGAAATTATAATGTTGCACCACGAAGTATCTGCCAAATCTTTCAATGATATTAAAGTGGCCAGTACGGCAAAAATGGCAAAAATGTATAAAAAACTACACATTAAATACAGAATCGTATCTCTGAACATATATTTTAATCAAAAATGCTTGAAAAATAATATTGTTCCTAAATATGTTAGTGTCAAAATCAAAAATAATAACAGCAAAACAGCCTTAAAAGTTTTAAAAAGTGCACAAAATCAGTGGATTAAAGAAGAAATAAAAACCTTTTTCATAATTCGAAATAATATTAAAATGCATTTAAAATTATTACATACAGAATTAGTGCATATTTTGCATCCTGTAGAATGGGACCTGCTCGATGATAAAGTGAGGCATATCTCAAGTATCGAAGCCTTTAAAAAGAAATGTAAACTGGATAAAAAAATATCAAATTTAATTCGTTCGAAACAGAATATTAATACTAATTTTAATCATGCTAATCTTATCCAACAAAATAACCCCCATAAATTCAATGAACGAGTTATAAACCTTTCAAAACATAAATTTACACCCGAAGAAATTAAGTTTTTAAACAACGGCCTTAAATATAATATTAAAAATAATAGTGAAAAAGCGATAATACAATTAGCTGTGGATACAGATGCTGCTCTGAAGAACGAAAAACCAATTAAATTTAAGTGTGCCGACCTGTTGAAAAAAGTGAACACATGTGTATCAAAAAGTGTCGGACGGGAACGTACCATTGTGAATAACATTAGAAACACACTAAATTCTGAAGATTTAATTCTGACAAGATCGGATAAAGGCAACAGTATCGTAATTTTGGATAAAATGGACTATTTCAACAAAGTCAATGATTTTCTTTTAGATGATAATTTTATAATTCTTAAAACTAACCCTACATGTAAATTTCAAGATATTGTTAGACAAGTTGTTAAACACTGCCCATATCTTAATAACAATTGCGGGAACTCATTATTACAAACAAACCCCCAATCACCAAGACTTTATGGACTTCCTAAAATCCATAAAGCAAATATACCAATTAGACCAGTTGTATCATATGTTAGCGCACCAAATTATAAACTTTGCAAAACTCTTAATCATCTTATACAATCATATAATCTCTTCCAACCGACACATACCGTAAGAAATAGTATTGAATTCACCAACCGCGTTCAAAATTTACACATACCCAATAACGCTAAAATAATTTCATTTGATGTAGTCAATCTTTTTACAAATGTCCCGATAATTGATACAAAGAATATTTTTATCGATTTACTAAATAATTCTGAACTGGATGAGGAACTTGTAAAGGAAATCATAAAAATATTCAATGTCTGCACGAACCAAAATTATTTCGAATTCAATAATATTTTTTACGAACAACGTGACGGATTACCCATGGGTTCCCCAATATCTCCCATTCTAGCCGATATATTTTTAAACAAACTAGAAACAGACTTGTTAAATTCAGATCATCCCCTCGTTAATTCATGTATCCTCAGTTGGTATAGATACGTGGACGATATATTTTGTATCTTCACGGGCACTGATAGACAACTAGATTCTTTTCTCGCTTACCTTAATGTACAACACAAAAATATCAAATTCACTCTCGAAAAAAATGATGATAATAGTTTAAATTTTTTGGACCTCTCTATCAAAGTTAATAATAATAAGTTACAATTTAACATTTACCGAAAACCCACACATACCGATACCGTTATTCCTGCATCGTCTTCCCATCCGACAGCGCATAAAATGGCCAGCTTCCATTCCATGTTAAATAGATTAATTAAAATTCCCCTTAACACCATTGATTATGACAACGAAGTAAATATAATTAAACATATTGCTATTAACAATGGATATAATTGCGCGTTAATAGATAGAATGTTGAAATCAAAAATTAATAATAAACTTATCGAAACATATTTATACTCAGGCAAAAATATTAAAACCACCGATAATACACTTTGGCGAAAAATTCTTTATAATGGTCCGATTTCTAATAAAATTACAAATTGCTTCCCTACTCATATTAGACCAGCTTATTACACAAACAATAATATTGGTAAAATTCTTCTAAATTCAAAAACAAAAATAGGTATGTTAGAAAAAAGTGGGATATATGAAATAACTTGCGGAGATTGTGACAAAAAGTATATAGGCCAAACCACTAAAACTTAAATACACGCATAAAAGAACATCGCCGCTGCTTAAAAAATAACAATTTTTCCGAATTTGCCAATCATATAATTAACACCAATCATTCTTTCGATAGTCACAAATTAAAATTACTCCACTCGGTTCCCCATAGACGATGGATAATGAATAGTTTGGAAACCGTTGAAATCCTAAAAAATTTAAATTCTGGAAACACATTAATAAATAATATCACATTTCAGTCCAGTTCACCACTCCTAGAGCTGTTCGGCGAAAAAAATACCCTTCCCTGCCGCGCGCCCCCCTGACCCCCCTGACCTACCCAATTAGATTGATAAATTTTGTATTTAAGTTAGTTATTATCTATACCTGATGATGAGAGGGACTGCTCCTCTCGAAACTATAGTTGTAAATTAATAACTCATATTGTGTGTGTATTACAAAGTATATTAAAACATATTTGAAATGCATACATTATGCTAAAATCAATATCATCAAGTTCGATTGTTTGTTATGATGTGTTACTGTTCATTTTTATTTATTTTATTCGGAAAACAAATAAATTAAATATATTGACAGCAGGAATAAATTTCATATTAACCACTAAATTTGTTGAAATATCACCACGTTTCGAGGCCGAGGTCCCTGCATCAAGATACAACGTATACTAAAAATCAAAGTATAGGCATTAATAAAATAAAAAATAAATACGAGGGGGTACCCAAAAGAAACCGAACTAATGTTGTGGTGGGTCGAGTTTTTGTAGCTGCTAGGGGCGTATAGAGCCATCATTCCCGAGTCAGTAAGCCAAACGTCATCGCTAAAGAAGGTTCCATTCGGTTTGTGTGAATTTTTTAGTGACAGTTGTTTTGTGTGCTCGTCGTTTTTCTAATGGCTGATTCTCGTTAACAGCGCGCGGCCGTAAATCGTTTGTTTTTTCGATGTGAGAGGAGTCGTCATACAGTTAACCAGGCTTCCTACATGGAAGTTTTGAAAAGATTACGAAACAGTTTGCGGTGGAAGAGGCCTGATTTATGGCAGTCGGGCGATTGGCTTTTCTACCACGATAACGCCCCTTCTCACACAGCCGTCTGTGCGCCGATTTTTGACCAAAAATGGCATGACCCCTGTGCCCTACCCCTGCGACTTTTTTTTATTTCCCTGAATGAAAAGAGACATGAAAGGAAAGCGTTTTGCCGACATTATGAAGTGTTGAAGTCGAAATATTGAAGTGAAGAAAAAAACGACAGAAACGCTATCGGGCATCACAGAAGACGAATTTAAAAATTTTTTTGGGCAGTGGAATAAAAGATTGGACAAGTGTATTAGTGCCGATGGAGAGTACTTTGAAGGGGATTGAAGGTTTTTGTTTAAAAATTAAATATATAAATTTTAAAAAAATAAGTTCGGTTTCTTTTGGGTACCCGTAGTATATGGGAGATTAAAAATTAATTAAGTACTAAAGTGAAAACCAAATTTAAAAGATAACTATTTGCAAGAAGGACATGGTTATTTATTTATTTAAATTACTGTTAACATTTTTTCTAATTTTCAAAATTTCTAATTTGTCCAATTATAATCCTATGTTATATAAAATGTTTAAAAACGTAAATTTTACAAATTGTTCAAATATTATTTTTTGTAAACAGAAACTGACTGAATTTGTACCGTTAATTGTAATTAATGAACTCAGTAATTTAAATAAAAATAATAAGAGAAAATAACAAATATATGCAACATAACATTGACTGGTCTTTTTTAAAACTCAATACTATAAATCAGAATATTGACAAACTTTATCAAATCTTATATGAAATAGTTGACAAATATGTACCCCACTCATATAATCATTATAGTACCTACCCAAAATGGTTCGATAATACTTTAATTAACCTAATAGTGAAGAAAAAAATAGCACATAAAAATTACAAAGAAAGTGGATTAATATCTGATTACGAAACTTTCTCGTCCTTAAGATATAAATGTAAACAATTATCAGATAAATTATTTAAACAATATATATCTCAAATCGAAACCCAGATGAAACTAAATATAAATAAATTCTGGCAATACACAAACTCTCTGAAAAGGGACGATTCAACCGTGCCTAGCACCATGCACTATAATAATGCCTTCACCAACAGCAAAAACGATATCTCTAACCTGTTCGCGGATCACTTCAAAAGTGTTTACGTGTGTGATAATCCCAACGAAACAATTCCCAAATTCTCATGCACTAACGAAGCACTCATACCACCCATTAGCTTTACCGGACAAGAAATTTCAATTGAAATAATGAAGTTAGACATAAAAAAAGGACCAGGCCACGATCGAATACCTCCAATATTTATAAAAAAATGTACTGAACTGTTGTACCCTTTATCCGTTATCTTTAACCAATCCATCCAGACCGGTTACTTCTCTGACATATGGAAACTTGCCTACATTACCCCAATCCACAAAAAAGGTGATAAATCTGATATAAAAAATTACAGACCCATTTGTATTTTATCTGTATTACCAAAACTTCTAGAAAAACTAGTTCTAAATAAAATCACTAACCCAATATGTCAAATCTCACTCATTCCCAGCATGGATTTATAAGCGGTAGATCAACTTTGCCAAACCTAACACTGTATACGACATTTATTTCTAAAAATCTAGACAATAGAGGGCAGGTGGATGCGATTTACACAGATTTCAGCAAAGCCTTTGACACAGTCAGCCACAAGATCTTACTAGCAAAATTATGTAAATTAGGAATACAAGGGAATCTCTTAAGCTGGTTCACAAGCTATCTACTAGATATAAACCTGCAAGTCAGAATAAACGACTCTCTGTCATACAAATTTACATCAAGCAGTGGCGTACCGCAAGGTTCCCACATAGGACCATTCTTATTTATTTTCTTCATTAACGACATTGATGCAATTTTCAAAGACCCAATAAATGTCTTGTTATTTGCAGATGACATGAAAATTTATACCTCAATTAAATCCCTAAACGACTGCGTGATGCTTCAAGAATCACTAAAAAAACTTCACGATTGGTTTACTATCAATAAATTTTACTTAAATACAGATAAATGCCAAAGTATCACCTTCTGCAGAATTAAAAATCCGATTGTTTTTAACTATCAGATTGATAACATCCATCTAAATAAAGTATATGAGGTCAATGATTTGGGAATCACAATAGATTCAAAATTAAACTATATAAGTCACATTAACAGTATCTTCAACAAAGGAATGAAAATGCTTGGATTTATAATTCACAATTCCCAAAACTTTAACAATCTTTCTACTTGCATACATCTATATAAATCCCTAGTTAGAAGTCAGTTAGAATACTGCAGCCCTCTATGGTCACCATATTACACAAGCCACATCCACACAATAGAAAAAGTACAATACAAATTTTTAAGATATTTAAACTATAGGTTACGTATCCCAATAGAGCAAATTAACTACAACTATCTTCTACAAACGTCAAGGCTAACGAAACTCTGTGATAGACGTATAATAGCTGACTTAATTTTTCTATTCAAAATAATTAATAGTAACAGATTGGATGCACCTGACCTCCTATCGCTTATTACAATCAACGTGCCACAAAGGCATACCCGTTCCCAAAATACTTATTTTTGCAACAAAACGAATACTGCGCACTTCCAACACTGTACGATTAACAGATTACTTACACTAGGGAACGAATACGCACACATATCGGATATCTTCAGTGTTACATTAGAGTGCTACCGTACTCATCTCAATAAATACTTCTTAGAGAAATAAGGCAGTCCATTTTAGTTTCTAACTCTGTTGCTACATAATTTCATAAATTGTAATTAATTCACATTTGTTAACTTTTTCATACTATTGAATATATATTACTTCTTCTTAATACTTTTTTATTGTATATTTATTCTGTAATTATTATTATTTATTTATATTTATTTTTATCTCTGTTATTTTATGCTTACTTTTGACATTATTATGTTATTTTATATTAACTCTGTATTCTACATATTTTATCTTTATTATCTTATACTTACTTTTACTTACTCTCATTTTATATTATAAGGTAATTAGTACAACATCAAATTACTGTAATAGGTTTTGTAACCGTTGAAATAAATAAATAAATAATATGTAGATCATATTATGATTTGAAAGTTGGAATTCACCATAGAAAAGAGAATTCACCATAGAATTCACGCAAAAAGTTGTGTGTGCAAGCAACTATGGAATTTGTAAGAATGTCATTTCTGCAAGTGACGTGCGCGCAGTTCTCATCTCACATTAGACCTTTCAAAGAAACACGCTATTCTACGAAAAATTTACTTGACTACTACAAAAAACTCGCAGACATAATGGGCGAATATATAATTATACGGTTTCAGTAGGAAAGTACATATAGTTCAGGATGAATTTTTTCTCAATTTGATTGCATATAATAAACAAAACTGATGCATGCAAACAAGTGAGATAGAATAAGCATTGACAGGAAGTTGGATACAGAAATGTCGGAAATAAAAAATTTCTAAACCACGATTTATGTCTGAAATTTTAAATCAACTTTTTCTTAAGGACAGAAACTTTACTAATGCACAGCTTTTTTGCTTGTATGCGCTGCACGCCACTGCCGAATACGAGGTATTCAGTCAAAGCAACTGGCCGAGGTGATTTTCAATAGAGCCCCATTGGGCTATATACAGTGTGAATCATTTAGATTTTAAAGGTTTCTCTATCCTATGTTGGAATCTATATTGTTTTTACTAATTATTCATCTGAATCTCTCATAATGTTCCACTAATAATGTCAATTTCTGAAATATTTTCTTATCCAGTTCTGCCTTTGTTTGTTGTATATGAATTCAAAATATCCTTCCCACCAGTGTTAATGATTCAATTATCTTAAATCTGGACAGAAAATTTTTCACGGTCTTGTGATGCTTGTCTCTAAAAAAAGTAAATTGGTTCATGGTAGTTTTTCATTGTGTAGCATTTTTGTTTGTGCAGTAAAGCAAAGGCTACCTTGAATAGTTATATTCTTTTTAAAATCATTTCTCAAACCAATAAAAGTTGTAGAGTGAATGGTATTTTGTGAATTTTTATGAAATGCATTCAATTTCATAAATGTTTTTGTACAAATTTCAACTTTATTTTGCTTAGAATAATACAGATTCTTAAAACTATTTTTCTTTTTCCTAGAGTAGACCATATATAACACATATTTTGTGTATGAGAAACAATTATCCTAATATGATTGTTAGTAATTTTTTCTTAAATGACCCAAATGTAATGTAAATTTAAAAAAAAAGTCTATCTACTATGAAATAAATAAATATAATAAGAACAAAACTCAATCATCATATTTGTTACAATCATAAAATGAATCTGATGGTGTATAATATATATTGTCAAAATATGTACATATTATTGAGATGATAACATCTCTAATTTTAATGCTTGGAATAACCCTGACACTGATCTAAAGAGAATTCATGCGCTGGCCGTCCGCGAACTCCAGTGCCCAGGAGTTTATATAGTTGACCGCCACCGCCTCCACCGCGTCCTGAAGTTGTCACATACAGGACATCCAAGTCCGTAGACCCCCAGGATACAGAAGTTAAGCGGGATATTCCTTCCAGCGGAAACTTCTGGAGCAGGCGACCCAGATGAGGATTTATTTCTATGATCTGGGAAATAAGATTTATAATTCTTAGTATATTTTTAACCTTTGGATAATTACAGGGTGTTTTTTTAGAGGTAGCTTTGTAATTTTATTATAAATAAATTATTTTTTGCGCATAACACAAGTATTTTTAGGATGTGACTGGGAGGTATGAAAGGAAATGAGGTTTTGCAAGATCTGCACTAACTAACTAGGTTGTATTCATTACTTGGAAACCGAGCTTATAGGTCTTTTCATTTAAGAAAGACAATCCAAAAGAAAGATAAGAATTATAGTATGTGTAAGCCATGTGTACGACACGTTGCTTCATTGTGTTGGTGTTTAAATCCAAAACAATGTTCGGCATACGCACGGCTTACATGTACTAATTTAATTGTCTTTCTGAAATGGAAAGATCTTTACCAATTGTTTTTTTGACGAAGCTTACAGTATTCTGGAATGTGATGTAGACATCAAAAGTATTATGTTATCAAAGTTATCAATAGTTAATATCACTCGACATAATTAATTAATGCTCAACTTACGGCACCACCTCCATAGAGCGCTATCCACAGATTGTCATCAGCATCTATTGTCATCCCGTCAGGCACTCCAGTGATGTTGTACATTGCGAGATCAAACACGGTACGGCGATTACCTGTGGGAAGTTATTAAAAATAAAACCCTAGTTTCGGCGGCTGGCTTAAGGGGCCCCAGTACACGATTTTCTTATTTGATCAGGATTTGCAAAATTTAACGTAAACTTATTAAGTCATTTTGCAAAACCCATAGCTAAACAGACTTTTAATCGATTTTATTATGATAGATCCATTTACTCTTGAAACATTTCCTTAAAAAAATATGAGCAAATATATTGTTATAACATCAAAAAAATTATAACCCCAAAACACTCTTTTAGTTTTCATGCAATAGAGTTATCTTTGGTACACTTAATCTCTATATTTTCAAATAAAGACCATATATTTTATTTACAAATTGATTATATAAAGTTTGAAAAAGAAGTGGTGCTATTCAAAGATTAAACATTAAAATATTTGAAAATCGTGTACTGGGGCCTCTTAAGTGATCACTTTACACAATGTAACATTCATCAAATGTGCAAGTTAAACATACATACAACTTTAAAAAAATTAATACATGTGGTAGTCTATGAATTGACTGTAGATGTGGTAGAGTTGGTGAACGTTACATTGTGAAAAGTGATCGCTTAAGCCAGCCGTACGATAAGGTCGTAAGTCCTATGAAAACCCAAAAAGATTTCCAGACCTATTTTCCCGTATATAAAAAATAGCTTCGTCTCTATGAGACATTTATAATATAGTCTAGTGAGAACAAGAATCATGACTTTTATTTAAACATACATATATTTGAAACTAAAATAAAATATTTATCTGGCAGAATATTATAAAATATTAAATTCTGAATATGTTAATTTTCGCTATGAGATTATTACGAGATACATCTCTTATTTCGGTTTCTTTTTAAAATATATGCTTAGGAAAAAGTCTCGCTTCTTGTTCTCACTGCACGCCCCTGATAAGTATATAAATATATTAAAATAATGAAGCGAGAATTTCCACGTGGGTGTTCTAATTTATGTCGGATAATATAAAAAAATCTCGATTAATTTTTCCGCGAGTTTTCTTCGCCGCACCGTGTAGCATCTAGGTAAAACGATTATTGCATTTTTGTTCGATTCTTTAAGGTTGCGCCTTGTTCGCATTGGAGTGCGCAATTAATAAACATGCCGCTCCGCGTGAGGTCGCCCGTGCCGTGACTTGATCGTCCGCCGCCGCTCGCTGACAATATATTATTCTTATTGATTGCTTACAGCTTACATGTACCATTTACCTCGCCGACACTGACGTTTTCACTTTTTTCCCGCGAGAAATAATGCCCCGAAGGCTGTGACAGTAATACGTACTAAAAAAATGTGCATTTTGTGAAGGTTTTTCCTTTTCCTCAGATAATAGCGATTATACAATTTAATTTACGAATCTCTATATGCGCATAGGGTGTAACAGAGTTAGACCACATTACTTTGTAGGAAGTTGGTTAGTAGTTCCTACATAAATTATGAGTCGGAAATGTTGGTTGCTTCAATATTAACTATCGATATTCGGTCGTATTCTGAAAATAGCAGTATTGCTAATTCTGTATCTTGACGGTTATTTTATAACAATCGTATTTTTTTTTACGCTTCAACAGACCAGGAGGAGCAAAATACACCGCAAAACACACAGGCTTGAGTATATCACATAGATTAAATTGTGTCCTCACCGGGAATCGAACCCGGAACCCTCTGAGTGGGAAGCCAGTGTCATACCCACTGCGCTACGAGGGCCGCCAATTTTGTCGTCAATTTTGACGTTTTAAATTTGACAGCTTTGAAATAAATTAATTCAGTCAATTAGAAATCTTCTCTAAAACGTAAACTGAACGTTTGTTTACGTTTTAGAGGTTTCTGATTGAATTCATTAATTTAAAACCTGTCAAAATTAAAACGTCAACAACAATGTTATTCAATATCTGTCAAGACAGCGGAATATCAATATTGCTATTTTCAGAATACGGCCGGATGTCCTAATATCGATAGTTACGGAGTAAGCTACTTCATAGTTTGCATTTCTTTTTCTCAATATTTCTGATTAAAATATTGGATTATTATTAAAGTAATTTATTGTTGAATATTGAAAATATTGAAAAATCATTTGTTCTAATAGAAGTCAAATAAAATTTTCAAAACGATGCAGAAATTGGAACTAGATTTTTTTGTTGCAAGGATTTAATCATTTTATTTGAGTTGTATTAAAGCGAATGGATTGTTAATATTCGATACAAGTAATTAATGATAGTCCAACGTTTTACAGAAAATAAGTCAGAAATATTGAAAAAAAATGCAAAATTTTAAGTCGCTTATCTCTATAACTATTGATTGATTCGGACATCATTGATTTAACATTTTCGACTCATAATTTAGGCAGGACTTTTACCTGTGAAGTATTGTGGATTAGCTCTGTTATACCCTGTATAATATTACATTTATTTACCCTAGAAGGCTACTGTTAATCGTTTCGACTGACACGCCGAAAATTTGTTGCTTTCTCTTTAGAACTATTGAATGCATCGCGTTGATTCTCCGTGTGAACTCAGTCACCGACAGGACGTCTCAAGGGGTGGTTGTGTCACGCTGATAAGTGCCGCCATTTTCGATATAAGAATTACTTGTTAGTCGAATCGACTAATAAAAAGCCACAATGTATAAATAATGATAAAAGATTTCTTCTCTTACAACAGTCGTAAATTCTTGAATGAAATGTCGTAGTCTCTTTGCAAATCTTAGATTTGCAGCTTAGATCTGGATTTCGTTTGCAAAGAATTTACAAATACCACAATAAGTTAACCAAAAATCGTGCAAAGGAACATAATAATTAAGTAATAATGGTTTAAGATAGATTCTCTGGTATATTTTTGTAGTTTCATTATTAAATCTCTCAGTTGTGCATTACTGCATCGTGAACCACGGACTCATATTTTATAATTGTCATCATAATCATCAGAGGCGCGACAGTTCGGTGTGGACCTCAAGCGAGCTTCGCCACTTTGATCGGTCATTCGCTAACATTTTCCACATCGCGATACCAACTGTTCTTCCCCAGCAACCACCGTAACCTTCTAGGTCTTTCCATACTGCTTCAGTCAATGGATTTGAATTGTGGAGCACCTAGGCCTGCCCGGACGGTAGTCCCTCGAGCGTACCAAATAGACCAATCGCGCTCGAGGCAAACCACCAATCACAAGCCCGATACAACCGGCGAGGTACCACCAGGCAGGACGCCGGTACCGCGATCACTCTCTCGCCGATCCTCGTACTGTACGTCACGCGTAACTTTGCTCGTCCTATATTGTTGTAAAACCGTTTCCCCAATAAACTGACAATGTAAATTGTAAGTACTTTTTCATTCACCCTGTATCACTTCCCGCCATAGCTTGTCACATACATTTTCACCGCTATTAATTCACACACACGCCTTCAGCGCACACTTGCTATATAGATTTCATGTTTCGACAGTTGGACATGATCATTCCATAAACCTTCCAGTCATTCTCACTTCGAGTTCAATTATAGCATCAAAGAATCTAACGACGTTTTGCTTGCCAAGCTAAATACGCCATTGGAATTAGAATATGAGCTAAATTGAGCTCACGGGCCTTAACTTATAGGTGCCGGGATTGAAGCTTGAGAAATTTCAAATCGCCACTCACTAATCGTCCCGTTCTCCGCTTCGAAATCGAAGGCGTCAATCTTCCTGGTGGGCGAGTCCACGTAGTAGAGGATGGCCCCGTCGGCCGACCACGCCAGCCCGTTGGACACCGACACGTTGGCCACCTCTTCCGTCACCTGCGGGCCGCTCTCCCCGCCCGCGCACGCCACCTTGTAGAACGTGGCCTGGTGCTCCACGACCACCTCGTCCACCTCGGGCCCTATCGTTCCTGGAAGTAAAAAAGCAATTAAACACCTCTGCATTTTGAATTAATTAAAATGCATGTTCTGTTCTAATTTATATCGCGTTTTTGGTTTTAATTTAGGGAGACGTCTGTTGTAATTATTATATCTAGTAGTTAGCACCCGGTTGCCCGGGACTCAGATTCAGTTAAAATTATAAAAAGGGGAGAGTTGCCTTTGTTTTACGCAGGCATCAAGTAACAATGTACGCAAAAGTTGAACCAGGCAGATAGAAGGAGACTGAGATGTCCAAGTCAGCAGGGTGGGATGGCTATATTTTTTTCAGAATCCTAGAGTCAACTGAACAAGATTTGAATGGAGTTTCCATGTTTTGTGATTGATCATAAAGAATTTGTAGAAAACCAAAAATTTGGTTCAGATTGTTGAAAGGATGTAGAGAATACCTAAACAAAAATGAATAATACTTCAGTACGTAAATAAGTAAACGGAAAATTCAAAGCGGTTTTAACCGGTTTCAGACTTTTTGGTGAGAAAGGATTGTCGAGAGACAGTGAAAACTATTTAAAAAAATCGAAAATAATAATTTGCAAAATACACTTTATGTATATGCACAAAATCATATTGTACACGCGACTGCCGTACAATGACACATCGAACGTTTTATTGTTACCACTCACAGACCACCTAAAAAGGCGTATAATGATAGCGACTCACCGACCCACATCCTCCCCTTGACGTCCACCTTCCCGTCGTTGAGCCTGGCCCCCTCGGGCAGCTCCCCGAAGCCGGCCAGGGGGCGCAGCGCCGTGGTGGAGTCGTTGCGGCCGTCCCAGGTCAGCAGCTGCAGCCCGTCCCCGATGCCCACCACGAACACGTCCCGCTGCCCCTTCACCGGCACCACCACCGTCACGTCTCCACCTGCGGGACAATACTCGCCGGTGAGTGTTCCGAGATCGATCATGCCGAGAATATCGACGGTCCTTACGGCAAATTAAGACTAAAAAAGGCAATTTTATAATAGGTACTTAACTACGAATTTCGAAAATTTATGACAATTGGTTCACAGATGACAGCACACTTCGGTTTTTTGGGAAGAAATCAAATAATAAAGAGATATTTGTCTAGACATGTTTCATTTTCAGTCAATCAATTATTACATATTAGATGGTAAACTTAATTTACAAAGAAAGGTAGTAAAATAAAAACTTGGTTTTTATGGGTTAGTTTTTTTTTTCTAATTTTTTTAACAATTATTTCTGATCTCTTTTTAAATTTTGGTGAAATAATTAACGTTATATTGATCCTTATTATTTTATCTTTCAAATGAGACCTCTTTGATATTATGGGACCTCTATGGGTACATTAGTAAATTGACACACCATTTCCAGAAAAATGACATGTATGTGTTTTGTCGATGAAATTGATCATATTTGAAACTGTATATTTGGGACACGAATTAAATATTTTGGGTACAAAACAGATGCGGCTCTTTTGAACGTATAATATAATTTTATTCAGTTTCAGCAGAATGAAAACAAATTGCTGACCCTCCGAAAATAATTACGCGAGTCTTTTGCTTTTCAAACGCGTAGACTTTAAACTGTTGTTGATGGTATAAGTTGGTTGACAAACGTACCCAAGTGACATTTTGTGATGTTCCCGGATTCGGGGTGCAGCCTCCACACGTCTCCACTGGGAATGTCCACCCAGTACAGCGCCTGCTGTTCGTCGCTCCAGTGCGGTCCCTCCCCGTGCTCTACGGGTCCCGAAACCTATCAAGACGTCAGATTACTCACCCATATTAACATATTTTAAAGAAAAATATTAGTATTTCATATTATGACGAGTATTTCACGTGAGTCATATTAAATCAAGTGGAATTATCATTCAAGAAAGATAAACGTCTCAGAGACGGAGCTATTTATATGGGAAAATAGGCGTGGAAGTCTTTGGGTATCTATAGGGCTTACGACCTTTCATATGTGGGGTATAAAAGCAAAGGCAGCAATATTTAAAAAAAAATTAAAAATCTTTTGAATGCAGTCACCGAGGATTACTAAAATTTACTGAATTCTAGATTTTATGTATCTATCCCTTCCAAAATTATGTTTCCTATAAATGAATAGGCAATGTTTCCTATTCAGTACATTATAAATTAGTAATATTCGATGACTGCATTAATTTTTTTTTTGATATTGTTGCCTTTGCTCTTATACCCCACATATCATGTCTCAGTAATTGTGTTCTTGAAAATTTTGAACGATCTCAAAATATTCTGAATTATTATTATTGTACAGGTGTCTCGTAGCAGGCAGCAGAAACTTCCTGGAGTCTTCTTCATTCAATTTTGAATGGAAGATATTCTTTACACTTTGGGTGAAATTAAGGAGATAAGCGACATCAAAGTTTGCATTATTTTTTCAATATTTCTGACTTACCTCTATCATGAAATTAAGACTATCATGAAAGTAATTTGTATAGAATTTTACAAATTTATTCGCAACGATACAATTCAAATATAATTTCTGCACGGTTTTAATCGTTTATTTGAATTGATATTGTGGTACGTATATCTGTATGTAATTGGTTTATTTATTCGATTCAATAAATGAATTCAGTACTTAAAATAAAACACATTATTACGGCGGATTTATAACACGCGTTTATGCCGTTTATTATATGAGTGTCATGTCATATCCATTTATTATCTTTACAACTTATTTTCGTTCATTGTTTCAGAGCTTATTCATAAGCATCTTCATAGTGCACACTTGTGGATCAAAACTGAAAATTATTTCATTATAAATATTTTAAATATGGAATCGGAAAATGTACTCTAAGGCCCGGTTGTTTCAAATTCGATCAAAGTAAGCGTAGAGTTTAAACTGAAATTTTACGTTCTCCACCAATCAGACGATCCGTTTTCGTAAAAATCTATGCTTTTATCGACCGCTTACTTTGATCGAACTTGAAACAACCGGGCCTAAGGCGCATCATTTTGATACACTGACATTTCGGCTGTAAGCTTGTAATAAAAAAAGTTGTAAATTATTGTGCCAAAGATGTATTTTTTATCGGTTTTAATTTTATGACGCGGTGTCATGACCGTGACATGACAAAAAATGCGGTCTAATTATATAACTAATTAAGGTACATAATCAAAGTTTTATTGAATCAATCATGATTGTTACCGATGTGTTACATCATTATCGTTATCGATGTGTTGCAGATTTATTGCCGTGACCATTGACGTATTATAAATAGACACGTTATTCCCATACCATCCTGATTTCAAATGTGGAAAATGCAGAAAAATCTGGTAATTTGAAGTCACTGTGACTAAAATAACATACGCATTCTTACAATAGTGTACGATACTCTGTTCCTTTTTCCCCGGGACTCTTTTTTTTCGGCGTGCCGTCGCGTCCAATCACAAAGAAGGTCCGTTCGATAACGAATGCAAGTAAGGCAATTACCTTATTTTTGACTTGCCACGATTTCACACTTGTAACGTATCTACAGTTTATTATATCAACGGCCGTGACAATGATTTAACAATTATTGTTTTTCAGTTTGTATTTTGGTTGAGAACAAAGAACTATAAATGTAATACGAGTATATACAGGAATTTAATAGATGTAACAGGTATTTAATAGATGTAGAACACCTCATATCCAGGAATATAATATACTAGCTTACCCGCGCGGCTTCGCACGCGTAGATTTTTAGTAACTTTTAGTCATATTTTATCAATTTGTCTATTAACCTTAACATATACATACATACATATATGTCTTTGCATAATTTTTTTATAGAACTTATTGAGTTCTGCAACTTCTTTATAGAAAGTATTTAAATATCTCTTGCCGTATAAATATTCTTAATAAATATATCTTATACGGGCAGCGTTTTTTTTACGGGATATTATATAGCCTATGTCCATTCTGAATGTCCACTCTAAATAGTAGTAGTTTCGGAGATTACCTCCTACATCCAAACTTACAAATTTTACCTCTTTATATATTAGTATAGGTTATAGACTAAGAGCTAGCGAGCGTCAGACTTACGTTATAGTATCAAACCTGAAATATTTTCTGTAGATGATACACTATAATAGGTAAGAAAGTTTGGATATTGTGACATTTGAGTTCGGGAGATTTTGGGCAGATTTCAGGTAATACAGGTACAAAAAAATTACTAAAAGAGACCTGATTTTTTAATATACTTAACGGGAAAGTACTATTCACTCAAGTTAATCATTGCCAGACTCTTTTCGCGGGTCATTTCTTCCGCCAGATGCTTTGAAGCTCTATAATAATCATGTCATTTACGTTATACTAACAAATATCGATTTTATATGTTTTCTTATTCGGGCAACTATTTAACAATGTTACGTGATACCTTTTATTTTAACGTTTTACTTACACATTTTTTGCCTGCCAAAATCCTCAGAAATCAATTGTCATAATATCCAAACCTTACCTACAGAAAAATAGTATAACGTAAGTCAGGTGGTCGTTGGCTCCTACTCTTATTAGACGTGAGCGTAATTTATTTGCAAAACATTATCTCCAGAGATGTGATCGTTTTTGGAAATATGAAGATTACGTGCAAAGATAAACAATTTGTTATATAGTGTTCATTCATGTATTGACTGGTAATCAGTATTTGTGCACTCCAAGCAGTGCATGCATACTTCGATCTTTCTAGATGGGTCGTCGTCAATTTGAATGTTTATTACTTAATTGAATTATCAAGGTGAAGTGAGGTAAATAGGAGAGCTTAACAAAAACTGATTAAACAAATAATGCCAGAACTAATAACAAAAGGTACCGATTTAAAGTGGGGAGAAATAGAAACTAATAAAAATCGATTAGGCAAATACAGGAATTTCATATGTAATTAATTAAACGAAATCTAAATCATATTTTATTTTGTAAAATGTGATTAACGGTCAATTTTATAAAAAATAACATCAAACTTCAATTCTGTTTTTTATAAGTTTAGAAACTACTATTATTGATATACCTGTAATAATAACGAGTAAAATCACTTTCATGAGCACAATTTTAAATATTTATACATTTTTGTTAAATTACAAAATGTTTAAAACGCTTTCATTAATTTATAAATGAACAAATAACGCCTGTATGTTATCCTTTCATTATTTATAAAATTGGCATCATTATACTATAAACTGATACTATTTTATCTTATGATTTATTGACAAAATGACATTTTGTATTATCATTCCTAACCTTTGACTAGGTAATGAGGTGATTTTTTTTACGTAACTAATGAGGTGACGACTTTAATTACAATCGTATTTAAAATATATATTTAGAAGTAAAATACTAAATCAGTATTTAATATAATAATCAAATACCTATATATGATGTACTAATCATACAAACCTAAATTATGAATCCTGGAAGCGAATGTTTAATAAATAATCACTTTATCTAAAAAAGACATGGTATTATAAATGGTAATTTTTTACACATTCTTTTTTATAAAAACTAAGCTTTACGTAAAACTATATAAACTTAAATCTCGTAATTAAAAACATGTACTTCTCCGTCTCATCACTCTTTCACATACTGAATATTGAGAGTATCTGTATATTGGGGAAAAACTGACCGAAAAAACGACTTACTCAGGACGCATTAAAAAGCCTACCTAACCAAAAATAGTCAGATTGAGATCTATTCTCTTCGTGTAAATGAAAATCATCTCCTCGTTCCCTCTCTTCAGAAATACTCGAGTCGGTGCTTATCTTTTTAATATGTAAATCCTTTTCGATACTATGTCACCACAGTTACAATAGCCGGCAAACATCTTGAAATTTTACGGCGTAGTGGGGGGAAGTTTGCGCATGTACCATTCACCAACCAGACCCAAATTTTGTCTTCTGCGCATTCTTCCACTACGCCAAAAAATTTCAAGAAGTTTGCCGGCAACTGTACTAGTCAGTCGCCATTCAATCAGTCACTCTTTGGCCCCATTATCTGTGATTTTGAAGATCCTGACTGACATTTAAAAAAATAGTTTGGCACTTTACTCTTAACAAGCAACGTAAGCACTACTTAAGTAAACCCCCCCCCCCCTCTCTTCCCTTTTCAACGTATATCATACGTAAACATAATACACAAGAGAGAAAGGAAACTACACCAAGAGACATGTTGCGGTTAGAAGTGTAAAAACTAGAGGTTTTCTAGTCGTGAACGTCTCTCAGACGTTAAAGCACTCCAGCAGTTAAAGGTTAATGACATCTTGCGCGCATTTTCGGAAGGTCCTTAATACCAAGCTAGCTCACGCGTAATGAAGCTAATTTAACATTTTTGGAGAAGGATATGAAGATTACATTTTATTCCAAAGTTTGTCGTGTTATTTTACGGTGCGCAGAAGTTTTTGGAAAATCAATTACGTATTTTTATTTTAGATTGGTGCTGTCTTACCTAATTTATTTGACTGCATGACTTGCAAAATGATGCAAAAAATATGCTGTTGTTCATTTGAGATTTGCACTGAATTGAGAATTGTTTTTGAAATGTCGTCTATTTATCACTCGCTCATTATATTATGTGATGAATGAACGGTTTAAATCATTAACACAATCTAAATATTATTGCGCGCTCGACTGACCAAGTCCTCCTCCCACTCGGGACAATGTGGTTTCGAGATGTTTTGTTTCGGCGGATGCAATGATCGCCGCGACTTTCAAGGTTATAGAATAATAAGGTATTTTTTTGTAAATTTTCAATTATTGGATATCTGGCTGCCATGAATGGTTTCATCTTTTAGGTCATGTTCATTCGAGCGGTTTGTTCATTCGATTAGATCATTTATAGATATTTCATTATTTATTATTATTATACAACTCGCAGTTAAGGCTGTGAGAACAGTGCTATTTAGAGTAGCGTAGCGTAACTATAACGTCAGTGATGGACATATTATTAAATAGAGAATTGTTTTTTGTTTCTTATACCTCATTATTATTTGAGCCTAGTGTTAGCGTGAGTGTGTAGCGTTAGTGACGTGACATTGTTGCGTAGAAAATTATATATTTTGATTAATACCAATGTCATATGCGATATATTAATAATATTAGTTTTAATTTTTATTAAAAATAAAATAAAAATTAATCTAATTCAGAGCATTTTATTAAAAAAAAACATAAAGTGAATGTTTTCATTTTATTTATTAACAATATTGAAATCATACTAATTTTGATAACGGAATGAGATTGCTGATACGGAGTTACGGACGGACATTCGAAATTATTATTATTGGGGATAAACTTTAGCTAGAATAGACACACGAAAAACCAGTTTTTTAATAAAATCAACATTCTTATTTCGAGACCCGAGCATTGTAAAACTTGTCAATATGTATACGAAAATAATTTCACTTCTCAATTAGTTTTATTTACAGATTTAATAAAATTGTTTTATATTTTTAATAAATCATTAGATAGGTTAAAGGGCGTACGTACTACTGTATGCTATTTCAATTTTTTTAAAGGGCTCAGGGATGATGAAAATGACGAAAAGAAGACCAAAGGAACTTTTGTTAATTTACAACCTTTTGGCCGTATGAAGAATCGGTCGAAGCCCCTCTTCGCATTCATTTTAATGTCAAAGAATTCGTCGAATTTAGTTTCAAAACAGAATCTAATAATCTGTGAATCAATAATAAATGTTTTGTATAAAAAAACAGACGTAATTTCAAGAAATAATAGCAATTAACGTCAGAAGTATAAATTAAACTGGAATTCGAATATATAAATAAATTAATGAAAATAAATGATATGATGTATGCACACCTGATCTGGAATAGGTAGAGGATGTATGCTATTTTTGAAATCCCGAAAAGTTACTGTTTATAAAAATCGTATCAATCTATTATTATTAAAAATCCAACAGGAAAATTATTCAATAATTAAATACGTACTGACAAGAATAATTTGGCAATTTTCTTTTTGCTCATATAAATTTAGAAATAATTATTAACATATCATTAACATTTAACATCATTTTGGCTTAGGATTCTCGATATGTATAGGATGTTTTTTTTAGACGTATAGAACTTTAAAATGAAATAAAATACATAAAAATTGTGGTAATGGCCATGGTATTGGGTTTATTGGAAAGATGTGTTTATTTTTAGAGGTTTTTCGAATTGCTATTACTTTTTCCAGCGACAGCCAATTTGACAGCTAATTTGTGCTCAGTGTGATTTATTTCACCGTGAATAGACTTGCGCCAGAACAACGACCGCAAATTAATTTCGGAAATCGTGGTGTCGTAATCATATTTTAACACACAATATAGCCAATACCACGGTCATCACAAAGATTTTAATTTCGTTTTATTTAATTTTAATGTTCTACTGTATCTCTCAAAAAAACATCCTATGCATGGTTTTGTAGACTCTTATTATATTGTATTACAATCTATCTTGTTATATCGTATTATAAATGTTAAAAAATCATAAACGTAGTGGGTACATATAGAATATTAAAAGTACCAAAATTACTACAAAATCACGAAGGGAAACTATTATATTTTAGGTTTTATGATCATTATCAGTCAATAATTTATTAAATTCAATTATTATTATGAAAAATTCCAGTGTCGTTGCACGCGATCACATACGAATTGGAAGTAAACAAAAAAGACGCACGTAATGAATTTGAGAACCGTTATTAGTCATTATATACACTTGGATAATTTACCTGTTCATATTTAGCGGGCGGTGGTTGCGCATTCGCCGCGCACAACACTAGGCAGAGAGCCAACCAGCGTGACACCATGTCGGCGAGCAGGACCGCGAGACTGAGCGCGCGCGGAGCGAATCGCCCTTTTATACGGGACGGAGCGCTTCGTCTCTGAGACCGGACTTGTCGGCAGAGAATTGTCTCCAACTGCGGCGACATTGTTGCGTCGCCCGGCGGCGGCGGTGCATTTCCCACACCTGGGGCTATTTTGCATATCATACTGCAGCAGGAATACGCCAGTAAATTTCTTCATGAAAACTGGGTTTTTCCAAAAATTTCGTCACGTTTTTCCGAGATTTATGTCAGGTAGGCACCTATCTCCAAAACCCTTTTGAAATGAAAAAGATTTCGGAGGCGTCGATTACCGATCCTGCTAGCTCATATCTGCACTTTTTTGTGGAGATGTGAGATAGTAGAATCGACAGAGATACGGCTACCGGCAAAC
The DNA here is from genome assembly GCA_016648135.1 of Agrypnia vestita. NCBI lineage: Eukaryota > Metazoa > Arthropoda > Insecta > Trichoptera > Phryganeidae > Agrypnia > Agrypnia vestita. Next base: position 105,882 of record JADDOH010024364.1, on the reverse strand, counting down.
TCCTGAAAATTTTTGGCGTAGTGGGGGATTGCGCAGAAGACAGAATTTGGGTCTCGTTGGTAGAATGGTACATGCGCAAACTTCCCCCCACTACGTCGAAAATTTTCAAGATGTTTGCCGGCTACTGTACCATGTCTGGAATTATTTTCAAACGATATTAATTTTTTTGTCCAATATGTTCCAAGACGACACTCGAAAGGCTAGGTTCCTGAATAATCACACTTGGGTGAAGTCATTACGATAAAGCAGCAGAGGTGAAAATTAGTCGTACTTTGAAGCATCCATCCCATAGTATACAGCGAAGAAGTTTGAATGAAATCAAATGAAAAATTCTGCATACAGTTTTTCTTGCGTATAAGGAATTTATAATGAAAACTTTGTTTTTATGGGTTAAATTATTATATGTAGTTATATTATATTATTTAATTCCCAAAGTACCGGGTGGGACATGAGTTTTCTACTTTTTAATTCGCGCGACGAGCGCGCGGGAGTTGATCCCCGGAAATTAAGTTGCAATGGATCGCTTCATTGGATAACAACACGCGTTAGGCATAAAACATTTTTACAAAAACAACGATTCTTATCTGATTTTTATGTGACTCACTACAGAATACCGCGAATCAGATTCATTAATTATCCAATTAATCCATCATTAATTAAAATAAAGTTTTATATGGGAAATTGTTGGTTCATGAGCTCACCAAAAGATGGCGATGGTTTCCTACCGAAGTGATTTTGTACGCTGGGTAATATTAAGACTAAAAAGTAGAAAATTACATTATATGGATATGTATTTTTGAAAAAAAAACACGCTTACATTTAAAAGTAAAAAATAAATTTTCGGACACAAATTTTTTGCTTCACTCCATATAAAAGCGTGGGCGCTTTCCCTCCATCAACAACAGAATTCTCTATTCTACATCGTAAGCGCTCACCTTTTATTTGGCGAGTGTAGCAAACATTTTTTGTTCGAAATTTTTTTCTTCTGTTTGGTACATTTAAATTTTAAAACGGAGGACACGGAACACATGTCACGTTAATATTCTTACTATTTTAAAACCAAGCTAAACGCTTGTTCTATGATAATAGAAGTAACTTTATGGTCTCCTGGAATGCGCCTCGTTCCGGCGATGGATTCAATAGGCCCCATTTAATGAACATCATGAATATAATATTTAATGAATTGTAATGTAATATCATTTACAAAAATAATGGACGTGGCCGCACAGCGGCCACAACGTATCCATCTGCATAATCAAGAGGATAAATTTCATACATACTACTCTGGCGATGTTGATTTATGTGGGCGCTTTTGCCAAAGTAACAGTAAAATTTATAGAGATTATCTTTACTTGTGTATGTAGTTCAATGTCCTGCCAGATTTGGGAAATGGACCAGCAACTGCAATTTTTCGTGCTTTGCTCTACCGAGACCTGTTGTAGTTTTTACGAAGTAATGAATACTGCAATCAATATATGTATAACGAAGCATTAATATTTTCGTTGAATTTCGGGGTACCAAAATTAGGCCAGGACTAAATGATGAAACACTCGCTGCCTTGTTACTGCTTCGGACATGTCATATTGTGCATAATATTTTTTTAATTTTTACCATTTAAACTATTAGTCAGCCTAACTGTCAATTGCCAATCTTAATCGAGTAGCTTGTTGGTCTTGTGGTTAGGACACTCGCCTCGTGATCCAAAGGTCGCGGGTTCGAATCTCAGCCCAGACTAGCAAGTTAGTCCTATTTTCATAGCACAAGCGTTTAGCTTAGTTTGAAAATAGTAAGAATATTGATGTGAAACGTATTCCGTGTTCACATCTCTATTTAAAAAAAAAAAATCTCGAAACTCCGGGATCATCAAAATAAAATCCATAAATTTCGGGATTGCAATTTTGGCTCGGGATTGGATACGCTACTGCGGAGTATTTTATTTGATTTTACATCTACCACTTCCAGGTGTAGCTTCAAAGGCAGATAGATACATTATCTAGTTTGGAAGGTTTCGAATGTGTAATCGTAAGATCGTGTACGATAGTTTAATAGTTTTGGATATTTTAAATTTTTTAGTAAATTAATTTTTATTTATCATTTATCGAGTACATGAATACGTTTTTAAGAGGCATCTATAAAGTTTGGTTGTGTCAAACTAGACGATACTTTTTATACACAATACCAATAAAAATATTTTTGTTTCCAAGTATTTAAGATGACATATTTTGAAAACTTATTAATTAAAAATGAAATGCAAAATTATCCCAAACCCATTTACATCTCATAATTTTATAATCATTATTTTTACTACAGTAATATTTTTGTAGAAAGGTATTTAGTAATATTGATTCTTTTTTTCAGTCCTAGTAAACTACCAGTTCAGTCATTTTTGCAATGCCGTAGTGCGTTTTAAAATAGGTATTCTCTTTACAAGAAATACTATTGATAAGATTCTGCCGACATTGAATAATTTATCAACAAAAAATCACATTTATCGGTTACTAACGCAAATGATTTGTGAATGAATGAACTACGTAATGTCTGCATAACAAAGATATTATTTTTAACCGCGATTAGTTGCAGCATCATCTTTCTGTGTATACATTTTTTAATAATTACATGCATTGCGTTGCCCCATTTTAATTAACCGGAACAATTATTTATAAATATTCGTTTTAATCATCCGTATAACATCAGGTCGGCGGTATGTTGAATTACGCTGAGCGGCGCCATCGGACATAGTTTTCAGTGTACAGTAATCCCACTATGAGGACGTACCGAATACTATAAAACTTATATTTGCGAATACAAATTATTGTAATATGATAATACGACATGAAATAAATATTAGCTAATAATGCTTGTGGTCTTGACTACAATTCAAAACTAAAGATTCCTCATTTTGTTACAGATTTCTACCAAGATTAATTAGATATGATAGATTTAAGATAGATACATAGTGTAATTAGATAAGATAGATACATATTGTAGTTTCTGTTTATTATAACATGAAAATAAATTAAAAAAAACCTTTTTAATTGATGTATTTTATAGAAATATTTATACATAAATGCTGATTGGAGATGTTTGTTTCACTTTGAAGAAATAAATAATTTTGTCAATATGTAATTTCAAACGTTATTTTTTCATTTTAAAATTTTAACTAGGGATTTTGTATTATTCGATTATTCGCATCCAATTCGACGAATACAAAAATTCGCCTAAATGAATACAAACACGTATATTCGGAACATCTCTGTTCGCTATTGGCGGTTTCGCTTTTTCGCGACTTTGCTTATTCGCGTGCATATTTGAAAATTGCAAATTCTTATTTTTACCGCGTCGTGATTTACATCGCTATAAAGGTACAGTGTGGCCAATGTTGGGACGGGTTTTAGTACCAGTTTGTTTTTCAATATCGTAGATCTGTGTTATTTTTTAAATTCTTTATATTAGTTTCGCCGCCGTATGTACGTGTGTGAATAATTAAACGCGGAAATGTCTTGGAAGTGAAAATTATTACACTTCCCGTCATCCAATCGAACTGAAATTTTGCACGTCGACTGGACGTCGATGACAAACGTATTTTGACAATTTTGTCGGTATGCACGGTTAGCGCCCGTTCAAACCGCACGCGAAGACGACACACGACGAAAAGATAGGTACTATTTTTACTGTGGTTGCTCTTAAAAAAAGAAAAGAAAAAAGTAACTCACAAAAACCAAGTTTTTACAATACTCCCTTTCTCATTTTTGGGTTTCATGTCTACCACACACGTCGGAATCTCCATACAACTTGTATGAAAAAACCATTAAAAATTTTCAAAACCAAAATTATACCATTATTATTTTTTTTTTTTAACGAAAATTTGAAAGATTTTCTTGATCGTCGCCACGAGTCTACTTGCAAAGTTTCAGCTCGATTGGATCATGGGAAAAGGGTTAAAAATCGATCCAAAGTTTTTTCGTCAAGCAAGCAAGCAGACGCCACGAGCTAAAAGAAAGGAAGTAAAAAGGCAGTATTGGGGGCAGACTTGTACAATACGTGACATTATATCCCAAATTGAGAATGTTTGAAGGAAAATTTTTTGATGTCATTAAAATCTTACTAACTACTAATTGAACTGATCAGGGAAGATGTTTCGAGCTCTGAAATACATATGAGGGCAAGCGTGTCACTGCGCTTGACCGCGCTGAATTGCGCAAATTTTATTTGAATAATTCTCAGACTGAAAATCCCATATTGCAGGTCTTTTCTCCACTTCATCAATAGTTCAGTGTCCAAGCGATCCATAACGAGCTCACGCATGCTCCTGTTGTGACATGCGAATCGCACTGTGCCCGCAACGCAACTGAACGTTGAGGAAATGCTTCGTAGTAATAGAATCGCGTGGGCGCTGCGCGATTCGATTTTCTAGCGTTTGAGTGGCGGTAACCGCGCGGTTTGACTAATGGTGCGATTATGTCTGAACGATTACATAAATACCTATACAAATAAGACCCGCGCGGATCCCACGTGATTCTGAAACCGCGAGGTTCCCGTTGTGTATGAACAAGCCCTCATTGTGGTTGTTATCGTTTTTCGCAAAAAAAACTCGTCGACCGAGAGCTCGATTCCAAAAATTTCTAGTTCCGTCGACGTCTTTGGGAAATACACTTGTCACGGGATGTCTCTCCTCAGAATTGAGTCGAATTTCAGCTTTTTTAATTTTAATCTGAAAAACCACTTTGCAACGCTAATAACCCTGCGAGTTTTCGTCCGATCCTGAAAATTAAAACTTTTCCCAAAACCCTCTTTGGGAACTGATTTTTATTTTATTTTTTGGGACTTCCCCTCCTACCTCCCTTCCGCTGGGCCCTTTTCAAGACATTTTTGAACTCGTTTTCATTTGTAATTAAACACGGTATTTAAGAAAAAAAATCGAAAATATGAATGATGCAAAAGGTGCAAAATCCGGCCATCTTTCTTTTGTATGTTGGAATTTTGCATCCATCTCTTTCTCGCGGAGTGACAAAAATAAAATCCCTTTGATTTCTCGGTGCTCCAATGTCTTGAGAATTCGTCACTTCTGATGTGGGCTTTAAAACTTCAAATGAAAACCTGTCTACAAAGCTGATATAAGTGAACGAACATGTGCTTGCGTTTTTGGCAGTTATTATGTGATTACATCTGTTATAAGATTTGGTTTTCTTTATTTTCAGATAAAATGCTTCCTGGACATGAAGCCAGGGGGCGCCATGTGTCAGTTACTCGCCACCATGTTCCGCTACAAGGCGGAGCAGCGGTGGCGCAAGTTCGATTTCCAGGTTGGTAAGGTATGCATCCCGAGTGTTCGTGTCGCCTCTTCACAACCACCGCCACTCACGGCCGACGGGCCACTGTCTTGTGTGATGCTTGGTTTAATGTGGGATATGGCAAATAGGAATCTATCAAGTTAACATTTGCTGCAAACCATGTATTTCTGGCTCAATGGAAATTTCCAAATAATGCGCATTAACAGTGAGCACAATCGTCAGTTCTTAAGTGTACAGTGGCCATAAAATTTAAGGCTTAATTCTATCTCAATTATTAAAGTTTATCATTATTTATATTCATTATTTCAATCATTAAAAATACTTTTTTTTATTCTTGTTTTATCAAAAGTTATTTGTTATAAAAATGTTAAATATTAAATTTCAAATGAAATTGCAATGATCAATACAAACAGAAATATACATTATCTATTGACTCTCGCAATCTCTTTAAATTCTTTCTTCACATAAAAAAAAATTCCTGTAATATTTGAGAAATCTTTCTAAAATAATTTATTTAAATTAGATAACATTTCAGTCGTGAAAAAAATATTTTGCCATATCTCATTTTGGACTTCTAACATTTTAACAATTTGTGACTACCATTCTACTTGCTATTAGGGAAAGTTGACGGAGAAATTTATCTTTTTATTTTTGTATTATGCCTGATATATCGTAATTATGTGATATCCGATATTCTGTAAGAGTTAATCAAAGTATACACATATTTCTTTTACTTGAATTTTTACTTGAAACTTTCTTTTCTATATTAATACAATAATAATTCTTCCTTTTATAAAATTCTTTTAAAACTGTCAACTTTTCCGGAGCTTTAACCATTTCATATTCAGCCAATGTTTGTTCTGTCCCTGTACAGCAGATTAAAGATGAATCTCCCATGCTTGTGTCTGAGTAAGTGAGTTTAACACTTAGTTATAATTAATATTTTGCTAACACTGTGTAATAATACCAACAGGCATAGTGTATGTGGCTTGGATAATTGATTGCAATATATATTTCGTCAAACTTACATACTTAGTTTGTCCCAATAATGGAGTAATTTTTTGAAAGTGCTCTGTAAGCAATATTTTTGATTACACAGCGAAATTCCACTGGATGTTGTTTTTTTCTTTGCTCTTCAAAAATAATTATGATTTCACTGTCAATTCGTTTCACTTTAATGTACATGAAATTTTGATGATGAGAATAATTGAATTAGACATACATTTTGAAAAATAATTTTTTCAAATTATAACTTTTTCCTATTTATACATATGTACATATAAAAATTACACATTGATATCAGCAGCGCACTTTGAAATAAACCATGTTGTCACAGTTCCTCCCGATTTTTTTACTGTTTCTTAAATATAAAATATAATAAAGCTTTAAATAAAACTTAACATTCTTCTCTTTTTCTTAAAGTCTTTGTGGAGTGCTTCATGATTGATTTTTAAAAAAAGTACCCTCGCTTTGGTTCCCTTAAATATAAATGCAAAATTTGTGATGTTGCACTCAAATCAAATGTATAACTACATTAGTGGTCATGAATATATTTTTTCATTTATAATATCAATAATAGCACACAGACAAAGCATTTTTGGTTCAATGATTAGTAAAATAAAATGCTGACCAGAATTTAGGCAATAAATAAAAAATAATTGCGCCGTGATGTAAGCCGTGATAAGTAACATTTACAGGTGGTGGATGAGCTATTAAATTTTGCAAAAACACCTATGATTTATTATTGTTAATTTATTATGTGATTATTAATAATGTCTTAAACTCTCTACTGCTTCCGAAAATGCTGTGTTCATTTACGAATTTGAGAAAGCTTTCAAAATGTTTTAAATAGCTTTTAATATGCTTTCATTTGCCATTTGACACTATATAATAGTGATGCGAACACACAGAATCATCATAGTGCAGAAAACGTGTACAAATTAAAGAAAAGATAGGGACGGGCATTCGAGGTCAAACGTGCTGAAGGCCCACGGTATAAAGTTTTTAAAGCAAATACTTATTCAATGTTTGGTACGTGCTCTCTATTTACACTAGTGCATTCAAGCCTTTAAATACGTGCTCGGAAAGTATGCGCAAAAAAAAACTATACATTACCGATAATAACTGAACGTGATGTTATGCGGCAAAATACAAGCAAACAGAGGGATATTATGATGTTGAACTTAAAATATCACATGTTGTGGTTTTGAACATATAAACATACTATCAACAGATAAACAATGAATCAGTATTAAAAATGTTATTAACGTTACTTCATATTTTATTAATCTGCTTTAGATCACCAATCAATTATACAGTAATATCTGAGTAACATTACTCGAACTTACATAAGTGCAGAAATATGTATTTTCATTTTTCTTTTTCTTGCTTTCTCCCTCAATCCTTAAATTCTCAAAATAACTAGTGTTGTGTATTTTTGTTTGACTAACGATTTTTTTGTTAATTTTTTTCTTATATATTAGTAATATACAGCTATCAAAGAACCTAATATATCATATGTGTTGTATGAAACTTCATACCCAGATTTACTTAATTTTTGACTGCTTACTAGTCCCACTTATGACGTAACTTCGAGGTATTAATATATAGTAAACATAGTTGTACTAAATATTATTTTCCAAAAATAGATTTCATCATCAGATCAAGCTAATTCTCCATTTATTCCTTTTACAGTCCTTTCAATAGTATTTGATATTAAATTAAGCATCTTTAGGGCCGGTTGTTTCAAGTTGGATTAAAGTAAGCGTTCTCTTAAAGCATAGATTTTTACGCTCTCCACCAATCAGACGATCCGTTTTCGTAAAAATCTATGCTTTTATCGACCGCTTACTTTGATCGAACTTGAAACAACCGGGCCTTAGTCTAGCTGGACACCTGTCTTTCACACGGAATATTGGGAGTTTGATTTCACTATCATTCACATCAGCACTATTATGTACTTTTTTGAGTTAGTTTGAAAAAATAATTTGCTATGCTTAAATTTTATGTGAATTTTACTAAAAAAATTTTTTTTTGCTTAGTTCAAAAGTTGAGTTTTCCTGCCGGAAATTCAATGCATTATTGTAAAAGAATAATCAAAGAAATTTACAGATCAGATACATAAATCCAATATATGTACGATACAATGAATCTTTTTAAGAATATTATGTCATCTCCTGATGCAATTCATCCATATTTACATATATTCTAGGATGGGTTAGGGTCAAGTGTAAAATAACCTAATGAAAGAAATTTACAGAGCAGATACATAGATCCAATATATTTACGATACAATGATTCTTTTTAAGAATTGTGTCATATCTTGATGCAATTCATCCATATTTATGTATATTCTAGGATGGGTTAGGGTCTTGTATGAGTAAACTTTGTGGGTTGGATTAGGTTAGATTAAATTAAGTAATATTGTAAAGTTAATCTTGTCTAAAATTACTTTAAAACTTCTTTGAATGGATTTTTAATAAAATACCTACTTCAGAACAATTTTTAAATGACTCACCATATACAAACAGTGTTATGTGCTTGTTGTAAATTCAGTCAGCAATAACAAAATATGTTCATGATCACGAAATGTATATGCAATAAGCAGCATGCTAATTGTGCTAATTAATTAATTAATTAATTCAATGAAAAAATATATTGCCTCTTCTTGTTTTTGATTTACCAATAACAATTTCTTCACATTATTTTAATCACTATTAATGGCTTCTGTACACTCATAAGAATAATTAATTACCTACAGTTAATTATAAAAAAATACTCAACTTATGAATCGCATCACAATTTCACAGCTTAGATATAATACACACTCAAATATCTCGCTATATTTCTTGGCACTTGGACAATTTAATATATTTTAATAATTAAATTTATTAATTTTCTTAAGTCATACAAAGTAAAACAATCCCAACTTTTTCCACTTTGTTGCTTGGGAAGTTTTGATTCAACAAGTTCTTGTTTAGTTGTATTTTTTTCATGTTGTGTATAGGTCTTTCCATTTAAGAAAAAGAATTAAATTAATATAATCGGGTATTAACACCAACACAACGAAATAATGTGCATCGTACGCACAGTATACACATACTAATTCGATTGTCTATATTAAATGAAAAGAACTCTACCTGCGTGTGGAAATTAAGACCAAATATTTTTCTAAATCGAAATTAAATATTGTTTTCTTTAATATAAGTATCCATTGTTTACAATTAATTAAAAATTATACTATGCTGTAAAGAGCAAGACAAATGGAGCATAAAATATAGCATAATTATAACCATATAATGCCTGACCTGTGCACTTTTGCACAGTTTAAATTTAAATTTTCATTAAATTTCCGTTTAATTTTTGTATTAAATCTTTTTTTTTACCTTGATATTAAAAATCTTTTTAATTTTTTTTATATGTATTCTTTCTATTTAACATTTGGCTCTTTGTGTCCTTGTCGGTATTAGAACCCCTCCCGTAAAGACCTCAACATCCAGCTGATGATGGAGATAGAGAGCTCTTTGCTGGAGAACGAGTGCCTGCGCCTGCCCAATGTGTTTGTGCGTCCCGACGTAGACCGCACGACCGCGGCCAGGGTGCGCGACATTATTGTGGCTCATCAGGGAGAGATCTGTGGTGAGCTGAATTAAATGTTAATTAGGATAATTAAATTTTTGAAAGTTGTCTATGTTCCAAATCTGCAACTTTTAATATTGACGTGCTCTACGTAAAGTACTCTATCTACAAATCTTTACTTTGCAGGAGAGAGCTTAGATCTTTTTTTAAATAATGAACCTTTTTATCTGAAATTCTTAGGTACTAAAGTAAAGAAAGTACTCTATCTGCAAAGTAACGTATTTGTAGATTCTTTATGTAGGGCACGTCAATATATTTGAAGAGCCTATGCTAAAGACATCTATAGTCCTTCTCATGAAATAGTATACTTAGATTTCACAGCCGGAAATGGTACATCTATCTCGCCCGCACCCGGCGGCAACCCCTCGCCCTGTAATTCAGTACAATTTTGTATTTGCTCAGGAGCTGTGACATCTTGATTACCAATATACAATGAATTATTATGTCCAAAACAACCAAAACAGTCCGGGGTGGTGCAAGAACAATTGCCAATGAAGTATTAAAGTTTTGCGAAGCTGAAAAAGCAAATAATGGACCGATATTACCGTCTCATAGTTTGACAGATAGAGCGGCCGCCGCGGAGCGCGCTGTTACCCGACCAAATTTATATTGACACTGGTCACCGGACATTCAGTACATTGTGTATTGTGTAATAAATTTACAACCTGGCAACTTCTGTTTCGCGACAGGGGCGACCTCCCTCGCACGCCAAGTTATCGCGGTGGAACTCTAAGCAATATTCTTTTTAACCTGTTAACCGGGCGGGACGTATAAATACGTTAAACGTAAACAATATTGGGTACGGGCAGGACGTATAAATATGTCCTTGAAATATATGTTGCGCCCCGGAATGGACAGAACGTATATTTTCGAACAACAAAGGTATTAGGTCATCCATACTTGTCTCGACATGAATTCAAGACATGGAGGGAATCAGTAATATTTCGCTATTGAGAGTGGTGGACGTGTTCTGGGTGAGCAGTGATGGGTACGTACTTATACTTACCTACCTGTTTTCTTATTACATATTATTTACTTATATTTTATATATTTCCAACCTTTTTATGTCATGTTTTACATCCATCAAAATGAATGAAAGCGATATCAGCGATGACGAAATCAATGTACCAATCTATTTTTTTGTTGGTATTTTTTTCTATTGGTTTGTAATTTTGTATTTTCCTTTGTACTTTATATATAAATAAACGAAAAATATATATTTCGTTGTCTGTTCATTTATTTTAAGCATAAATAAAAATAAAAAATAATATGAAATTACGTCCACCATAATGACATATTGACACACATGTCCTAGTGAAAAGTTCACACCCGTCATATGTTGCATAGTTAAAAAGGGACTCGCCCGGTTAACAGGTTAATTAATGTATATATGATATTCTTCAGAATTATTTAACATACAGGGTGTCTCATAGCTAGTAGCAAAAACTTTATAGGTGGATTCCTTCTTTGATAATGAGTCGAAAATGTTCAAGCAACTTTGACCTAATATTAATAGTTATGGAGATATGCAATATCAAAGTTTGCATTTTTTTTTTCAATATTTCTGACTTATTTTTTGCAAAAAGTTGAACTATCATTACAATAACTTATATCAATTATGAAAAATTCATTTGCTTCAATACAACTTAAATAAAATGATAAAAACCTTCTAAAAATAAACTTTTTTCAATTTTTGGAAGGTTTTTATCATTTTATTCGACTTGTATTAAAGCAAATAAATTTCTCATAATCGATATAAGTTACTGTAGTGATAGTTCAACTTCAATCATTACAGTAACTTATATCGATTATGAAAACTTCATTTCCTTTAATATAACACAAATAATAAATCTTGCGAAAATTGAAAATAGATTATTAAAACGGTGAAAATGTTTGCACGTAGTCACACAGTTATAGGGCACGAAAAAACAGTATTTTGCATATAAAATAAGAGAATAAACACAATTTTCCAATTTGTGTTCATAACTTTTATTCACGATTTTTATATTATATAATATATAATTTATTTACATTTTATAAAGAATTAAACATATTTAAAAACAGAGCCTTTCATTGCCCCAATTAATCCGAAACTCAGTTAATGCGATTCCGGATAATCAAGTATCTACTGTACCCACAAAAAAATTCAAAATGCTGCCTGGAGTTTTTGTGGGATTATTCTGGATATAATGCCACTGTCGCGTAATGTTAGTGTGAGCATTAACGTTAACTATATATCACTTGTGTAATAATCAGAACATGATTTGATGCGATAGTACTATTTTTTTGGAAGTTTCCCAGTAGATTTCTCCCAGTTAAAAGACATTAATACAAAACAATTATTTTACTCGTTATTTAATATAAATTGTGTCTTTTTAGGTTTAGCATTCCTGAATTTATACTATTCTTCTGGAATTTGTCGTTAATCATTGTCTAATTTTTTAAATTAATATAATTTAAGAAATGCACATTTCTGTTACTGAAATATTAGGTCCTTACATATGAAATTGGCGTTTAGTATGGGAGGAACATAAAGCCGATTTTTTTTTATTATAATAGTTTTATTTAATCAAAGTATGTATTATTGCTATCTATGCACTTTTGCCATCTCATAGGTAGTTCATCGATCCCTTTACTAAAAAAACCATTCGGACGGGAATCAATAAAATCTTTGAAGGCGGTTTGTACTGCCCCATCGGAGTTGAATTTTTTCCTTTGCAAAAAGTTATCCAAATTTCGAAAAAAATGGTAATCTGTTGGGGCAAGGTCCGGAGAGTACGGTGGATGTCTTAGACATTCCAATTGAAGCTCCTCTAATTTGGTAGCCGTCTGTTGTGCAGTGTGTGGTCTAGCGTTATCATGAAGCAGCATTGGCCTAGAGCGATTAACCAGCCTCGGTTGTTTAGCAGCTTTCTTTTCCATCACGGTTTGCAGTTGCTGACAATAGACATCTGCCGTAATCGTCTGGCCAGATTTAAGATTTAAAATCCCTTCATTATTGTGCCGGTTGAGTAATGCAACGCAGCAGTCAACGCGCGTTTGTTGATTTGCTTCACTCAATTCGTGAGGTACCCACCTTTCAAGCTTTTTCACCTTACCAATTTGCTTCAAGTGGATTAAAACAGTTTTATCACTAACACCGCAGCCTGCAGCTAACTCGGATGTGGTTTGCGATGGATCCGCTTCCACAATAGCCTTCAATTCTTCATTATCAACTTTGGTCTCCGGCCGTCCACGGGGCTTGTTCTGCAGGTCGAAATTTCCAGAACGAAAACGTTGGAACCAAAAACGCACGTGTTTTCTTTTGCGGCACCGTCGCCATACACATCATTAATCCTTCGAGCCGTTTCTGCAGCACTGGTGCCACGGTGGAACTCGTACTCGTAAATAACGCGATATTTCAAGTTTTTCATTTTGTAAACTGAGTGACGCAAAGAAAAAAACAATTGAGGAAAAAACAAATGAATTATAATTTTCAAAACACAAATACATGAGTAAATAGCTGTATAAATTTGGATTTGGAATTCCTAACCAAAGAGAAGATATTTGAGATCAAATTTGCCAGTACGGCAAAACATCAATTTCATATGTAAGGACCTAATATCAATGTAGTTCATTTTCACATGCATTAGTAGTTCACCCTAAATATTTAAAGTTTTTGTGTGAATGTATATATTTTGTTGTAGTACTTTTTAGTTATTTCATGAATCCTATTGTATTTCATACAACAGAAGACGAGGATGAAGCTACCCACATCATCTATCCCGTGGCTGACCCCCTCGAAGAGGAATTTGCTCGTCCGGTACTGAGGAGGGGTCGCCATTCCCTCATGCATTGGTATTATCTTCCCGATAGCCACGATTCATGGATTGCTGTAGATTTACAGGTAATGTGAACTTACCTAACTCCATGAACTGTTTTTTTTTGTGGTAAATCTTAGAATACAGTTTCACATCTTGTTTATAACTTGAATAATCTTAATTCAATAAATAATAACTTCAGATTGATACTTGACATGATGGATAACTAAATTTAAAGTGTAGGAATGAGTTTAGAGAATATTTTGATACTAAACAACTTATACTCAAAAATATCTAATTGTTGTCAAATCTAAGAGACTAATTTATTTACTTTCTGTGTCCAGTTTTCAATATTTTATCATTCATTAAACACAATTATTTATTTATTTAGGTTGATGTTCCTGAAAACCCGGCATTCGATGCCCACTTTAATCGTACTGAGCCGTGGCGCGTGTCCGCCTCGTGGGCCACTGACCTCTCACAGTACAACGAGTGGATGAATGAAGAGGACTATGAAGTTGACCAGAATGGAAAGAAGAAGGTTTAATAATTTTTACATTCTATCAAATTTTATTTTTTATTCAGATGATCCCCCTTATTCTGAGGGTAATTACATCCTTATAACGTTTCTAATAAAAAAACTAAATTTTAAATAGTGCTTGAAGCTTCAAAGCGCGTGAGTAAACATATTATCTTAAAGCGTTTTAAAATCATCAAAATTATTTTAGTACAATTTTATCACGATAAAGATAACTTTGCACTCGTAAGAAAACATATTCTTCATACCTGCATATAAATATTCTGTAATGAAATATGCATTTACAGTGAATGTCCAGTCTTAAAGTTAAAGTTTTATTTTGTCCTGGTTTATGAAAAGCTTTAAGCAAAACCTATTCATTGAATTATCTGTTTAGGGTACAGCATATTTAATATGCATAAAACTCTCATCGCCAACCAAGTTTTCTACCTGTTCATCAATTAAAACATGTACATAAATGTTTGACAATTTTCCGATTATAGGTGCACAAGTTGAGGCTTTCTGTTGAGGACATGATGCAGACGGGCAGTTCTTCGGAAACCAGTGTGAAGACTAAAAAGAATAAGAGAAAGCGATCACCATCCCCACCACCTGTCAAGCAAGGCAAACGAAAGAGGTATTATTTTTGTACAATAGTAATTACAGTAAAAACTCTTTAATACGAAATTCAGGGGACCGGAATTCAAAAAAAGAATCGAATTTCGAATTAGGGAAGTAGAATTAGTAGGAAGTTTTTAAACCATCAACACACTTTCTAAACATTTCCAAGTGCACAAACAAATGAATTTTTTGATTTTCAAACATTTATTTGGCCAATGTTGCATTCATTTTTGTCAATTGTTTCAATAAAATTAAAATAAATTACCTTGATATGTGATCTTGAGCCATCAATTCAATTTTAAAAAAGAAAAAATGAAAACATTAAATATTGTACATCACCTCACTGCGCTTTTCAATTTTGGTGCGATTTTTTAGAACTGTTGAAACAGTTGAATTGGCGATACCATATTTTTTCGCAATCTTGCCCTTATTCTCAATTTTCCTATCCACGTCTTTAATCAAATCCATTTTCATCGAAATAGTTAACGTTTTGTACGCGCTGCGAACTGACGCCATTTTAATTTGAAACGAAATTCTAGTCAAAATAAAATGAGAAAATAACAAATCTAACACGTGATCGCAATTAAATATCTAATATTCTTCACACTTATCAAATAACACAAAATATATTAAAATCGTAAATGAAGAGACTAAAATATAGAAAATTAGGTACATTTTTCCCATCCTAAATATGAAATTTGAATTCACAAAACAATTATAAACAGTCGCAGTGTTCGCGCGAGCCGTGGTGATGGAGGTGCAAGCGTGGAGAGTGAAGACACGGCCTCACGCGAGCCGCCTGAAGAGCCCATCTCTGCTCCGGCTGAGCCTGCTCCCGCTTCCCCACCCCCAGCTCCTGTCGTGGCGCCGCCGTCGCCTGCTGCAGCTACACCTGCACCTGTCCATACGCCCGCACCACCACCGCCACCCAGCCCGCCCGCTCCGCCTGATGCGAATCAGGAAGATTCGCAGGGGAAAGCCAGCGATACAAACACACAGGTATGCACCTAGTATAAAGAGGCATATTGTTATCTTATTATAAACAATTCCTGGCAGTGTTTATATATAAATATAATTACACATTTCTAATGTTCTGTGTATGGTTGAGACTTGTCTTTAATTCACATAAAGGACACTGTAATGTTTCTTTTGTTGTCAACAGAGTAGAATGACCACCTGATACATAGCAATGTTTACTGCCAAGTCTCCAGTGTGGCGCTGACCTTAATGAGTTACAAAAAATGGATCTAATTTAATTTAGCAATAAAAAATACTACGAATTTTCTTCGCGGGAAAATATTAAGATAGTCTGAAATCAAACGTAATTAAAATAAAGAAAATAGTAATTAATCACAAATAAAAGGACGTAGCTCAAGGCGGTATGTAGAATGTACACCTAAATTATGTAGAGATCATCAAAAGGGATAAATTTTTAAAATGAAGTCAAATAGAATACTATTTACAAATGATTATTTTTTACAAATGTGCAATCTTTGTATTTTTTTTTTCGTATTCGTGAAGTTTTTGATTTGTCAATGTACACCGATTTATGTTAAAAATTTTTGACAGTGCTAATTTTTTTTATAGTTTTGGTAGTTTTTATTGTTTTCTGATTCTCAGGTACTATGTATTTACATAGGTAATATTTTACAAATGTATATATATTTACCTACTCAATTTTTAAAAATAAAATGTCCTTAAATTGTCATATTATATAAACGAAAATTTAATTAAAACACAAAATTAGAAAGTGTAAATAATTTATGAAAATATTGAAATCACTGTTAATATGTTTTCACGCCTAGTAAGTTTTTATTTGATGGTCCCTTGAAAAATGTATTAAGAGAGTTTCACTGTACTACTATATAGAGGGTGCCCCGTAGCTAGTAGCAAAAACATTGGGAAGTCTTCATTCAATTTTGAATAGAAAATATTTTGGATGAAATGACAGTTACGGAGATAAGCGACATCAAAGTTTGGATTTTCTTTATATTTCTGGATAATCTTTTGTAAGATCTAACTGTTGACATTTCACCCAAAGTTTAAAGAATAATTTCTATTCTAAATCGAATGAAGAAGACCCCCCCCAAAGTGCTTTTTTGCTTCTAGCTACAATATGTGTTTACATAATTATTCATATTTATACATAATTAGTTACTGCTCCTATGCACGTACATATCGATGGTAAAAAAAAGTTTAAAAAGGGAGTCCAGTGTTCTGTCATAAAACGTATTTCGTGTTTTTCAGGACTTTATCTCCAAGGATGATTTGGAAGACAATGTGACAGAGCAAACTCACCATATTATTGTGCCATCGTACTCCGCCTGGTTTGATTACAACTCCATTCACACTATTGAAAAGAGAGCTATGCCGGAATTCTTTAATGGTAAAAACAAATCAAAGACCCCAGAAATATACCTCGCCTATAGGTTTGTATACAATATTTTATTTTTTGTGTTGAAAACATTTGTGTGATCACTTGCAGGCCAGTTGCATCAAATTGGTTTGTAGTAATCTTTGATAAAAATTGTTGATTTTTGCATTTTTTACTTATCAAACAACCCGTTTTCGTAAAAATCTATGGTTTTTATGAAAGATTACTATAATCCAAGTCAATATAACCATCCCCAAAGCTGTGATTTTTTAAATGAACTATTGCAGTAAAACTCTGTTAATTCAAACTTCATATTTAAAATTGTAATTTTCATATTTGATTAATCGTTGTAATTAATTGTTTAGTTAAATAAATTAGTTTTCAGACTCTCGTGCTATAAAACCATTCACATAAAGCGATTTTTGCATTATTATGCTTTCTTGAGACATTTTTTTTAGTCTCTAATAAGATTTGATCTAAAAATTTCAAATGAATAATATGGAGTTTTATTGCTACAAAAACATGTGACCTTCCTTCCTTGAGTTTGGAATAGATGTCGCCGTCGTGCAAAAAATAAATGATACACAATAAACAAATAAATATTTTACAGGTCCACACACAGGTGTCACCCTAACAAAGTTTTATTTTTTATTTACTTGAATTTCTTATGAACAGGTTTTACTGTACCAATATAATTATTCATTTCAAGTTTCACTCTCCTATGGAATTTGAAAATCTTCATTACTCTTTGGGCTCTAGAGACAGAATCTCTAAACATTAGTCGTGAGCTGCAACAGACCAAGTCAAGCAATTTTTTTTTAACAATAGGACATGTCTTCTTTGCTCCAATCAGGACTGTCAGGCTCATTAATGGCCTGTTGATAATCTATATGTTAAAAAATAAAATCGTGTAGATATAAGTTGTATTCAATCTCCATACTGACTTCAATTTTTTATAAGTTATGTTCTTTGTTGATCCTATTCTTCATTATTTTATTGTTCCAGAAATTTCATGATTGACACATACCGGTTGAATCCCAATGAATACCTGACCAGCACAGCTTGCCGAAGAAACCTCGCTGGGGATGTTTGCGCTATCATGAGGGTACACGCCTTCCTAGAACAGTGGGGATTACTCAACTACCAGGTTAATTTATAATATATTAGTGACCGTTTCGTGTCAGGCTGCGTCAACTTCCAGTCAGATATTTCAGTACCACAGTTGTATATTAATTTGGGATTCTCAAGTGGCGCAACAATACCTTGACTATTTATGCCAAAAGTTTTGCAAACATATGTTGGTAATTTTGATGTCTGTTTGAGCAGATAGATGCTGATATGCGGCCCACAGCGATGGGCCCTCCGCCTACATCACACTTCCACGTCCTATCTGATACACCCTCGGGTCTGCAGGCTGTCAATCCTCCGAAGAATACCCAGCCTTCTCCAGCTAAACCTATCTTGATAGGTAAGAATTACCGTCATTTGTGATGTTTTATAATTTTTTTATTTTCGAGATGGATAGATTTGTTTACCTTTGTTTTTTATTTTTTCTCTGATTATTTTTTAATGTTTGTCTCATATTTTACTTATTTAAGCTGAAACAAAAATACCATCGGCGGATAGTCCTCAAGCCAGACTCGAAGGTGAGCCGGCAGCCGTCAAAGTAGAACCTCCTGTGGTGCCACCTATCGACATCAACGGGCAGTTTGGACTTAAACTTGATCAGTAAGCACAATTTTTTTTAAAAACCATAGCTTTTATACACTGCTAACTCGTTCCAGAGCAAATACTCTGGGTGCGATGGAATTAAATTGGCTAGTGATAAAAAATAAATCCCAGTATTTTACAAATAAAATAGTTTAAAATATCTTCAGCTCTTTTCAATCGACTTCTGGATATGGAGCTCCCCTTTATCCCTTCATAATTGTTAGTTTGACTTGCCAGCTCCTTTATATCGCTTTTGTAGTGTTTTTGATTTTCGATTTCGCAAACTCTTATACACTGTGCTAGGGAGTGATGTGTAATGTAACTGCAAAGTTACTATAGTCCGTCTAACTTATCTGAAGAATGGCCAAATTTGGAACTAACGACGCCATATTGGATTGTCTACAGCTGACAGACCTTTGACAGACTTTGTTTACAGAGGGGTTCACGACTGTTTCAATAGTTTTTTAAGAAAACTTTAGATTGTCACCATGCCAAAAACCATTAAAGGCGGTGTTCGGGAAATAATCTTCAAAATGCACATGTTTTTTGAAGAGGACAACGTCTAAAAGCCCCAATTATACCGTTTGATTTTGTTCATCGACGTATTGCCATCGTATTGCCGCCGCTTCAACTTAGTGCTGCCATGCAGTTATAATGACTTTCCCATACTAAAGTTTTTTATTTTACTATTATACAATTTCTTGAGGTATTTATGAATCGGCAATTCACAAAATAGTTAAAGAAGGTAAAGCGGCCGTGGAAATGGGCATTAAAGTATCTACACCCGGAAAAAAAGAACAAGGATAAGTGGAAAAATTGATATTGATAACGTTGATTTGGGAGTCATCAGGCGAAAGGGACACGATTTTTATAATTTTAAGAAAGAGTACATAAAGTAAACTGTAAAAGGTATTGAAGAAGACATAAATTTTCAAGGATGTCGTGAGACATTGCGTAAATTACCTATTGCTTAAGCTAGGTTTTCGTTTTCGGAAGACTAAAAGGTCTTATAGAACGCAATGATATATGTGCCATGAGAGCAAAATTCTTGTACGAATAAAGGAAGAATGAAACTTCTTTGAATCGGCGGCCAGTCATATATCTAGATGAAACGAGAGCGAGTTGTTTGATCGGTGGAAAACGCAAAGTATCTCTGCTTTGAACGAAAGATTACTATAAACCAAGTTGATACAACGGGCCTAAACCGATTGATATCCTTAGGAGTTACTTTTAGTTACCTTAGAGGATCATCCGCCGCGTCTTTTCTGTCGCGGAACATCGCTACATTTCTTTCCATACAATATGCGTTTATTAAACACACTACGTGGATGATCGGACGATCTATTTGCTTTGCCGATTGGCGCAACGGAAAAGACGCGGCGGAAGATCTGCGTAATGTGGCGCCGGCCTAAAACAATTATTGCTTGTTTTTTTTCTTTCCTGAAAATTGTATTTTTCTTTAATTTTGAATAAACGCTTGAATGAATTTTGTGACGTTGTGTATTTTGCGAATGTATATTTTGATAAATTTATTTGTACGTTAGTTTACATTTTTTGTTTTTTATTGTGTCGTATACTGCTTAGTAACTTGTTTAAGAAAAAACGAATTTGCAAAAAATTCCCTAAAAATAAGATAATTTTTAGGCTATGGGCAGCACCACAACGATTGGGACGCCCTCCTTTATTCTCCAGATAAGTTGGACGGGCTATACTCTAAATATTGACACATAGTTCTTATTTTAATTCTTTTGTGTTTCTTGGACATTAACTATGTAACAATATCCAGACATTTTGTTTGAAGAGTTTACTAAACAATAATTATTCAGAATTCCCAAATTATTTGATAGAAACGGGCCACAGTTTCAAAAAGATAATGTCTCTTTTAAGCACTAATGTTAATAAATTCTTCAAATTGTTCACTTTAGAAATATTAGAAATTAACATAAAATTGAAATCAAATATTTAAATTGCACCCTGCAAATCACCTTTATTAATGATGTTACCTATTTTGACACTTTCTCCCAAATCTCCGTCCCTACCCCTAACAACATTTAATTTCTGTACTATATATTAAGTTTATTTTGTTGGTTTAAACAATGCTCATTATGGTAGGTCACTAGTGTGTGGAAAAATATCATCATGGTTAGTTAGTTAGATACTTTATAAGCGATCAGCAACAAAATCTCTTGCTCTCAAATTGTGGCATTACAGTGTGAGATGCTATGTTAGCTTTGATGAATCCATCTTAGCTTTAATGAATGCTATCTTAGCTTTAATCAATCCATCTCTCGCTGTTTTCAAAGATAAAGCTGGTGAGGTTTCTGTGACAGCCTTCGTACAGACGCAAAAGTTGTTGTGCGCAAGCATAGTTCCATGCCCTCACTTCAACCAATTTTCTGTCGAAACAAAGGCGTACAATTGTTATTTAGTAATAAGGACTATACTTCGTGCATGAAAACAGTGAAATAAAGGTAATATCTCTACTTGCAGTAACATTAATACCATCCAGAAAATAGGATAAGTTTTTTTTTCGAAACATTGACCAAAGACAGAAGTTGTTTCTAAATTTGAATAGTATTTTACACACATTCAATCATCATCTCGTCATTTGTCATTCTGTCGATATTAGAATCGTGCCATTTTAAAAAAAAATTTGGTTCGGCCTAACGGTGTTTAATAAAAGTAAGTAATAAATGTACATCAAATAAACTCTTATTTTCTTCTTCAAATATAGCAAATTGAATGTTATAAATAATCAGGTCCTTGTTGCAAATAGTTATCTTTTAAATTTATTTTCATGTTAAGTAGGTACTTTGTATGATCATTTTCCATATATAACTTTATAATATTTTGATCTTTACAGTGAAACTCGCTTAATAAATTCACTTTTAATAAGTTTTCCCGCTAAATAAGTTTAAATTTTGCGGTCCCGAAAAAGTCCCATACAAATCCCATATTTTTTTTAGGCTTAATACGTTTCCCGCTTATTTTCGTTTCTCGCCTAAGTAGTGAAAATATTTATAGCCGAACTCAATTTATTCATACAAATAAATCTTCATAAACGTTTTTCGGAAAACAAAATTTTCTTCAACATTCCTAAAAATGAAAAATGGGCGCAATAAAAATTAAGTGGTTTTGGCAGCGTCACAAATGTTCTAGCTGCTGGAAAAACCCTGTAGTATTTGAATAGGCTAATGAAATACTATTTAATAAATAAATTTATCCGGCGATTATTTACGATAATTTTTTATATATTTTTATATAGTCGCCTAAACGAAACTGTTTTCATTTTGGTTGTATTTCTTCGAGGAAACAATTGGAAATATTAATAACGTAATATCTTCTCTCGTTTTCTAAGGCAGGCGTCACACTAGGTGTATCTTCCGTCGTGTCTTTGACGCCGCAGAACACCGCTACTATGCGGATCATCGATCGTTCCGCCGGTGTCTGTTCGTTTCCCCGCCCGCGGAACTTACGTCAACATAAAATCGGTGATGTCACGTCTCGTGTTTTTTATTGCAACGCGCCACATTTGACAGATTATCCGCACGTGTGTTTGTTCTCGGCGCGGTCCGCCGCAGAATATGCTATGTGACTGCTAAGAGCCTGTCCAAATGACACGTTTTACGCGCGAGTGCACTCGCGCATAGACACTCGCGCGTTCTCGAGATACTGGAACTACATACATTCCGTCCAGATGCCGACGCTCGTTTGCTCACTCGCGCGTAAAACGTTTTTAGACAAGTTTTTTTTATATATAAAACAGTTTTTAAAAATTGTGGAGTCATTGCTTTTGCCATATGCGCCAACATCTACTGAAATAAAATAATAATTTGCATATCTGGATGCAATATAAATTGAAACGCGCGAGTGGTCTCGCGCGTAAAATGTGGTATCTGGACGCAAAAATTGAAACGCGCGAATGGACTCGCGCGTAAAACGCGTCATCCAGACAGGCTCTAAATTCGGTTGCGGATTTGACCGGACAGAAGAAACGCATAGTGTGGCGCCGGCCTTAATGAGTTAAAATTTAGACAACTTATATAAATTTCTTTAAAATTAAGGTTTGCACATAGGTAGTGACATACCTACATAAG
This sequence comes from Agrypnia vestita, assembly GCA_016648135.1. NCBI lineage: Eukaryota > Metazoa > Arthropoda > Insecta > Trichoptera > Phryganeidae > Agrypnia > Agrypnia vestita. Next base: position 82,834 of record JADDOH010024364.1, on the reverse strand, counting down.
TTATTTTATGGTTCCCTTTAGTATGGTTATTAATAAAATATTTTTTCAGTGCTAATTTTTTTTTTTGGCAGTTTTTATTGTTTTCTGACTCTCAGGCTATTCACATAGGTAATATTTTACAAATGTATATATTTACCTACTTATTTTTTTAAAATAAAATGTCCTTAAATTGTCATATTATATAAACGAAAATTCAATTAAAATACAAAATTAGAAAGCGTAAATTATATATGAAAAAAATATTGAATCACTGTTAATATGTTTTCACGCCTAATAAGTTTTTATTTGCTGGTCCCTTGAAAAACGTATTAAGAGAGTTTCACTGTACTTCGATTTTTAAATTTTATTTTTGTTATCCTGACGAAGAAGCCATTGGCTTCGAAACATGTTGAATTTTTTCAATAAATAAGTGGTGTTTACAAAGTTACTTTATATAAATTATAAACTCTTATTTGATTGATTGATAAATTATTCCATTTTGACGATAATCTTTGTTTAGGTATGGCCGAAGTGGTGCTCGTGGTGTTATACCGAGCAAGGGGGGTGCCCGGGCCTGGACGGAGCAGGAGACGCTGCTCCTGCTCGAGGCTCTTGAACTGTACAGAGACGACTGGAACCGTGTGTGCCAGCACGTGGGTTCAAGAACACAAGACGAGTGCATTCTGCATTTCCTCAGACTGCCCATTGAAGATCCATACCTGGACTCTGATTCTGCTGGTAACATTCTAAAATGCAAAACTATTATCGCTACCAATGTTGCAAAACCCTTATCCCGCAATTTATATTAAAATTTGCTGGTCCTGTTTAAATTTCATAAAATCTGCTATTGAAATTACTCTATGTACAACACAGTTCTCTACCTTTTACGGACAAAATGTCAAAATGTCAGATATTCATATTTTATGATGGCCATGCTGAAACCGAAGAGGTTATTTTGAAATGATCATTTATAAAGATGTTTGCAAGGGTAATACAATATTTTTTGGAAACCACATATGTAATTCTTCAACACTTTTTGTCTAAATATAATAAAGAGGATAATGTAAAATCATATAATACTGTAAAATCATTAAAACAAAAAGCAATGTATGAATTCATATGTGGGGTGTAAAAGCAAAGGCAGCAATATCAATATCACCGAGGATTACTAATTTGTAATGTACTGAAATCATCATTTTATAGGAAACATAGCCAATAAATTTATGGGAAACATGCTTTTGGAAGGGATGGATGAATAAAATCTGGAATTCAGTACATTTTTAATTAGTTATCTTCGGTGACTGTATTCAAAACATTTTTAAAATTTTTTTTGGATATTGCCCTTCGCTTTTATACCCCACATATGTGTAAGAATAAATATTAACTGTGAAACATAACATACAAAATAGTAAAATATGAAAATCGTCTTGCATTACAAAGAATTCACAAGACAAAAGTAAAGAATTAAGAGCAAAAAAAATTTTTTTACAATAGAACCTCGTTAATTTGAAGTTTAAGGGACCCAAAAACATTTTGAATTATGTGGAACCCCATTCAACATTCAAGGTTCAAAAAAAAAATAGGGATGCGATTGCGAAATTCGCCAAAAATCACAAAAATAATGAAAAAAGTTATTCATTTTGTGAAAAAGGTCTGTATTTTTGCATATTTCAAAAAACATTTCGAAAACGCAATATTTAGTATGCTAATTAATAACAAAGATTGCGACATTTCTATTACTAAAGTAATTCATATTAACATATTTGTTCTTCTCACTTGCGAAAAAAATCGAAATATTTTTTCATTTTTGTCAAATTTCAAAAAAATTTGAATTATATGAGCTAAAATATATTGATTAAAGCTCAAGGGGCTAAAAATTATTTTGAATTACGAATTATCCGATTTTCGAATTATTGGGGTTAATCTACTGTGAAAATTATCATTTTTTAACATGAATTTCGAATTATTGGGGTTCGAATTAATGGGATTTTATTGTACATCATTTAAAAGATGCATATAAAAAATCTGTTTATCGAAAAACTATAGTTAGAAAATCACTACACAGCAGAAACCTAGTTAACATTGTCGTTAATATCATAGGCAAAGTTTATGCCTAATGTCAATGGTGTGTAGCATTGTCAAAATTCATCTTTAAATAATTTAGATATGCATGTGAAATAAATAATATTTGATTGTTATATTATAATTGAATCAAAGATTTCATGTCCGTTTCTCTGTAGGTGGTGTGTTGGGCCCATTGGCTTACCAGCCCATAGCCTTCAGCAAAGCGGGCAATCCAGTGACCAGTGCTGTTGCATTTTTGGCTTCGGTAGTGGATCCGAGGGTCGCAGCCACCGCAGCACAAGCGGCCATGGATGAATTTGCCAACATCAAGGTTTGTTTAGCAACTTGTCAACAACCTACTGTATCAAAAAATGGAAACAACTTACTACAACGGTATATTCAAAGGTTGATCGGAGAGGAATTTTAGATTGTTATGGTAGGTTAACTTTTTTGGATCACTGATGAGCTTATTTTTTATCATCGCCGTATACAGAGTGTCTCGTAGCTAAAACTTCAGGAGAGTCTTTTTCATTCAATTCGAAGAGAAAATATTCTTTATACTTTGGATGAAATTTCGACAATTACGGAGGTAAGCAATATCAAAGCTCGTATTTGATTGTTTTTTTTCTTCGATATTTCTAATTTATTTTCTATAAAACGTTGGGCTATCAGTACAGTTTCTTATATGGAATTTTAAAAATTTAATATTAAAATTGCATTCGCTTCGATGCAAGTCAAATAAAATTATTAAAACCTAGCAAAAATTTGAAATTTATTTTTATGGTAAGGTTTTTGTCATTTTATTTGACGTGTATTAAAGCAAAAGTATTTTTATAATTCCTTATAAGTTACTGTAGTGTTAGTTTAACATTTTGCAGAAAATAATAAGTAATATTGAAAAAAAAATGCAAATTTTGATGTCATTTCATCCAAAGTGTAAAAAATATTTTTTATTCAAAATTGAGTGATGAAATTTCTCCCTAAGTTTTTGCTACTAGCCATGAGACACTCTCTGTATAATACACATAGTAATATATATTATAAAGATATGTACTACCTATCTAAGTTTATATTCAATAAACCTATAGAACTGAGTTAATTGATCACCATGTTTTCATAAATAGTGCAAAAAGATAATTTTATATTGCTTGCTCATGAGTTTTATTTATTTACCCTAAATGCCCTTATGAAGTATGTAATAATCGCCAATCAAAAATTTGTGATTCACAGGATGAAGTCCCAGCGGCCATGTTGGATATGCACCTGCGAGCAGCCGCTCAAGTCGGTCCTGCTGCTGCCTTGGCGGCCAGCGGTATAGCGGGCACGGATCCTGGTAAAACTTGATTGATATTACACTCGATAAATACATTTATATTTTTGCATTCAAAATATTTCAGAGGATACAGGAATAATACGTTTATAGACTCTCCACTGGATGAGATGAGAAGGATTGTTTTAAAGGGAATGTTTAATATTATTTATTAATTAACCCACTATATTTAACTTCAAATCATCATTGACTATTCCTTCGGTGTACCCCTTGTTGCATTCACACCCATTTACTATATCAATTAAAGATTTATGAATTTCATTAAAATTGTTTATTAAATCGTTATTTGATACCAATAAAATATTATTTACTTATCTATGGACTAAATTAGAGTAGAAACTTTAACTTGAGCTTTCAGAAAATGTGAGAGCGTCACATTAAAAAAATGTATAGGGAAATGGGACTAGAATTTTTCAGTATATGAATTACGGTTCAACTCTATTATATAATAATATGTATCGGGAATTAATCGAGACATTATTTTCACACTTAACTCATAACTCATTCCACATCTTCAATACATAAAATTTACTTGTGTGATCCTGTATGAGAGTATTTAAAATTATTTTTTTATGGTTTAGCAAAAGGTCATTTCAAAGAATTTTCATAGCAAATAATGAATAATTGTTTATGCTTAGCAGAAAAGAAGGAGATTGTGGAGGGCGCAGTGCCTCCCAAAGAAGGAGCCGAACCCGCGGCAGCTGGGGAGGCGACCCCGCCTGCAGGAGACAAGCCCCAGGAGTCCCCCACCAAGACAGAGGCAGAGGAGCAACCCAAACCGGAACCTGTGCCACCCGTCGAGGGTGAGTTGAGCTCTTTTAATTACTTTGTCACCTTCCTATAGATAGAATCCTGTATCATTGTAAATTAGGATATGTATATGAGCATGAGTTCCATGAGAATATTAATACAGTAAAACCCCGTTAATTCGAACCCCGATAATTCGAAATTTGCTTCCCAAATACAAAATTCCCAAAATGTTATTTTCATCGTATAAATTAATAATAATTTTTAATTTTTTTTTTCATAATTTTTTTTACGTTTCAACAAGCCAGGAGGCCCAATTACAGATGTGAAATACATCACAAAACACCAGGCTTGAGTAAATCACACAGATTAAATTGTGATCTCACCGGGAATCGAACCCGGAACCCTCGGTGTAAGAAGCCAGTGTCATATCCACTGCGCTAAATTTTTTTTTTTTTTTATTTTTTTATTTTTCTAAAAAAAATAGAGATGTGAACACGGAAATTAACCCTGATAATTCGAAAACCCCGGTAATTCGTATTTTGAAATAATTTTTTGATCCCTGCCCCATAAATCAGTACATTTTAGTTCATATAATTCTAAATTTTTTTGAAATTTAAAAAAATTGAAAAATATTATTAGATTTTTTTCACAAGTGAAGAAAACAAATATGTTAATATCGGGTACTTTGTGAATATAAATGTTGCGATCTTTGTATTAGCTTAATAAATACAGTAAAATTTCAGTTTTAGGTTCCTTGTTTTCACATTTTTCCGCTATTTACACCGAAAAGTCGAAGTTCCGTTTCATCTCCATACATTCACATATAAATATTTCGCGCAATTTACCTGGAAGAATTTTTCATTTCTCCAAGTTTTACACTGAAATATTTAGAAAATTCCACTCTACATTCATTGATTTTGCGAGCAAAACCTTTATTCTTTCTACAAATTTAACACGTCAACATTAGATAAATTTTATATTTTCAACGGGGCGTCATTTGTGTTTGGGCACGGGCGAGAACGTATTTCGTTAGTAATGAAGTAACATAAAAAGAGGCCATCTATTTACTAAATGTAAATATTTTCAGCGTTTAACTAATGACCCTTTTTAGTAGTTGTTGTTTAGTAGTAAACTCCTTTTACCATCAGTTTTGATTCCATCCACACAATTTTATTCTGTAGGTGGTAGGAATTATGGTATTCGTTGGCGCTAAAATTGTAAAGGCTGTCGTGCCATTTTGCGCACGTTGTCTTGGCGACAGATCTATTTATTGTATTATGCACTGTTTTTTTTAAATTTATTTCGTTAATTTTTATTGTTAAATCGCATTTCAATTTGTTTTACGCACCTTCTTACTAATTCTTCTGTAAAATCGTTTTACAGTTTTTATTTACATTGTATTTATATTTTTGATAATATGTTAGCCGTTTTAATTGTTAACATTATTTATTTATAAGTTGCCCTAAAAACATTGCGACAAAAGTACGATTGATTACAAAAATACAGACATTTTCACAAAATGAATGGCTTTTTTCATGAGTTTTATGATTTTTGGTAAATTTTGCAATCGCATCGCGATTTTTTTTTACCTCAATTTTTTTTTTCGTATTCCGGGGTTCCGCATGATTCGAAATGTTTTTTTGGGTCCCTTGAATTTCGAATTAACGAGGTTTAGTACAATTAGATTTTTTCTTATATTTAGTATTCTAAATGTTAGTAGGTTTTGAAAATTAGTAAAACTTAGTGAAAGAAATTGGTGATTCATATTCGTACCATAGCATTTATAAATGCTTATTTAAATGATTTCAGAGGGTAAGGTGCAGGCAGCTGCAGCAGCTGCCCTGGCGGCTGCTGCTGTGAAAGCAAAACACCTGGCGGCTGTGGAGGAACGGAAAATAAAGTCTTTGGTGGCGTTGCTGGTGGAGACACAGATGAAAAAGTTGGAGATCAAACTGCGACACTTCGAGGAGTTGGAAACCACCATGGAAAGAGAGCGGGAAGGTACAGTCTCGTATTACGTTAGATTCAATTAAGGCATCTAAAAGGGAGGGGCAAGATATTCTCAGAGAAAATTTTGCAGCACAAACTTCAATATTTTGGGTAACTCGGTTACTGTAAATGGAGTCCCGATGTTAAATATTCATTGTACTTAGTGTACAAGTGATAATTGTTCATAATTATTTAGCAAAATATTTCATGTTCATCCTCAGAGCTCAGTTCGTTTTTAAATTGGCAGGTTTCAAAATCCTCATTAAACCCTATACATCATATTTTTTAAAAATGTTTTTTTTTAAATTGTGTTTTATGCAATGTATGCGCACGGAAAAAAACTGTTATTTGTTGTGTTTCTTTCAGGTCTCGAATACCAGAGGCAGCAGCTTATTACCGAGCGTCAACAGTTTCATTTGGAACAGTTGAAAGCTGCCGAATTTCGGGCCCGTCATCACGCTCAGCAGCGATTGGCTGAGCCTAGTGCGCCTCCCCACCCCTCGGCAGCCGGCCCCGCCCCTCCAGCCCCGCAGCCAGCTGCATGAGACATCACCACCGCTGGCGAGCTGGAGCCCAACGCAGACACAGTCAACATGAATAGTGACATAGTGGATAAATCACATCTTTCTTTATGTCCGACTATCACACAGCCCACAGAATTGTGAATGACGCTATTAAAATATTAATAGCTCGAAACAACGCAAGAGTTATTTCAAAGTTCTTCATGACGGTGTCTATTTGTACAAAGCGTACACTGTAAAAGAGTGTAAGGATGATTTTAAAAGGATATCTAGTGCTGCTGTAGTAACAGGCTTTTACCGAATTCAAAAGTTTTGTATCAAAAAGGACATAGGGGCACGTTTCACATAAACGTTTTGTGGTAATTTTAAGAATCAAAACACTAATCGTAGGCATCCATAATTTTGTAAAATATTTGAAGATCATATGATGTTGAAAATAAAGCAAACGCATTATAATAAAAAATGATGAACATGAAATTGTCTTTTTCTGATTTTGGCTCTCGTCTCTTTTTGACTTCAGTTTTTTAATCAAGTTTTGCAGACTGTCAAGGTGGGTTGGATTATTTGTGCTGACGATTTAAATAGTAGTCATGAACAACTATTATTAATGGTGATGCTGTGATAAGTGGAGTATTGCTGGTCACTAGTGGTTGCTAGTGTTGTTCTTCAGTGTAGTGTCTTTGTATTGTCGAGACACCCAAAAAAATGCAACATAACTTTTATTCGTAGCCTCCACATTTAATGAAAGTGACAATCAGGGTCAAATACATAACACAATGAATTATGTTGCAAAACTGCTACTAGTAATAATAATACATAAGTAGATATATCTCAGTAAATTGTTTGTATGTTTCTAGAAAAATTCCAGAATTGATAATACGATTTTGCATGTAAGGCATTTCCTGTACAAAATAAAATATTTTTCTGATGTTTCAAAACACATTAAATTAGAATATTCTAAACAATAGTGAATCTATAATATATGTGATTATTTTTATTCATACTGATTAACATGCTCTTTCCAGTATATTTCCCTGAAACTATTGATTTCCATGGAAAACTATTGGTAATGTGCATTTTGAACATTTTTATTTAACTTCCTGCTTCCTTGTAAAATCGTGGACTTTGTTTCAAGTTTTTAATTGAATAAAATTAGAGAGTTGAACTCATGAATATAGTTTGTATAATGCGTGATGTTTCACCGCAATAATGTTGGAACAAGTGTGTAATGACGAATATCTCCTTTTATGGCTAATTTTCTTATTAACTGTGCACGGCTGAATCACATGGGGTAGGTATATTAAATTAAGGCTGAACATATGACCTCTCACTAATTTAAATGTTCCCAATAGAATAAAATTGTATGTGAATTTTTTACATATAGAGAGATATAAGTGTGATCGATATAGTGATTGTATAATTTTTATTTTGGAATGAATGTAACTTTTGTGTCGAATGATAAGAAAATAATATTGGAAAGATTTTTGATAAAATAAGGGTGTAAAAAATTATTTGTGGACTAAGAACCTTAACTAATTCAAAAGTACATTGCAAACACTTCAATAAAATTAATCTGAAATTGAATTGTTATTATAATTTACAAAAATTAATATGTATGCATAGTGATGCTGAAAACCCATTTTAATTTACTAACCGTTCCAACTCTAACTTACAATATTTTTCAGTCACAATTATTTTGCAGTGTATTTTCTTTTAGGCGAAAATACTTTTAAAGATATTTGTTTATCGACACGAGTATTTAAAAATCATATTTATTCAATCTTTTTTAAGAATATTTATGGATGAACAAAATTTTATTCTGCTTCTGAATTTAATATTTCCTTCCAAGTTCATTTGAATTAATAGATTTTTGGTCTAATCTTTCATGGATGATTTTTCTGGATGACTTAAATGTTTAGTATATTGTAGAAATTAATTTATATTGACTTTGAATACTCACAGAATAATCACAGTATTCTGTGGAGTGAAATGTTTCAGACTTAATTGAGTAATGTGTTAAATCTTATAATTTATTTCATTACATTAATGCCTAATCATTGACAAGAATGCAAACGCATAAGTAATGACTGCAATAGCACAATAGCTGGTTTTACAATTTGCCTCATTTTGGAATTTTCTTTGTAAATGTAATAGTTATTCTGTGTAAGTGATACAACTGTCGTAAACAGTAAACTATGTATACAGTAGCTCTCTGTTTTGTGGACATGAGATAACCATAAAGCAATCAGTCATTATCGTAAGATGTCTGATTGAAGTAGAAGGGATGCAAACTTTAAAAAAAATTTGAACACGATCCGTCTGAATTGATCTGGCAACACCATATGTCGATTATTTATTTTTATTTATTTATGAAATGTATTTTAAAATTTTAATGGAATATTTCATTGTATGTACCACTATACATCGGACAATTCTAGAGGGTGCCTTGTAACTGAAATGTAATATATCATATTTTTGTTCATTACTGATTCTGAATCTAGAAGGAAACTGTTTTTATTCACAAACAGTTTGTGGCAGTTGTAAAACCAGAAAGTAGTTTAAATGCTTAATGTTTATAGATAATTTGGTGTTGATTAATTACGAATTACTATTATTTTGTATAATACACACAATTATTTAATAATTTTTTTTTTATTGAAAACCCATCCCAATAAACTCGAAAATCAAACAAAATAAGTTTCAGCAAATCTGCAATTTGCTGATACATGTTTGAATTATGTACGCTGGAGTCATATCACAGTGAAATGTCCGGAATCAAATCTCATCCATATGGTTTGTATAAAATATCTGTTGTTTCTATATCTAAAGTATTTGTATAATTTCATTGGGTTTTTAAAAAAAATATTAAACTGGAAGTGAATATTAGTTAACTGTCAACTATCCTAATTTTGATTATCCGTCCTTAACTTGTCGTGCACAACATAGCAGAGCATTTTTACGTGCCGCGGCAATGTTGCCAAGCGCACGGTACTCGAGCGAGCTTACAGCGACATCGCGCTGCGCGTCAGTACCACGTGGTATGTTTAGAAGTGAATGCGCATGCGCTGTATCTGTCAACTGACATTAATGTGGGGAAACGAAATTGTTCTCCAACTCATCGTGCTCTACCAAAGCCGCACAATTTTGTGGGACACTTCAAACTGTGAATATAAAAATAAAGTGATGTGAGGGCCAACAGCGTTCCTTAATATTGTCTTGCTTGGCTATGGAAGGCCCGATTATTTGTAATAAATTGTCAAAATCAGTTGTTGTCATTCGAGTGAAATTGACAAAAGATCCGTCAGACATTCGAAGATCGCATAGAATATCCATCCTTCTTTCCACCACCTTTTTCTCCTCTTACGTTTCGATAAACTCGTTAAAATAAATAGATACGCAGCTGTCATCATAACCTCATCGGGCGGCAAGTGTAAAGCCATGTATTCACTAGGGGACAAATTGTCCCTCAACAGCACGCGCGGCATAGTCTACGTGACGTTGCAACGTCGTGCACTGTTCCGCGACGTCGCGCTTAACATAGCGCGGCATTTCTACGTGCCGTGGCAATATTGCCATGCGCACGGTACCCGAGCGAGCTCACTGCAACATTACGCGGAGCGTCAGTACCACGTGGTATGTTTACAAGTGAATACGCATGCGCTGTATCTGTCAAGATGACAATATGGGGAAACGAAATTGTTCTTGAACTCATAGAGCTGTATCGATCGAAGATCGCATAGAATATCCGTCCTTCTTTCTCTTTGCAGTAGTAAATAATTTCGCATCCACCACCTTTTTCTCCTCTTACGTTTCGAGAAACTCGATAACATAAATGGATACGCAGCTGTCATCATAACCTCATAGGGCGACATTTCCGCGACGTGTGGAAAACAATAATTATTTGCAAAAAGGACCTTGTTTTTAATAATATTCAATTTACTACAGTAAAACCTCGTTAATTTGAAATTGCGACCCAAAAAAACATTTCGAATTGCGCGGAACCCCGTTTTCGCTAAATGACGAAGTGTAAATAGATACAGCAGCTGTCATAACCTCATCGGGTGACATTTCCATGACAAGATATGTGAGTCCCGGTGTGTACACGTCAAATGACCGCGTCATTGTCCCCGAAACATGAACGTAGATGTTCATGCGACATGCCGCGCGGAATGCTGCGCTATTTGTCCCCTAGTGAATACATGGCTTAAATAGATACCTACACAGCTGTCATCATAACCTCATCGGGCGACATTTCCGCGACAAGTGATTTGTGAGTCCCGGTATGTACACGTCAAATGACCGCGTCATTGTCCCCGAAACATGAGCGTAGATGTTGATGCGACGTGCCGCGCGGAATGTTTCGCGATTTGTCCCCTAGTGAATACATATCTTTATATGCACGCAGAATGTTTTTTTTATAAGTATAAAGTTTACTTTATGGTGATGATTCTGTACTAAAATAATTAAGAAATGTCCAATATGAATAAAATTATAATTTTTTTAAATTTGCAACACATTTTTACTTTTTTTATGATTTTTCAAACGCTTTTTTTTTCGAATGGAAGATATGATTTTAAACAATATATTATATTTTTACTCCGGCACTCTGAGACTTCAAGCGTTATTTAAAAGTTAATGTTTTTTATTAAAAACACGTTAATTAATATGTAAAAATAAAAATTCGAAAGTATGAAATAAATGTCAACAAAATGACTTAGTTTTAACCGGTCGGGTGCCGGAGCGCAGATCTGTGCGAAAACTTTTGTACTCTCTACATGCCGGAGCGCAGATCTGCGCTTCCTAGACACGTATGCGAATTCGGCCTATTTTACCTGCGTTTATGTGTTTTTAATGCTTATAATTGGTGTATCTCAATGAATGAATGAACGAGTTCTATTTGTCAAGTAACCTCATTTGCCGCGCAAACCGGACAAATCATTTCAAATGTCTTCGAACCGCGCATGTATTGTGTTATTTATCTGTTAAAAAAAGTTTTTTTTAAATAAAAAATTGTTAAAATTAAGTATTTTTATATTCTTTGATATATTTAGAACGAAAATATTGAAATACAATATCTTTAGTGTTATTGTTTCCATGGTTTTATTCGATAAATATGTGCGTACATTTCTGACAGTAAATTTCGTTACTTATTTTCATAATTAATTAATAAGTAATTATTGTACAAGTCATTATTGAAGTCTGTATATTGAGAAACCAGAAACTGCAACTTCTTAGCTTGTTGATTTTTACTTGAATAAACCATCATAAAAAAGATTAAAAAACAGCAATCGTGCGTGAAATTGCGCGGCGGACAGGGTACATTCCGCGTTACGTACGGTCGGCATACGACCGGTTAAAATCAGATTCCGTGTGCCGTCGGTAGGAAGCGGACGCTCCCTCGCAGCCGAATTCTTTTTTCATAAAAAAAATCACTATCAAACGTGTTTTTATGCTAAATTTTACAAGAGTTAATGTAAAATATGGCATAAAAACACGTTAATAAATAGTAAGTAATGATGCATATAATATTTTTTTGTTTAAACTAGTTTTATATGAATTTACTTTTTTTGCTACATTGAACAAGCGTCAGCTCCTCCGTCGCTATTCGATTTGGTGACCTTAAAGGCCTCGCAGAATTCGCGGAGATATTATTCTACCGAAAGCAATTGTTTCATAGTGATATTATGAGGTTTTTTAACTACTTTCATATTAATTTACTTTTTTTGCCTATATTTGTACGTTTAAATGTGCGTAAGTCTAAATAATTTTCAATTAAACAAAAATGGTTGTTAAAGGCCTCGCAGAATTTGCGGAGATATTATTCTATCGAAAGCAATTGTTTCATCGTGATATTATGAGGTTTTTTAACTAGTTTTATATGAATCTACTTTCTTTGCTAATAATTATACATTGAACAAGCGTCAGCTCCTCCGTCACTATTCGATTTGATGACCTTAAAGGCCTCGCAGAATTTGCGGAGATATTATTCTATCGAAAGCAATTGTTTCATCGTGATATTATGAGGTTTTTTTTAACTAGTTTTATATGAATCTACTTCTTTGCTAATAATTATACATTGAACAAGCGTCAGCTCCTCCGTCAGTATTCGATTTGATGACCTTAAAGGCTCAGAATTTGCGGAGATATTATTCAATCGAAAGCAATTGTTTCATCGTGATATTATGAGGTTTTTAAACTATTTTTATATTAATTTACTTTTTTGCCTATATTTGTACGTTTAAATGTGCGTAAGTCTAAATAATTTTCAATTAAACAAAAATGGTTGTTAATTATTTTTATACAAATACATATTATTGCATTAGTTTTTTTTTAATCTAGATCGAAAATAATTAGAAGTCAAAATAATACCTAAATGTGCTTATGCGACATAATTTTTAAATTAAAACAGCGATGTTAGCAAAGTGATTGACAAATATTTTTTTTATAATACATTATTATAGAAATATAAAACGCTTTTTTTTAAATTCTAGACTTAAAACATTCAGAATTCGGACAAAAAATACAAGAGCATGAGCTGCTCTCGGGTTTCCGCTAATTTTAGCGTCAGCACTTCGTATGGTTGTTTCTTTTTCTCTTCCTTCTGTCTCAACCTTCCTGTCTTGCAACGAATACGTAGATATACGCGCTAGTGCAATGTTTATCTGATATTGGATTTGTTGACGTCTCATTCTCGTCTTGAAAGAGCACGATCCAATGACACCATACATCGACATTTGACATTTGGAAAACGGAAAAGCCTTAATAATTTTTTTAATGAAAATATTTTGGAAAAATGTGCAAGTGTCCTCGAAAAATGAACTGATACATGAGTATTTTTATATTGAATATATAGGAAGTAACAGAGCTAGTCCACAATATTTTACAGTTCCTACCTTGATTATGAGTCGAAAATGTCTGTGATCTAGGTAAAATCAATAGTTATGGAGATATACACTTTCAAATTTCGTTTTTTTTTTAATATTTCTGACTTATTTTTTGCAAAAAGTTGAACTACCATTACAGTAACTTATATCGATTTTGAAAAATATATTTTTTGCAAGGTTTTTAGCATTTTATTTGACTTGTATCGAAACAAATGAATTTTTCAAAATCGATAAGATACTGTAATAATAGTTCAACTTTATGTAAAAAATAAGTCAGAAATATTGAAAAAAATGTAAACTTTTATATTACGCATCCCCATAACTATTCACATGATTGCTTGAATATTTTCGACTCATGTAAGGCAGGAAACCACCTGTAAAGTATTGTGAACTAGCTTTGTTACACCCTGTATATCTCGGCCGTGAATTAAAGCTGTTATGACAGAAATATATATTTTATATTTATATATTATTTTAGTTTAGTCTGAAAACTAAATAGGAACCTACATTTGTGAGATTCTGTGTACTTGGCAGGGCTGTAAATTTAGAGTATGAGTTATTGATTTACGGAGTCGGAGTTATCAGAAATTTGTCAATTTCGACCTTCGATTTTATTTAATCTATAACGTAAGTGACATGGGTACATTCTTTATAATCTTACGAAACTGTGTGCTCCAGAAGTCAGGTGCGAGAGGGAATCATCAATACCGGATGCATATGCATACCGAATACATTTATGCGTGCGCTTATAAAACGACTCCATTGCCTTGGTATTTTGCGTAGGTGTCTGCGCTGTATATTAAGAGCTGTTGAATGGAACGGCAGGAGCGGAAGTAGGTACTAAGTCATGTTGTCATTATTTTCTCTTTCCTTATGCACTTCTCGGAAATTTCTGAATGCCCGTCGGATACCTATGTTGAGTCATCGAATTATATATGTATAAGTAATTTTGTAAATTAGCAGAAAGGCGAAAAGTGGGCGGCCTTTTGTAGGTAATAAGTATTCATTATCGTGAAAATTATTGAGCTTGTTACTTCAGTGTGTTGGAAACTTTCCTGACCAGAGTAGGTATTGAGAAACCACAAAATTTGACGACTTTTGGACGAAGACTAAAAAGATTGGTTATATGGAACCTATAACTTCTTCATCAATCTCTATTCTTTGAGATTGACGAGGACGGTATAGGTTCCGTAATAGAGATGGGTCGTTTATGAACGAACTGTTTTTTAGCGAATGGTTCAGTTCACATTAGTGGACCAGCGTTCATTAGTTCAGTAGTAGTAAATTATTTTTTTTGAAAATGATGAACGATGAGTTTCGGTAAAAATTAATCGTTCTTTGTTCAACGAATTCCGTTCAAAAAATTCCAAATCCCAATCAGTGATCCGAAGTTGTCATGCGATTCCGTTTTTGTTCCACTGTGAGCAAACACGGCACATGTCTTGCCGACAGCTTTCTCGTGCACAGTTTTTCGTGTATGATATTTCGTATGCGTTCAATTGAGATGTTTAAAATGTCAGCAATGTGTCGGATCTTCCCCCGGTGGTCTGCTAAGACGACATTATGGATTTTGCTGACCATGTCCTCCGTAGTCAACGGAATGTCGACGGGCCGGGCGCTCTTCATCTTAAACCTGATGGTAAACGGTTTGCAATTTTACTTTTTTCTATAAAAATAGAGATGCGAACACGGAATAAACTAAATGCTTGTGCTATGAAAATAGGTCTGGAGTGAGGTTCAAACCCGCGATCTTTGGATCACGAGGCGAGAGTCCTAACCACAAGACCATCAAGCTACTCTTTGATTTCTTCACACGCTTTTCCATCCAAATGAGGAATACCTACTGGTATTGCTGTTTTTCCATAGTTGCAAACAAACATAATCTTGCCCGTTTTCAACATCAAATTAAAATAATATATTCGATAAATTTTATTAATAGGTATTATTAATTGATATGGCAGTTACTTTGTGGTGCAACATGATTTTTAAAATTATTTGAGTGATTATATATAAAAATATAAATAAATAACAATAAATTATTTTAAATAATTTTACTTATGATTTTTTGGGTCTTATTCCTAGGATTGGTCTGCAACAAGCATTCGCTTTCTCCACTCCTCTTTGTCATCTGCCAGCCTCTTCATTTCTTGGTAGGTGCTACAGCGCACATCTCCGATAATCTGGTCTACGTATTTCTATGTCTAACATTTCCCTCGACGATGGTTAATAGCAGGCCCGGATGCCTTATATTATGGCCTATACAAATTGCTCGCTGTTGGGCGATTCTGTTAAGGAGCCACCTCTTTTCGCCCACCCTGCTTAACACCTCGTCGTCTCGGATATGTTCTGACCAACGGATCCTTGCTATGCGCCTGTAGCACCACATCTCAAAGGCCGTTAGTCTCCCGGACATGCTCTGGCCGATGGTCCATGTTTCGCTGCCATACATCAGCACACTCAAGACAAGAATTTCAATCAAGTTTTTCCTAACCTTTAAATCTATGTTTTTTTTTTAAGGCGACTCTTGCCTGTTGTATTCTGCTTATGATGTTAGCCTCTGAGCGGCCATCTTGGGAAATTTTAAACAAATTCACTTGTTTGATAGTGACGCCACTCAAAACAACATTTGTCGACACCTCTTTTCTTCCAACAACCATGCACTTATGATTAATAATGATTATTTCAATTAATTTAGAAAACACTCATTAACAATATCATATTCTAACAGATTTCTCCGATCCTCAAGATCTTTCCCTCAAAGACCACATAAAAAAATCACCCCCACTGTTCTGCGTCCCATTACTCTACTCGAAAAATATGACATAATTTCTGTATTTAGGTTAGTTATAAATTACTCCTGATGATGAGAGAGACTGTTCCTCTCGAAGCTATCTATAATAGTGATAAATTCAACCCAACGTGTGTGCATTATGATGTTTAATTTAGTTTAAATTAAAAGATTTTTCAGTATTTTGCATGTGCGGTAAAACCAGGTAAAGTGAAAAACGTATGCGGCAAAAACCATTAAAACCAGGTAAAGTGAAAAACGGGTCACGTAGGTGTTTTGAACGAATGAATGGGAGAGAATTTTAAGAAAAAATTATGACGCTAGTGATGACGGCGCCAGGAGGAGAGGGCGGCCGCGGAAGATTTGACCAGGTTAACTAGATACTGGAAGAAGCTTATTAGGATCCTCAATATCTACGGGCTTGGATATACGATGTTGGAATGTGGACGTGGCGAGAGTTGTCATATCAGAGAAGTACCTATGGCGCTCCATCCTCGCGCCTCGAAATAGCGTGATGGTAAGTTAGTTAATTTGTAATATCCACCACAGCAAGAAATGGAATTCCAAATCAGACCAGAAACTGAAACGAAACGCGGATTTTTTCAGTTGCATTGAAATAAATACGTAGGTACCTACACTGTTATTTTTTTCATAAAGTATGTAGGTCTTACATTTTCATATACTTGTCATAGGTATATTCTTCATAGGACTTGTATAGGTATGTTTTGCTTGACATGATTTATTTTTTATAAAAGTCCTGAAGGGCGTTAATAAATAAATATAAAAATTACTTAGGGGACCATTATTTTTAGTTAGCCACTGATGTTAGTTTAGCTTTTAGACTCATTTTTATCATCAAGTTTATCATCAGTAAAGGGTGGAATAATCAAAACATTATTTTCGTCTTTCATTTATTTATTCATTATATAAATAACATTTAGTCATCATAAAAATGAAGTAGAACGTATTAATTAGTAGATGCCATTTCTCATTATACAATTATAAACTAAAATCTATTTTGGAATATTAAAGAACAGGGTTCCCAACTGCGCGTACACTTGACTCGGATGAACTTAGTCATTTAAAAAAAATGGAGTGTAATTTAGTGCTACTTTTTTGCGAAAATACGTGCGTTATCAGTTTAAGATCCCTTCTATAATTTTGAACATATAATATTACATAAAATATATTCAAACCTGATAGTTACCCATGGTTAGATAATTGAACGAAAAAATTAAAAGAATGACCGCTGTGTTTCAGATATTTAAAGAATATAAGAAGAGTCACTTTTCAATGTAACGTTGGCAACCCTACATAAGTATAATACAAATATATGGCTATATATTTTACTAGGTATTTATAAATATAGGTATTATAAATGCAAATTAGGTTTTTTAAAATTGAAAGAAGCATTGAAAAGTAACATTTATTTTCAATAATTTTATATACACATTAATTTATTACTTGGTAAATTTTGTCTATATAGGGATAGAAGAGATGACATTTAATTAGACAATTAGAAAAAGTATATTTATATAATATTAAATATAGAATATTACATTCTCGTTCAAGATACAGTAGGTTTAGAGATATCAATTAAGTACATGTAAAATACTGATAGGTATTCATTGTATTATATATAAATAATTAATAAATAAATTTCTCATAATTATAATAATAATGTTAAAAATAAAAACTAAACTATGTGAAAATAGCCATCTGACAAATGGTTAAATTATAGATATTTGAAAGAGATTAAAAATAATTCTTTGGTATTAATACTGGTTTCACTATTATCGATTTAATTGACTTCTCTTGTAAATAATCAATATATTTATCAAAATGTTTAGAAGTAATCAGATAATGAATTTAATGGTAAAATTATGAATAATTTTTTTTTGGAATATTAACATGTAATAAGTACATATGTAGATATATTACGTAATAATTTTATTTTAAAAAACGTTGATGGCTTCAAAATTGACAATTATCTTGAATTTAAATAAGTACAATCTATATCACTAATATGTAAACGAAATTGTTTAACCAAATTGAAATGTAGGCATGTAGAGCGTGAATACGGTAGGAGAGCGGAGTTCTTGGCTGGATGGATCCTTAACGCCGGCGGCCGAACCTCAGGAAGTTGTGTACGACGTCCTGTCGCTTCATGCCGATGTTCAGGAGTTCCGGGTACTCGCGGAAGAGGGCTGCTGATGGAGAAAAGAAACAATCAGCGTGTTTGTTAAAACATCTTGACATAAGCCCGAATACAGAGTCAATACTTAAATGCTTATTTTGTACCGCAAATTACGGTTTTAAGGCGTGCTTTAACCTTTAAAGCGTTAAGTGTCGACTCTGTAGTCTTCAATAGCAGAGATATTTACCAGCAAACAATCATATAGGTCTACAAAGCTATTGTGCTTCGCATACTTCTGTATGGAATGGAGGCTTGGGTACCCTACAGAAGACACGTTAGGAGTCTGGAAATGTTCCATCAACGATTCCTTTGCCGCATTCTACAGATCCACTAGAGCGACCTTATATCTAACGTTACAGTTCTGCATCGCTCTAAATGTCGGCCAATTGAGGACATGATCGTGGAAGCGAGATTGAAATGGACGGGACACGTGACATGCATGGGCGATCACAGAATTCCGAAGCGGGTCTTATATGGGGAGATAGTGGGCAGGCGAAAGGCCGGAGGACAGAAAAAAGGTATAAAGACTGTCTCCGAGAATCGCTGAGCCCATGTGGAACACCCGAGAACTGGGAACAGCTGCAACAAGATCGTATGAGCTGGAGGAGAGTGCGCTCTCGGGCTGATGGTGTTGCGGCGGACAGACGATTAAAAAATGAGCCGCAACCATGCGTCAACGGGACCGACCAACACAACCTGACGGCTTCCTATGTGAAGTATGCGGGAGAGAGTGCGCCTATCGAATAGGGCTATTTTCCAGCCACAAAACTCATGGGAGGCGCAGCAACAACAAGTAATTTAGAATGGCGAGGGGATCCTCGATCACGAGGGCCGGTAGCAACAACAACAATTGTCTCTGTATTCGGGCCTTAGGACCGGATATATTTATCTCTTCTATGGGGCCGGATTTTTAGTTCATTGTGAATCCCGCATTAAGGTGTGAATTTGACTCCATCATAAAAACCGTTTTTACACATTCAAATTTTCGACATTGTAGTGTCGAAATGAACAATAATTATGTAGGATGCCACAGATTTTTCTGACGATCAACTGATTCTATGGAATATCCTAAACAGGAAAAGTAATTTACTGACCTCGAGCCATACTTATTTGTCTGATGAAATCGATTTTGCTGTTAGGCATTGTTGTCAATAAAGTTTTCTCGCCGGCCAAACATTTTCACAAAAATGAAGTGTGTGTGATTTGAAGTACATAGCATAATTTGTATAAATATAAAAATAAAGTGTACAGTTTAAATTGTATATAATACTTTGAAGTATAAAATTTGTAGTGTGCAGTACACTTATAAACGTGTGAAGTGTGCGCTTCCGCACATTGTAGTACTACATTGTAGTACAGAGCGGACCCATCAGTATTTCATGTGCCTGTAGACGAACCCGAGAATCGAAATAGAACATTTATACTCAAAATACATTTTTATTTTATACATGCAAGGCATCCAATGACATAATTGTATCGATATTGACTTATTTTTCTCTAAACTGAGTACTTATGTACTTACACATATTTTTATTTTTTTTATTTTACTCTTCAACAGGCCAAGAGGCCCAATTACAGAAGCGAAAAACATCACAAAATACCTAGGCTTGGGAAAATCACACAGATTCATTGTGACCTCACCGGGAATCGAACCCGGAACCCTCGGTGTAAGAGTCCCAGAGTCATGCCCACTGGGCTAAGAGGGCCGCCGAGTTTGTTTTTAGCAGAGTAGGATAAGAAACATACTTCCCGACCGTCGCAGACAAGCCTCGGCAATTTCACCTCTGTCTCGAGAAACGTGCGATGTAGGAAACTGACGTACCTTGAAGTTCCGCGTTGGGTCCCGCCCTCTCGTTGGCTTCGGCGTACAGCTCCAGGAAGTTGTTCAGGACTCGGCACACGTTGGCCACCCGCGGGTCCTCGTCCATGGCGGCGGGCGTGCAGTGCGGGGCGGGCAGGGACAGGGCGCTCCAGCACAGGCAGCTCAGCACGATTATCACGGGCCACTGCATTCTCTGGAACAACCGTTTTATTTATTTATTTTGTATAACAGATGCACACAATGTAGCTTGTCGGTCTTGTGGTTAGGACTCTCGCCTCGTAATCCAAAGGCCGCGGGTTCGAACCTCACCCCAGACCAGTAAGTTAGTCCTATTTTCATAGCAAAAGCGTTTAGCTTAGTTTGAAAATAGTAAGAATATTGATGTGACACGTATTCAGTGTTCGCATCTCTATTAAAAAAAAAGATTTTTATAAAATAAACAGAGACAATTTTTTTTTATGATCCGGAAAGCCTATTTGGCCAATATTTGTTTTAATTTAAAAATGTACTAAATAAATATTGGTGATTTAAAATTTAAAAAATGTAGATAAAAAAAAAATAAAGACGAAAATAGTAATTAATAATTATATTAATAATATAATATATATATATATATATATATATATATATAATATATAGATATATGTGTTTGTGTGTAGGTATGTACTGGTTTTATAAACAAGATCTGTATCTTTAAATCCGAGTAAAAAATAGCACCTAAATCATTCCAAGATGTTAATGCTATTAATTTATTTAATATACAGTACAAAGTACACTAACCCAGTTGAAAAACAACTTTTGAAGCAGCAATATTTAATATTATGCAGAAGTATAATATGTATTAGGAAATGTTGAAAAGTTTGAGCATTTTTACAGCGATTATTTATAATTAGATAATACAGATCTTGACTGCAAACAAAATATATAGTGCCTGATTTATAGAACCGCGCAATTCGTACTCGTACTCCACTTCCCAGAGGGCTCCCTGAGAGGGAATGACTGAGAAATAGGAAGAAAAAGGAGAAGCAGCTAAAAAAGGTAAGAGATTAAAAAATAAAACTTAGAAACACCGCTTAGGCTGCAAAAATTCGGGTATTCATTGTGTACACTCGGTCCTTGTCGGGTCGGCTCGGTTACTATTGCTAGTTCAACCCTAGAAAATTATGTCTGTATTTGCGTTGTTGTCTTTAGTTCAAGTTGTATTATGATAGATACTAAAATTTTGGGGGGGGGCCTGGTCTCAAGACCGTCTTATCTCAGGACACGGGGTTCCAAAATGTCCGGGTCACGGACCCTTGCAGCAGAAGTATTTTGTGATTGTGGTTCTATTTGGTTTTAATAGTTCTCAGTCCTTCTAGTTTCCATGACATTAATTAACACAATGATAGTTAATACAGTGATCGATTGGTAAAATAGTTTATTACAGTTGTAGTTTTGTGTTAATTATCGTATTCGCTAACAATTCACCTTCATTAAAGACGTTAGTTTTACATAATAATTTACGACATGTTGTTTTCATTTTGTTACATGTATAAACCTTTATTATTGTTCATTGTGATGTTGCTGTGCTGCTATGTATAATATTTCATCTTTATGGTGCTTCATTGTAAACATAAGTGAGTACAACCCAGAGGTCATTCTAAAGGACGATTAAAGTTTTGAACAAAATAATTATGCGGTACTGATGTATAAATTGTATGATCCTATAAACGATATATGTGAGAATGTTTTATCGCAATTATTTGGAATGGGAACGTGACACTTGAAGATTGTTCTAGATGAAAAAATATACCTAGGTACGATTTTATATGAAAAAAACATTGTAGGTACACATAGACGAGACGGAAGGATGATTCTAATAAAAATAATTTGTTTGCTTTAGTGAAAGTGCTCTGACGGAACGGAGCTATACGCCTACGCGAAATTTTCACTGATTTTGAAGAAAACCGGATGATTAATAATTTTAATTATGTCATATTTTATTTCTTGTGATATACATAGTATTTGATCTAATCGTTATAGAAAGTAGTGAAATATAAACAGTAATTGTAATTATGTGATTGGCGTTTGATTATAACTACGATTGCTAACTGTAATAATTCGTAAATCGGCAAGCAATCACTAATACACTTGAAACTGAACTTCCATTCATTAATCCATCACGCGGGTACGTACCAATCATCGTAACAAATGGATATCAATCACGTCTACAATCACAGTTTATCTCACCAATAGTGGAAAGCCGTCAGTCATTAGATTAGTTTACAGTAATAATTGCAGTAAATAAGGTGAAATAGTGTGACGTGCGTTTCATAATTTTTGTGATAGATTTTTCATTGTATCAAAATGGAAAAATGGATAAAAAGACAGAAAATTCTCGCGATGAAAATTCTTAAATAGTATTGCAACTGTGTAAGGTTGAATTTAATTTTGACGCTGTTCTATTCAGGCATTAATGTTGTTTTGTGTTTGAGATATAACTTTGGAACAGATGCTCTACAAATTAAAATTTAAAAAAGATGAAAATTTTCATAAAAAATATTAATTGTGTTGACAAAAATTAATGTTTCTCTGTCCCTTAAAAATATAGCCGAGAAGCTTATCTACTCGTACTTTTCACGAGACTTCATCTTAAAAAACAAAATTTCCCCATTATGACAAAAGTCAACAAAAAATGTAACGCCTATTATTCTGGTTGTGAATCTCGAAAGGGTTCTTCCGGATCGGCCGCGTTGGTCCCATTAAAAATCTTCCCGCGCTGTTTGCTCAAACTTAATTAAAGGAAAGCTCGGACAAACAAATCCGGGGGAGGTTGTGTCGTCTGTCAAAGATTCCATTAGGAGCAGTTAGAGTCGTGCTGTATCTTGCACGGATCGTGGGTCGTCGAATAACTTGCGTAACTTCTATCATCAATTCGCTGGACTCGGGAACCAATTACAGGGAATGTCACGTGTAGTCGAATTGAGACAACCTAATCCTTAATGAAATGCCATCGGATGCAACACACGTTTTATTTCAGACATCTTCTAGAAAATAAGAAACTACACATTTATTTTTTTCTTGAACAAATTGATCTTAAATACCGCAAATGTTTTTATTTATTCCAAAAAAGGATAGTCCATGTTCATGGTAAGAGACACGATGAGACAATCCCAGAGATTTAGTTGAGATAAATTTCAGTATCATGTACACGCGTTGAGATTTCGATCTGGAGATTAACTTAAAGGTCAGCTTACGATAAGTACTACAGACAATAATGCACATAAGCCACCTTTAACCGTAGATTAGCATAACTGTATATTTTGAAAAGTTAGACAATACTTATTAAACATTAACATTAACGAACATTTATTCCGTTTTTTGCTTTTAACTGCTGCTTGAGAGCAAAATACTTATCTTAGTCTAGACTGGATGCAATTCGTGAAAAGTGCCATTAAACATATACATATAAATAAAATGCTGTCATTTATATATTATTTTTATTTTCAGACTTTTGTATTATAGATTAAACGTCCCCCTAACATGAGTCGTATCGATTTGTATTTTCTATAAAAGTAAGTCGTGTGCAAAGTGTGCAAGGACTGAATAAAAAAATAAATTGATCGTAATTCTGAAAAAATATTCCAAGACCAAAATTTTGTTCCAAGTTTTTGTAAAATATGAATTATGTAACACATCTCACTTGATGTTAGCGATTCATATGAAGGTAACTGCTTAGTATCGACCTTTAAGTCTTGAGAAAGTACGCCCTAATTCAGCGCTAAATAATTATATTAGGATTTGATAACAGAAGGCATTAATTCAAACTTTTCACTTACAAAGTTGAAACCTCCGTACACAATTATTAAAATATTGTAAACAGAACTTTGGCCATTAACAATTTTGAGCTGTTTATTCTATTTCGGAATTAATTATTTTGATTAATGAATGTTTTACGAAACGAATTAATTTTTATTTAAGACTTAAGTAGCCGATTTTGTACAAGTCATCATCTATCTTGAAATTCAAATGAGTAAAGAATGAAGGGAAGCGGTTTAAACTATTTCGAAGAATTTTAACCCAATCTTACGACTCACACCAGGTTTAATTGAGATTTTTTACTCGGCTTAGCTTGCTAAGTCTCACACGTAGTTTTTTCAATGAGTTGTATTATTTTTACCTTCATCGTGCGTGCTTATACTTTAGTGGAATAACAATTGATGAAAAGAATTGGCTTGACTGACAGTATTTTATATTATCCTTTCTAATTTTCTTTTTTCGGTCTCACAATTGGATTAGTTCCCGGATATCAATTATCATTTCGTTGGAATGCGAGTGTGGAGGTGAAGCGAGCGATAGTTATCCGCTGATGAGAAATATGACACCATTTCATAAATGTCAGATTTCATCAGAGATATTGAGGATGTGGGTGAGAGGATTTCTCGTATCGTGAGGTGCCCGATGTTTGCACGAGGCTCTTTTTGTCGCCAACTTTCTGGCCGGGGGCCATTTCATATACGTGAAAAATACTAAAAGATGTTGTGCAAACAGAAATAAAGCCATTTAGCGGTGCGGGACTCGAGTGGGAATCAATTTTCAATCCGCTCCGGTATGAAGCTCGCGAAGGCGCTGGGTGGAGCGCCTCCGGCGGGCTGCGGTCGGTGGGTACACAATTCTCGGAAGATATTAAGTATTACTCCAATGTTTGCTTTATGTTTGGCAAATCCATGACTAAATTTTGTCACACAGTGTACACACGCATGCGTTATTTCTTCACCGAAATGGCCGCCGACAATTTTGGAAAAACCGTTTTTTTTTCACGCGTAGCTATTGGTATCATGTGTGGCTATAAAATCAAAGGCAGCAGTATAAAAAACTAACCCATAAAAACCAAGTTTTTACAATACTCCCATTCTCATGTTCGGGTTTCGTGTCTACCAGATGCGTCAGAGTATTTTCATACAACTTACTGAGTTGTATGAAAGCGGAGCTCCGATTCCCTTTACAGCGAGATGATCATGGCCAAGGTTCAACTCCCAGTCAATATTTGTCATCCTCTCTCTATTAACTCACCAAATCTGAAAGCTTGAATTACAAAATTTCAGAATTTCAAAATAACATAAACATGTGATTAATTACATCCGTTTTAGTAACGCCTCTACATAACTTGTTAAATGGCACGAATCGCTCATTGAGGGCGGGTTGCCTTATTATAAGAAAAATAAGATTGGAAGAAGAAGAAGAAAAAAAACATAAAAATGGTTACGTGGGAGAGGAGATATACCGGAAATCTAGATAAGTTTCTCTATTCCAAATTCTGCGTTAGCGATGGAGATTACTCGTATTTAAGTTAGCAGTCCAAACACAACATTGGAAAGCGCGCTCGGGCTGCTCGGAACCCGGAATGAGGATGCCGATAACTAACTAAATATAGCAATACAACATTTAAATACTAAATAGTTAACTTTAATCGACATCTTTCATTCGGGACAACAGATCGGTTAATACTAATTGGGCATCATCAGACCAAATCAAAATATAAACAAAACCATCAAAAGTATTTTATATTATATTATGCGGTGGAGCCGATCCCACTGGAATGCTTTTCGCTTTCTTCGTTTTATAACTGGTTTCTTTTTATTCGCTTAAAAAGGTAAAAAGGTGTTGTCAGAGTGAATATCCTTCCAGGAAATTTATTCACGCAAATAAAAAGTAATTATTAATTATTAGTTGTATGTTAATTAGTTTTTAAAAAATGTATTGGGAAATCATTCTAAAATGTTAACTTTTATGTGTACCGTTTGAAATGATACTATATAATTTTGAATGCGGAATAATTTTTTCATTGTATTTAATAACTAGCTGTAACCCTTCAAAAAAGACGGTAATTTTGCATGCCGGTTCCTAAAGAATAAGTATTTACTTATTAATAGCCGACACCAATGAAATAATATTTTTTTTATATTTTCCCTGCCAGGTATCGTAGCCACTTCACCATATCGGAGATGTCACTGTCCCGGAAAAAATGTTTATAAAGCCAGTGTACCTACCTACCTAAAGAAAAAATATTTTAGAAAATATATTGCGCACTCTGTAATCTTATTTTATACAAGTGGTTCACGCCTTTCCTATATCCTATATGTAATGTATTTTTGACGGGTAACGCAGGCTCGGCGGTAGCAACATCTCTATCGTTGCCGCCTTTGGGTTTGCTGGCCCGGAGTTCAAGCCACATCTCCGGCCGTTTAATTCGAACGAAATTACGGAGGTCACACGAAGTTATGGGGACAGACAGACGGACAGACAACGAAATTATTATAATTGGGATAAAAGCGGAATGAGGTCAGCTTATTGGATTCAAGTTAGTGTTAGTGTTGGTCATCTCGAATTGAGAAGTGTCAACAACACTAAATAATAATATCTACACAGATGTCTCGTAGCTAGCAACACCGGGGGATTCTTTTTCATATTGAAAATACTCTTACATTTTGGGTGAAATATCAACTGTTAAGAAAATTAGCGATATCAATGATTAATTTTTTCTCAATATTTCTGACTTATCGTTTGTAAATCGTTAGACTATCATGAAAGCAATTTATATTGAATGGTAAAAATTCATTCGCTATGATACATTCGAATAAAATTATCGAAACATGGCAAAAAAAATGTTTCAAATTTCAACACGTTTTACAGAGATAGATCAGAAATATAGAGAAAAAAAACGCAAACTTTGATAACTGTTGATATGTCACCAGAATAGTAAAGAATATTTTTAAAATTGAATAAAGACGACTCCCCCAAAGTTCTTGCTACTGGTTACACCCTGTGTATCTAATAATAAATTACAACACGTCGTAGAAAATTTAATTAAAGAGTTCCATTTACACGCTTCAGGACTTCTAAGTTATAACACATTTTATGAATTTAAGTTTTTTTAAAGCGAAAACTTTTTAATTTAACGGGAACCATACAAACAAGTTAGCGAGAAAAATATAAATTTTATTTGTAGACTTGTAAACAATATTGTATATTTTTTCTTTGCATGAAATATTTCTTTGTACGCTAAACTTTTATACAACTAAAAGGTGACTCGTACGTGACATTTATAAAGGGGCACTGAAAGATTTAAATCAGATGTTTATTCAGGTACCGAGCTTGCGCGGTTGAATGGTTAAAATATCTGCCTTTGGACCTAAAGGTGAGGGCTCGATAGCTTATGCATTAATGTTGTATGTTTGATTGAAAATTTTATTTTGAAAAAATGTTTATAGTGAGAGCAAAATTGTCTTTTAGATTTTCTCTCTTTATAAAATTAAATTTTTTTAAATTTTAATTTTATAAAGCAAATTTTACAAAGCGAGCATTGTACTAAAATTTGGAGGAGGTATATACAGGGTTATTTGGAAAACATTAATAACCTCGCAGGACTATATTCCTGCCTTGCTTATGAGTCGAAAATATTCAAGCTATCATGACCTAATATCAATAGTTATGGAGATATGCGACATCAAAGTTTGCATTTTTTTAAAAATATTTTTGACTTATTTTTTGTAAAACGCTGGACTATCATTACAGTAACACATATCGATTACGAAAAATTCATTCGTTTCAATACAAGTTAAATAAAATGATAAAAACTCTGAAAAAAATCCAAGGTTTTTATTTTTTTATTTTTCTTGTATTAAAGGGAATGAATTTTTCATATATCAAAACTTTGACGTCGCATATCTCCTTAACTATTGATATTAGGTCATAATAGCTTGTACATTTTCGACTCATAATCAAGGCAGGAATATAGTCCTACGAGGTTATTAATGTTTTACAAATAACCCTGTATAAAGAAATAGTTTTTATTTATACGTGCCCGTCCAGTTACATTGTTTTGACCAGATTGTCACCTGCATTGCAAGCGAGGAGATTTTCAATAGTACTGTGCGACAGATGTGACGAAAAACAAGGACACGTAGAAAAAACTGCACACACCACACTGTTTTGAATTACAAGATATTTATATAAACATTACAACCTACACTCGTAATACTTGCATGCAGCTTGGTATATCAAATAAACCCGCGGAACTCAAAACGATTATTACCTACTATTTGTCCCGGCATCACTATTGGCTCTACAAAGTGATCAGCATTCAACAAATGCCCAAACTCGTTCCCTAATAATAAATAATCATTATTGGTATTGAATATTTTGCGAAGGATATACTCAGATCTAATAGAGAAGACACAGAGACGATTCACGAAAATACCAAGAGTTCTGAAAGACCAGCACAAGGAAGAAGATAAAAGAGTGACTCGATTGAGACATTCAGAATTTTATCTGAACATTATAGTTACCCATTCAAGAAACTTTTTTATATTATATTATTGATGGAAATAGGAGTTTACATTGTAGAGATTACTCATGATGATCATTATTAAATAATATTCATTTTGTTACCTCACGTGAGTTTAATAATTTAAATGCGTATTAATTTACTTAACAATATTACCTTCATTACCTCTTTTCCTCTTCTCTTAATATTACCGTTACAACCACCCTTATTACACCAGTAACTTCGGCTCATTTTTTTACTACCTAGCCAATTTTTATATTTGAACTTAATTATTTATATTTGAACAGATTCAATACAACAATTCTATATTTAAAAGTAGTCAGTTTGATACTTCACCTGCCGATGAGAGATTCTGTTTCTCTCGAAACTTACTTAGTGAAAAAAATATAAAGATATTATTAGACTCACGTAAAAGTAACAAAATTAATATTACTTAATGATCATAACAAATATAAATCTTCGTGAACACCAAAAAATGACAAAACAGTTATTGTGTCTAATCCTAGGAAAAACTTCCTTACAAATATGGTTAGGTTCAGATTTATTGTATTAAAATATGTATATTAAATTACTGAATATAAAAAGATTTTTCAAATGCAGTGAAAAAAAAGGATTAAATTATAAAAAAAAAATGTGATCGTTTCGTATATTAAAAGTAGAGTTTTTTTGCAGATATCCAGATACCTTCTCTGGAAAATTAGAAAGTATATATCTACACTCGTTTTAACGTCAATAAATCTCTGTTAAATAATTACTTCTGCGCCAAGTGGAATGAATCTATTTTTATTACGTAGGTATTTTTTTTAATTAGAGTAAATGTAGAGTATGGAAAGATTTTGAGTACCAACTTGATTTTTTAAAATTCAATTATGTATCAATTATGTATCACATTTATTTATAGCTCAAATAAATATGGGTATGTGTAGGTAATAAAATAAAGTTTTTTCAAAAATAAATTACGAGTAAAGTATGGCCTTAAATAATATAATTTTTTTTAATTCTAGACTTTGCCTCTCAACCAATCGATCTTATGATCCGTGTTCAGGTGAGATATAGTTGAAATATATTTCTGGGACATCATTGAGATAAATCCCAGTACCATGTACCTGCCTACCTACTTACTAAATATGAGGATATTTTTATCTAGAGATAAATTCAAATATCACTGCTTGTGATTCGTAGTACATATACACGAAGATTTGGTAGTGAGAATCGATACATACGCACGAACGTCACTTGGAGCTGTGGATATCTACAACTAGTTATTCTAAGAAGCTAGAAAAACAGAAGGCATGAAAATACAAAAATTTATTCCGTTTTAACTGCTGCAGGGAATATTGAAATACATCCCATGATCGAGCAGAACATCAATGGTCAACGGACTGACATTTGACGATTGGCCCACAATAAGTTTAAAGTGAGCAACGTAAGTAGTGCTGGAATATATTTAGGGAACTCGAATGTATTTAGGGAACAGGTGTCAACGTCTGAATAAATGGAAGTCAGATCATTGTATCAGAGTGAATTTTGAAGTATTAAAAAAATGTGGATGTATATAAGAAGGTGCATTGACGTAGAAAAAATTAAAGAGATTGAAAATATGTATCCCTATTTAATAGGTACGGTGTACTTAGACGGAATAAGTTAATGGGATTACCTAACGATTGATCTAACGAAATATACAAAATATTTCACACAATAATTGATTTTAATACTTGTTTCAAGGATATATTAATATTGTCACAGACAATTCATACATGTATGACAAAAAACAAATATGGAGACTCTATGTTAATCATCGATGTTTTGAATGTACACGCATACTTAGACAAATTTGAATAATTGGCCTTTGAAACCTATCAAAACTTTGGAATCTCAGTAATTTTGAGTAACACTTGATTTCTAGACATTAGAATTAATATAATGTAATGCTACGAAGGTATTCTTTGGATGAAAAAATCTGTTTCGAAGTTTTATAAGTAAAATGTTTATCTTGTAATAGTATCACTTTTCATTGTATTTTTGCTTGCTACAAATTTGTTCACAAAACTTTTCTGTGTCACGATTAGAAAAAAATTATTATTTCTATTCCTGGAATAGTGGAAATAGTAGATAATCGACAAAGTTATATAAAATATTAAGTAGTTTTGGATTAAGAGTTACTTAATATTTTCTATTTAACAGTTATATACGTAATACATACGTAAGCAATGGTTCAAGTAGAGTAAGCCACAAAACTTACAATTTTATTGATTTATGACTAATGTCACTTACATATCTGACACTTACTTTAATTATTTTAGAATCCCTTTCGTCGATGTCTCAATGCCCTTGTATATCTCCCCACAACCCACTAAGCACAAACTCACTTTAACACAGTTTATAGGCATTCACTTAAAAAATGATTAACTCAGAGATAAATAATTAATCGGACAGAATAAACTAAATTTTGCACTACTCCTAACGCGAGAAGGAGACAAAATTGTACGATGCAATTATTATTCATCCGTATTCTCTGAGATAGTAAAGAAATTATGGTCGACCATGAAATTATTATTATATCCGAAGGTATGTTTAACAAACGTCCCAGCCAACGTGTAAGCAAGAACTAGCAATATTCAGAGCTCATCTCATTTATAAAAAATGAATCTGAGATAAATGCGTAGGATGATGGCGCTGGTTGATTTGTGGAGGTAAGGTCTTGTGGTAAGATACCAGATATAATATGGACTTACCGGTGTAAGTATAATATTTGCTGAATCAATAATACTATGGCCCAGAATTAGATTAAGGCAAGTCAAAAATCTCAATTGAATAATTTGTAAAATTACGAGAATATGTCGAATATTTTTTTGGGTACTTTCTTACTTACAAATATGATAGAAAAATATATTTACCATGTATTTTGAAACTGAAAATTTTTTAAAATAAATCCAAATATAATTTATATATTTTTAAAACACAAAGTTATTGAAAATTGTGTGAGCGTTAATTAAGTATTGTATAAATCTGAGTGCGACATTAAATTCCGAATATTTTGGCTCATTAATAAATAAAAATAATATTTTATATACTTGCGTTAGTTTAAATCTGAGACATACAAGATCTATAATTATCTAATTATATAGAAGTATAATAATCATGAAAAACGTCATTCAACATCTTGACATTTACTAAAGTTATTAATAGAAAGGTTCGATTAGATCACCTTTATTACGCATTATTAATGGGTGTGAAGTGAGTAACACATTTGGAAATTTTTCGTAAGAGTTCTCCGAAGGATGAGAACATGGCCATTATTTTTTACTAATTGCACAGTCAATGAGTATTTGGGCATTCATTTTTAATGTATTTTCCTAAATTATGTCATGTTTATGGGATTATGATGTAGCGTAAAAATGGGTATGTTCGATATACGTTTCTTTGAAAAATGTGTGTAATTTCATAGCTGTTGCACATTTAAAAAAATTATTATTGTGGCCGATGCTTAGTATGCATGCAATATGTATCAATATTTATGGACCACAGTTCGCAGAGCAAACAACCGCCCTCTGTCCGATAAATGCCGAGTGAATGTACACAAGTATAAACACGTTCACAAATATAAACCCGCAGCGTCTACCTTGAAACCACTTTGAAACCTGCAGTGCCCACCTTGAAAGCATATAGAGCCAGGTTAGGTATTTTCCGAATTTTTGACACGCTGAGCCTAAAAAGTCCACTACCACTGCCTTAGAGTCTACAAGAAAAACATTTTTATTCAACTTATACAGGGGTTTCATTTCATGTAAGGATTCAATTGGATTAGTTTGAGTGTTAACATGCGTAATATGCAAAACAGTATTTTATTGGTCAGACGGTCGCCATGGACGGAGCGCTCATTTAAATTGGTTAAAAACACCGTATCCACAAAATATAAGAACGCAAAGTCTGTAAATTGTGTAGGAAAAACATTTTTATTCAACTTATTATACATATACAGTAGGCTAGATTTCATGTAAGGATTCAATTGGATTAGTTTGAGTGTTATCACGCGTAATATGCAAAACATGTATGTGATGCCTCTCAGTGTTTTGATGGTCATTAGGTCATGGACGGAGCAGTAGTTTAAAATTAAAAAACATCGTGTCCACATAATATATGAACGCAAAGTCTGTAAATTAGGAAAGAAGATTACATTCGGGATTTTTTGCAACTGCATTGATTAATGCATATGGTTTCTATTGTTATATACGTATATATAAAACACTTAAAAATAAATAAATATAAAACTATCCACAAAAAGCTATTTATTAAATATAAGTAAAGTTAAAAGCAATATATATAATAATCCGATAAACCAACCATCACGGCGTCGAAAAAAATATAAATGAAAAAAAAAAGGTAGGGTCAAGTGGGGAACGGTATAACACGGGGCACAGTGTAACGTTAGAAATATCTCCGTCTCTTTTTAATTTATATATTGCGTCTCTTTACATATTTTCACAATATCGTGCGCTGCCATCTTAACCCAAATGCAAACTTTGAAGTCGCTTATCTCGGTAACTGTCTACATTCCACCAAAATTGTAAAGAATATTTTCTATTCAAAGTTGAATGAAGAAGATTCGAAAAATTTGCTACGAGACACCCTGTATATTCAGGAAAAGTTTATGTTAGCACTAGCGATATATTAAATGGAAAAAATTCTAATAATTGACTCGAAAATGCTTTCAAAGTATAAAAAAAACATTTGTAATATGTATAGAATGTGGTCGGTTTCAGTCTGAATCGAACCAGTGTGCTGCGCCGTCATATCGCGAAACCGCTCAACAACGAGCATATCCGGGAATTTGAATGTGAAGTAATGTGAAAGATATTTGCGATAAATTCATGGTGGTTAAATGTTAGAAACTATTACAGCGACCGCACACTTAATAAGTGTGGTTTTACGAGGTGTCGATACGTAATTAATCAACAACCTAAAGGAAGAATTATACGCGATACATATTTCAATTAGTGATGCAACGAATACGAATACGAATATACGTATTCGTCGAATAGTAGATATTCACCGAATATTCGTATTCGCCGAATATTGTCACGAATATTAAAAACAAACTATTTATGACTGTACGCAACGCAAATTACGGTTTGGCTGTGCACCGTGTATCCGAACACGCCTACGCACTCTATTATCGGAGATACCCCTAACATTGAATGAATGAATTTGTTGAGTTCTCATGTTGTCAGTTGACACTTTTTTCACAGCATAACATGAGTTCCGTCTATCTTCCATCTAGTTTCGTTGGCTTATTAATAAGGTTAGGTGCTCATTTCATGTATTTTTTTTTGTTTTGTATCATTTTGTTTTGTAATGAGTATTGTTCGTTCCATTTTATTTCCATTGTGTGTATAAGTGTTAATTCTTATAAAATAATTTCAAATTAAATATAAATTAAACATGGCAAAAAACTAGCCCAGAAATATTTTTCATTAAAGTCGTCTACTGTCGCCTCAGAAAGATTATTTTAAATCACTGGGAATGTACAAACGGATAAAAGAAATCGCCTAACGGATAAAAAAACGCCTGAGAAGTTACAGATGTTGTGCTTTTTGAACAAAAATTTGCCGGTGGTGAATTTTAATTATTAAATCTCTTAATAAAAAAATAACAGTGGTGTACTATTTATTGCCTTGTTGAATTATTCGTATTCGTATTTGCCAAATACTAGGTTTGATATTCGTATTCTTATTCGTACTCGTGAAAGTAGTATTCGTTGCATCACTAATTTCAATATTTGAAATAACTTAGAACTCTTTGTGCTTTATGAACAAAAATTTTCCGGTGGTAAATTTTAATTATTAAATCTCTTAGTAAAAAAATAACAATGGTGTACTATTTATTACCTTGTTGAAATATTTGTATTCGTATTCGCCGAATACTAGGTTTGATATTCGTATTCTTATTTGTACTCATGAAAGTAGTATACGTTGCATCACTAATTTCAATATTTGAAATAACTTAGAACTCTTTCCATTTAAGAAATACAATCGAATTAGTATGTGTAAGCCGTGCGTGCGACGCACATTGTTACGGGTAAAAACATCAACATAACAAGGTTGACAGATCATCAAGTCGGCAGTTCTTAAACTTCATAACTAGTGAAGAGATAGGTAAAATGTTATTTTAATCGTGATTATCAAATTTTTGTTTAATTGTAACAATGCTTAGTATTGGATTATTCGAAATTCGACGAGCAATCACTGGTACATTAGAAACTAAGCTTCCAAGTTATATTTTCAATTATAAAAAAAAAATTACGCTAAAACAGGCCATGGAGCCCAATTACTATAGCGAAACATATCACAAAAACACCCAAGGTTAAGAAAATTATAAAGATGTATTATTACCTCCCAGAACGGTAGTTCCTCTACATTTTTTATACATATAAAATTTATGAACTATACCCGATTTATTTTCAACCAATGGTAGCTGAGCATAATTTATATAATTTAATGTACTAGGAAATACAAAACGCAGCTCAAGATTAATTTAATAACTTGTTCCACGTATTTCATTGGGAATACCCAAAAGGTAAATAAACTACGTTTAATATTAACGGTAACTATTTACATACACCGATTAGATGCATCGTAAAATTGACGTTAATGCATATTCCTGCATTATACACAGCGAGAATTTTTTAATGCTTT
Source organism: Agrypnia vestita (assembly GCA_016648135.1). Lineage (NCBI taxonomy): Eukaryota > Metazoa > Arthropoda > Insecta > Trichoptera > Phryganeidae > Agrypnia > Agrypnia vestita. Next base: position 47,489 of record JADDOH010024364.1, on the reverse strand, counting down.
AGTGCCGGTATTATGTATTGCTGGTTTTATGTAATGTTTGATTAATATATTAAATTTTATTTATATTTTCGTTATGTACTCATGATAGTTTTATCCTTTTTTTCGTTCTTGTTTGTTATACTTAATGTTTCACTAAGTTATGGTTTTGAAACATGTATAAATAAGCGTACTTGAATGAAAAAAATACCTAAATAAATAAAGGCGTATGGTATGTGGAAGATTTAAATAAAATCTCTAATCAGATCTCATTACGGAAAACAGATTTGAGAACTGTTTTATAAACGTATGGTTTAACACTTAAACGGTATATTTTTCTGGAATATGTCAATCGTTCTTAAATTCTAGAGTAGATACTAGTTAGTAATAGTGGTATATAAGATAAATAAACTCGTGACAACGACAAAAGTTCCACGACAAAAGGCTCACGCGACAAAAGATACACGCGACATAAGATCCAACGAAAATATAATGATAATAAACATTTTTTTTTTAAATAATTTAATAAATTCGTGGGCTCAATACTAGGACTAGATAGCAGAAGAAGTGTTGTTTTGAGATATGTAATTTCAGTTAAAGTTTTCATGCTTATTGAAGACCGTCTCCTCCTCACTAATCTTTAATGTACCTTTTTTCTCATATAAGTTATTAATAACACGCTGAACCTCAGAAGTAAATTAATGCACTGGCAATGAAAAAAATAGATATCACCAGATTAAGCTAAACACATCATTTTATTTTATAATTTAATCTTCATTCGTTTTCCTTGTTGTCTATTTTGTAAATTATTAACAGCTTTCCTTGTTGTCTGTTTTGTGAATGATTAACAGTTTTTCTCGTTGTCTGTTTTATAAATGATTAAGAGCTTTACTGTAAATGATGAACAGCATTCTTCAGCATTAAATAGTTTATTATTCGAAGATTTTTTGATATCTCAAAACTGCCAAAATTCGAGACCTTTAAGAAGCGTAACGTATCTTTTGGTTCGAAGTCAAACATATTATAATAATAATAAAAATGGATAATTTTTATAGCGCCATTTTCGTAAAAAAATCACCTCAAGAGAGCTTTACACTAACATCGTTTAGTCCTACACTAGTATTTAATTTAATGGAAAGGATTTTACAAAAAGGTGCGTTTTAAGTCTCTTTTTAAAAACAAGTATTTTAAAAACATAAGTATTCAACGTAAGTAAAAACACATATTTAAACATAAGTAAAAACAAGTATTTTAAAAATAGTTTTTTTATAAACAATTAAACAAGTTGAACACAATATTGTCATTGTGTTCAACTTTTTAGTCTATTTAAAACGGAAAATGCTATTTATGTGCCTGTGAAAAGTTGGTTTGCTTATTACTTTTCCTTACCTTATTACTTACTCTTGAGAAAACTTGTTTTCTGCTTTCCCAAAAACTTGGCGATTTAGTGAATATTGATAAAATCCTGATTTGGAACACTACACATTTTCGTATAATATCTTTGAGCTTGGGAGTTCCTTTGAAATTTGTATAGGTAGTTATAAAAGATATATCAGAATGTGTAAAATTGTCTTGCCTCATTTTTTTATTTATTTACTAAGCTAAACTTCATCATTGAAAAGTAATGTTGTTATAATTCAATGCAAATGTAACATCCGTACTTTTTAATAAATAACGAAAAGACTGATCAAGAAACTGTGTCACGTTTTACTTTATAAGGAAAAATAAAGAAAACCAATTATCCTTTTCAATTTTGACGTTCGCCAGCCTTTCTTCCAGTAAACATATTTTCTCACAAAAATCGTTGATACAACCTTGATGTCGAAAGTCATCGTTTAAGTGAAATTCTCGTTAAACAACTTGCTGGTTACGCAGTTTGCAAAAAATAATAGGTGAACAGATTGCAATTCTTGGCACAATTTTATTGGCACAAGACATTTCTTGAGAGATTTAGGCTCGTTGTATGTTAATAATTAAATAAACTAAATATCATGAAGCGCGAAAATATAATATAGAAAAAACAATATTCGGTGCATTATATGTCTACGTGAATGTGTAATAATAAATTTTATATCAAAGGTTCTGAGTGTTTCTAATATATCTGATTGATTAAATTAAATTGTTGTTAATTGCACAATTTTATTGGCACAAGACATTTCTTGAGAGATTGAGGCCCGTTGTATGTTAATAATTAAATAAACTAAATATCATGAAGCGCGAAAATATAATATACAAAAAACAATATTCGGTGCATTATATGTCTACGTGAATGTGTAATAATAAATTTTATATCAAAGGTTTTGAGTGTTTCTAATATATCTGATTGATTAAATTAAATTGTTGTTAATTATTTCTAAGTAACGAAGAATTGAAAAATCGTTTACACCTGTCTTCGTCCAGAGAAAATAACTTTTATATTTAATTTATGAATGTGTAAAAATGTGCATTTTTATACGTGCTTAGTAGAATATAAAAATCGAATAATTACTTAATATTATTCAAGGTAGAACTTGATAATTGAAATAATTTTTTTTACGGTATGAATCTAAAGCTTTTTAAAAAGGATCCAAAATATCCTTAATTTTTTTTTTTAATTTCATTATTAATTTTTTAATACAAAGGATTTGAAAATTCGCGTAAAAATTAACCGTCTCAATTTAATACGTGAAAAGAATTTATTCTGCATTTTTTATAGATGACCATAGTGCATTCTAGCTAAAATTCATTGGTCGAATTTTTAAAATATTTTTTTATTTATTTATTATTTTAACAAATCGAATATAAATATATATATATATATATATAATGTTAAAACCTGGGACGGTTTTGTTTTGTTATAAAGTTTTTAACATAATATAAGACACGGAACGCATCTTGTAAGGTTTTATGGAAAAATGTGATTCAAAACCCCGCGACGCCAAATCGAGACCCAATATTCATAATTAGAGTAAATGTAGTAGAAAAATAAATAATATTAGCTTTTATTTGTCAATATTTAGAAATTTTCATGAACAAATCTTTTTTAAAAATCTTGTAATGATTGTGAGCACGTATTAATTCAAATCCATATTTAAATATAACACTTCCAATTTAGTCAGGTGTCACTTACAACAGAAAGTGTAATCCTGATTAATTTCCTTTGTTAATGCCTTACTCTCCCAAAAAGTATCCGAGCGATTCGCCAATCTAATACAAATTAAGTTAAAATATTTAACCATTAAGCTCACATACTCATAGTTTCAGCTACATTAAGTTGAAACACTATCTAAAGACATGTCACGCTTGCATACCATTGCGAATTAAACTTAGGATTGATGACTGAATGTTAAAGTTCACATTACAAAGTTAAGGTATGTTTTAACGTTGAATACTGAAATCCTGTGAAAATACACTCATAGATTTACGAATATACTTAAGATAGTATAACATGATATGTGGAATATAAAAGTAAAGGCAGCAATATCAAAAAAAAATTGAATGCAGTCATCGAGGGTTATTAACTTATAGCTTATAAATTTATTGGAAACATGATTTTAGAAGGGATAGATACATTAAATCTATAATTCAGTACATTATAAATTAGTAATTTGCTGCATTCAAAACATTTTTAAAAATTTTTTGGATATGCTTTTATACTCCACATATGTGATTCTATGTGCTTACATACTACTATGTTTACTACATAAACTTACCAGTTATATTTTTATTAGAAATAGAAAACTTTAAGTTGGTCTAAATTGAAAAGCTCGTTTAAAGATAGGTACATAAATAAACATTTCTAAACGTTCCTTTGAGACAACGCAACGATTCAAAATGTATTCCCCAGATCTTTGACCTTATAATTCTACGCATTTAATGATATTTTATTAACATTATTAAAATAAATCAGGAGAATTACATACAAATGGCATGTGCTGAGAAATGTACTTACGTAAGCAGTGTGGAGTAAAGATTTGATGATGTAACGAAACTTGATGATAGGGTTTAAATTGAAAGGGAACCTGAGGGAGGCTGAGACCGGCGGCTGAGGGATGGATCGAGGGTTGAGCGATTTGTCTTTAGGTTTAAATGATAACCTCCTATAGAAACTCTGTCTGGCGAAGGACGTGGGCGAGTGCAAATTGTACTTTAACCCATCCATAAATCTATGAGAGAAATGACATCTGCCTTCTCAGGATCTGATTTAAACTAATCTTATTTGAGTTCCCTGTAACATTATTTGAACTGTAAAAAATAATTCCTCATCAATATATATCATTATTTATTTCCCGTCGTATGTAACATTAACGATTTCATACTTATACAATCGTAGTTTGGAATTGTCGCCTCAAGAGGCTTCAAGAATCAGAAAAAGGGGTGAAAAAGTTAAAGTTTTAGCTACCAGACGAAAATTATGCAACAATAAGGTTAAATGCCGTTTTGGCGTCTAGTGAAATAAAACTTTCCAGGTAGTTTTAACTAAAAATATATATTTTTAAATAACAGTCCACAAAATAATCTAAAAATGTAAGAATACTATGGGTGGAATTTTAAATGGTTAAATAATTTTAAAAAAGTTGAATCAATAAAGAAATATATCGGCCGTGACTGCCAATATGTCCTAATTCGCATTTTTTATATCAAACGAGCAATAATTGCTAACTTCAGTTGAACAGGATATACGTACATGTAATTGCCGAGTGATATGTAAAAATATGTCAATTACAATCATTTACATCGTATAAGAAAAATCAACTATTTAAGTATGTAAGTTTACAAAAAAATGAGGTTCTTTCTTCCTCCTGAAAAATTAATATTTATAAGATAGGAGATATTCGCAGTTCACGGTTGATATTCAAAAAATTAACCTGCAGTCACCATATAATAATAGAAGAATATTAAAATTTTAATTGTATTTCCCTCTCTCAAAAAAGGAAACTTACTTTTTCTTTACGCAGAAAATTTTATTCTCAAGAATATTTTAAAAATTTACTAAAAACACCTTCCTGGAAACAATATAAATTGTGCAAAAGGATATCATAATGATGTAGGTAATGAAAATTAATTATTTTACAGCTATTTTAATTTATATCCACGAAACTTGACACAACAAACTACATAACAACCAAGAGTTATCATTACTAAAGTAGTGAAAGACAACGCAGCATTTATCCGAGCTAAGGTGACAGCGAAAATCGTTATGAGAAGTGGATCACTATTCTCTCTCCCGCTTAAGTTAACTTTTATACATTCTAAAGGGTGATCTAAACTCAACGTTATTTTACATATCGTCATTTTTTTTTCTTCAGGGTATATATGTGACACGTCGCTAATAAAAAATGTATCATTAACAAAAATGCATCGATATACGACTGAGCAGCCTATTAAAATTGTGAAAATTAACTATTAAAAAGTGAAAACGAATCTGGAGTCATCGTAATACCTAATGGACTGCATTGTGGATTGATGCAGACTAGCTTTTAACTGACCAAAATTTGATGATGTGTGTTTTCAACAGGAAAAAATTACGTGCCATATAAGCTGGGAAAAATCGACTTATTACATGACAAAATAGTTGCGAAAACTCCCGATGCTTTACGTAACGCCTTCATAAAGTTCTGCCAAAAACATGGGTCTCATAGTAAACCAGCAGAAGACCAAATACATAGCCGTAGGATGCACCCAACGAATCCCAACTCTCTCGAGTGGAAGACAAAATTTTGAAACGGTACCAAGATTTACATACCTAGGCTCCCTGATAACAAGCAACAATAATAATACAGAGGAGATCCAGAAACGCATAGTGAGCGCAAATCGCTGCTTTTTCCGCCTACAAATGCAGATAAAATCCAGACTGCTGTCCAGAAACACCAAGATATTAGTGTACAAAACGATTATTAGGCCAGTGCTCACGTACGCAGCTGAGACGTGGGTACTAACTAAGAAGAATGAGCGAGCACTGGACGTTTTTGAAAGGAAAATTTTGAGGCGTATCTTCGGACCGGTTCCAGAAAATGGACTTTGGCGTAGACGTTACAACAATGAGCTCTATACTCTGTTTAAGGAGCCAAACGTCACAAAATTTATAAAACTGGGAAGACTTCGGTGGCTGGGTCATGTGGAGAGAATGTCCAAGCATCAAGCACCAAAGTCCCTGCTGAACTCAAGGCCTCAATAGGGCGAAGGAGCTTAGGAAGGCCAAAATTAAGATGGAGTGACAACGTCTTCAAAGACATCTCTGCCTTGGAGCTTCGGTACTGGAGGGAGCTGGCACTAAACCGAGATGAGTGGAGGAAGATTATTGATGAGGCCATGACCCACCAAGGTTGTAGTGCCAAGAGTGATGATGATGATGATTACATGACAAATTTGCTGGCCGCGTAATTTCTCTTTTTACAGAAATCAATTGCCGGCCAGATCACGCAACGTGACAACGCCATTTGAGTTTTTTCTCTGAGGTCGTGTGACAGGTTCACCCAAAATTTAGATTTAAATTGGATGATTTTTTACAAGACGATGAATATTTTTCTTTATTATTATTGCCACTTATTAAGGTACATATCCAAGTATTATTTCACAGGAAATTAAAAAAAAAAAATAGCCCTCATGAAATAAAATAGCCGCGTAATGTCCATTCCCATGGAGCTCCTCCGCCGTGACTGAGAAGCAACATTCCCCAGCGCACGTTTGTTTGACACAGAAAAGAAAGTGGTGTTTTATTAAGAAATGAAATATCCTAAAAGTAGTCTATCCGTTTTGGAAGAAACCGTTTCTTGAAAACTGGGAGGAATTTTAAAATTCCTAAAAATGTTTTTTTAAAAGATTGCTATAAACAAATGGCTTAACGGATTAAAAATTTCCTACCCTACATTTCAGATATTTCATTTCTAAATAAGTACACGATTTTCTCTTCTGTCTCCATACTTCATCTCAGTCACAGCGGAGGAGCTCCATGGAAATGAACACGACGCGGCATTTTTTTTCAAAAAATTTACAGTAAAATAATAGTTTAATATGTACCTTAATGAGTGGACCAATTAGTGATGGTTAAACTATTATTTTATCTGGTTACACATGGTGCAGTTATTTGAGATTTGTATCTGATTGTATCGATGATTAGTAACAGAGATATAACTGTTATCTAGTACAAATTACCAGTTACCATTTAACAAAAATTAGTTACCAGTCACCGACGCCATCAGTTCAAATCTCAAATAACGGTTAGTGTGTCATCGGTTAAAACACCACGTGAAAATAACAAAACATAAAAATATTTAATCAGCTCCTTGTACGAGAATCACCCAATTTAACTTGAATTTTGGGTTCACGGTTGCTGTAATATATAATATAATATCCGGGCTTTTAATAGTAAAATAGAACCAAAATTCTGAAAAATGTGGCTATTTGTAAGAAATTCCGAAGCGGCTATAAGACAATTGTTTTCCATTCTTAATCGAAGTCTGTTTTGCTTTTGTATTTTGTTCTTGTGCGCTGTTTGTGAAACTGGTACGTTTTGAAATAAAATATCACACACACTTCATAAAAAAAACTGCGTTTTTTTGAGAGTAGGTACCAAATAACAGTTATGATTGAATCAATTATTACAAGTTAAAGGTACCATGTTGCAGAATCATCAAACAAACGCTCCTGTATTTATTTTAACAATTATAACCGTACGGCAACTAATTTATAAATAAATCTTTGTCATCACTGATGCTCCGTAATTAAGTAAAGTTAAACAAAGGTCCGGTCGTTCCGAAGGACAAACGGATTATTAATTCGAAGTAAACGTTTTACAATTATACAAAAGTTCATAGTGAAACAACTAACCTGTGTAATATTTCACACTACCTTTTCTGAGTCTACCTCTAAATGAACGTGGAAATAATAACGAAATATATTTGATTAAAAAAGGTTGTTTTTATGTGCACAATAGTAGAATACATACAATGGATTCAAGTTGGAACTTTTTTAGCATGGCAAAAAATCCCATCTATGAAAGCCCGATGGAATTTTTAATGTTTACGGTAGTAGATAAAATGACCCGTGTCTATGGAATTAGACATGATCCGATAAATCTGAAAGATTTAGTTGAAATAAATATCAGCAACATGTACATGTAGTACCTAATGAGATTTTGATGCGGATGTAATCTTAAAGTTTAGTTTGAGATTGGTAGAATGAAACTAAAACTCAAATACGACGTTTGATTTGACAGCAAAACACGTGTGCCTGGAACCATAGATACCTATAACTATTTATTCTGAAAAGTTGGACAGAAGGCTTCAAATTACTAATATTTGTTATGTTATAAATGCTGTTCTACGAGCGGAACATCAGCAGTCAATCAATCAATAAATGTGCAACACGCATGAAAAAGGACGCGAGAACACAATCTTTAGACTTGGTGTATATCTACACGATGGAATATTAAAGAGTTGTTTTAAAAGAAAGCAATGTCTGTAGAATAATCTCTGTCTCGAGACAATTCTCGAGTGGAAAATTTCATCCGTGGAAACTGGCCACAAGAATGAAATCAATGAATAAACGAAACCGTTAAGGAGCTGTTTTGGTGGCCTAAATCGTATTTTTAAAAGCAATATCCAGTCGAGTCTCAAAAGAAAGATCTTTAATCAGCGTATACTTGTACAATCACTGGCGTAGAGAAATTTGGAAGCTTCAAACGACTCAACGTGGTATGAAAAACAAAATGAAAAGAGAAGAGCTTTACGAGAAAACCCGAAAAATGTCCTAGATATCAGCAACATCGCGAATTAAAATGGAAATGTGCAGATGTCTGATTTTAGGAACGATCGAACGTTATGAAAAAACCCCGAAAATAAGTAAATTCGTGCTGAATATGAGATTCGTCATCAACAAGGATCGGTAAGAATCGAGAGCGGAGACGTCATGGAGGGGCCTTTGTCCTGCAGTAGATTGACCCGGGTATTTGATTTTTTGTTTTCAGTCTTAAAAGGTTTAAAACTACGGTCGTAATTTTCTCCCATTCCTATTGTATAACGGTTGTACGCGCAAGTTCCTACGCGGAGTTTCACATTTCTGTTTGAATACGGGCAATCTCAAACCATATTTACCAGTTTATAAAGCTTTTTTCCGATTCAGAAATCTTAAAAAGTACGGCGTACTTTTATAGCTAAAAGTGTTTCTTAAAAGCCTTTTTGAAATAAAAAGAACTGCATAGTTTGATCGTGCTGAATGGATATTATGAATGTTAGTTAAGATTACGGTTCAGCATTACTGTACAGAATTTGTCGCAAGCTTCGGATATAAAAATAAATCGGATCTACAGAGAGACTTCAGATTAAATTTAAGTTTAAGTTTATATTGTAGATGTAAGCATTTTTGTAATGTATAGCTATGATTGGAAAGATGTAAGGAGATTTCCACATTGTACACCAGTACTCTCATACAATAAAGAAAACGCAATAAGTGATAGAAAATCTTCCTTTATAAACCGATTTTTGGTTTACCTATAGAGCGATTATATCTTTCCCTTCTTCAGCGGAAACTAAAGGAAGATAGAGGTATACATTACAGCCGTTGCAATGAAATTTTAATAAGTAAATTTTTGTGAAATAATGGAGGAATATTAGAATAAGGTTTTTAAGTTCTTTCTGGCATCTAACCCAGTTCCTATCTCTATGTAAGAAAGAATGAAAGCGGTGTTGCTAATTGCTCGTACCTTAGTAATTTACAGTATTTTTTTTGTTACTTAAGATTATATTATTATGTCTTACATTGTCCTGGTGCAATATTAATATTCGACATCAAAACCGACCTTCAAAATGTTTATTTTTCTATGTTTAACATCTAGATCTGAAGTTAGATTGCCTCCTCTTTCGTACATTCTGTATCCATTAAAATCCTAACGTCTACACTGCTAAAGTCATCTAGTGACACCATACGATTAGAAGGCATTAACAATAAAAATATTAACGTATACGCATACATATCATGAAACAAGTAATGCAATCATTTACGATAACGTTAACAGTAACAGAATAAATACGTGTATTTGATGGTTTCAATGAAATCATTAAAGTTAACCATTGTAATAGAGAAATATAATGTAACAAAGGAGGGTCCAACAGGGTATTATTTATCCAAGTGAACTTCAGACCGTATTCCTCGGTACTTATGTCTGGGTTGTGAGGGAGTTGTAATAATTACACAAATAATTTAGCTAAATATTAACTCCAACGAAGTTTGCATAGAATGTATAAAGGAGTTCGAATACGTAAGAATACCTCATTAAATATATATATATATTTAAATATAAAATAATTATATATATATATATATAATAATTAATAATAAATATTATAAGCGGTAACGCGCTCATAATTAAAATGAATTTAATCAACATTATGTTGGAGTTCTTATCATTACCACGTATATTTGTAAAAGGATTGATTGATCAAAACATAAAATTGATATTTAAATACAAAATAATTATAAAATTGGGATACAGCAAATACTAATTTGGTTGAACTATTGGATTGACTGATTTATAAACTTCTCCAATAATACTTAGTGCGGGTTTTAATATTTAGATTTTTTGCGTGAAAAAATTCGACTATCATCAAGATTAACGAATCAAATTAGAACATTTCACACACAAAAAAGAATTAAACTTCTACATTATTTTAAGACGTTGGGGACAAAATTGAGTACCAATATCTATAAATAAATTCACATTATATAAAAAATTAACGATTATACATCCACTGAGATAAATTATAGATGTCCAACAGAGACGAAGCTATTTATATGGGAAAGTACTACATGTATGAAAGTCTTTTTGGGCGTTACAGGATTTATGACCTGTCATGAATCTGGCTTAAGTGCTCACTTCAGATCGATCTATCTACCGAATTTGGAAAGTTGTGCGTACCTATGGTTTTTATGTACCTTGCTTACTTTGTTTTTAATATAACTACGCTATCGCCATCTATGGTTGAAAATCGTCATTCTCATGAAACTGCGCATAGTCGCCGCTAGTAAATGAGACTTCTATATATTTTTATTAGGTGTGAAATAATATTCTGTTTATGTACATGATATGACATAATCCGAATTATTGACCTGTACACTAGAATACGCCTGATTTTTTATTTTTTTTATCCATCATGGGTGAATCGATGAACGTTACATTGTGTAAATTGATTATGTAAGCCAGCCTCATGACAGGTCGTAAGCCCTGTAAACCGTAGGTCCTGTAAGCCCAAAAATGACTTTCTTACGTATATACTGTCCAATATAAATAGGTTCGTTTCTGTGAGACATCTCTAATTTATCTTAATGATTATCTTAATGTTTTGAACACTCAAAAAATATTGTGAGTTTGCATTATTTCGTGTCACCGATTTTAAAGCCATATTTATTACTGTTGTTAAATTAAATTTTTATTTTATATATGTATACTTTATATACATATTTTTTATTATTATATTTATAATATTTACAAAATTATATATATATTTTTTATTTTTTTTTATAATATATGCAAAAATTAAATTTTTGCGCGCACTGAATAACTGATTCCGTATTGAACGTAAGGAGTAATTTAATAATATTTTTAAGCTGTCTACTTGAAGAGAAACGTGACTAGATTACGCTTAATTTAATCAATTTCCATTGTGTAAATTATCATAATTATTTTAAATAAAATAAATTCTTTAAAGGTCATTTCTGATACCTTTTAATTGATATTTTTTAATATCTTAATTTATTTTCGCGAGAATTAAGGACTGTCTATTGAACAGACATAGAATTGAAAGCGAAATTCTAATTAGTCTTAATACAAAATATTTATGTAATTTTTGTTTTCTCTTTGAAATATTCTTCGACCACAGTTAATTAACCGAGATATTTGTAGGAATTTGAAATTGGATTCGAATGGCTTCAGTGAAGGATTCGCCAGAACAAGCAATTAATCAAGCGGGAATAAAAATCTTCTGATTGGTTGGATTTATCATTTCTCGGAAATATTTTTTCAGGGAATCCAATGCAACCCAAGAGAAATAATTATTTCACCGCCTTCAATTATTGTATATTTAATATGATGATAATTTAATAGCGTTCTAGATTGCAGAAAGCTGTAAGTAACTATATATTATTTCTTAAACCGATAATTCAATAAAAGTCATATATATATATACTTACCTATGTATACCTACCCTTAAGGATAAAAAAATGTACGTGAATAATTATTAAGTTTACTCGAAATGGGCTATAAAACTATTATAATATATTTTAACGTATGCATTTATTTAAAATCTATATCAAATAAATCTCTGAGACTTATCTCACCATGTTTCAATCCAGGAACACGGGCCATTTTATGGATAGGTAATATTCATTTTGTGATGTCATTTTTGTTAAACTAAGAATTTTTAAAGGCTCTTTCAAGCCAGATAAAATATGTATTGTTTGTGGAACAAATAGAAAGATAATGAAATTTATTTGACAAAAATGTACGAAGCAAAATTTTTGTGTCCTCTGAGAATTAAGAGAGGAAAAATGTTTCCTAAAAGATCCGCTGAAAGGCAAAGGTAAAAACATTACTTAGTTTTGGAATATTCTGAATAATCCTGTGCTCCTAGTAGGCTGGAAAACAGTAATAATAATATTGATTTATAAGATATTGCTTAATGTACAACACCGACAGCAAATATAAAATAGATTGGTTTTAAAAAATATAATAAATCAAACATTTTAAAATATTCACAAAATCATAAAAAAATATAAAAACTTATTTGCTATAAATAAAAAAGTATACCTACGTAATGGCGTTTTTCGTTGAGATAAGCATGGATTTAATTTTTATTGTTTAAAATTATTTTTTGAGTTGGAGATATTTCGAAACCTCCTATAATACTTTTTATCTCTTGAATTTTTATATATTTAATTTAGTCGCGTATTGCGGTATGTAAAAAGTAACCCTTTTGGGGAAGATTTTTTTAATCGGGCAATACAAAATTATCAAAACCTCATGAATTATTTTAATCCGGAAAAAGGTTTAGGGAAACGGCTAACATTATAAGAAGGACTCTCATACGGCATTGCACACACGTTCGGAATATAAAATAAGTGATTTATTCAATAATTTTCTGTATGTCCGTGTTCAGGTAAAAGCGTAATTTCATAATCTAACATAAAATTTGTAATAATGATATATTAATTATTATAATAATTATTATAATAATAATTGTAACTAAATATTAATATAAATAAAGAGAAAAAGAGGTACATACAGCAAGATTTACTTTTCGTATTGTGTAAAGCATACATACTACATATGAGCTTTCGCAATACTACAAAGAAGCCTAGATTTGTTTTTAATTTTCATGTTTATTTGAAAAATTACAAAAATTGTCAAATACTGCATTAAAGCGTTCATAAGCCACGTGGCCTGATCAAGGAGGGGCGGGGATCATGTAGAATGTTATGCTGGGCTACGCGAGGACGGGGAGGGGGGGGGTTCAATACAGCATATTCAATACAGATATTTATTTCCGTTGTTTGATTAATACTTTCGTATTTTAGGTACGCTATACATGTGACTTGTAGAGCAAGCCGACGTGCGGCGCCGGCCCAGTATTGGTGTATTAAAAACATCAGGTACCCGGAAACTATACTCGTTCGCTTGCTTATGGGAATTTACCCACCAGTAACAGTCGATATTGTTTTGTTGTGTTTGCCACATCATTAACAAAGACGTAGGTCAACCATTGAGAGCTTTGGCGTGACTTATCTCATTTTGTTATCATCTGTCTTCTTCTTTTTTATGGAGTCAATGTTAGTACAAATGGAAGAGAAATAAATATTAAGAATTCTTTTTGCATGAGATGCTAAACATATCGGCGGTTGACATGTATCCGACAATTACAATATTAGTAGGCAGTATACGAGTATTGCTTCAAGACTAAAGTCTCATCGGTGTACACACACCGTTAAAAATCGCGTTTTATTAATCAAAGATTTCTTTTTATCTTTTTTGAAGAGAAAATAAAGTGCCAGAGCTAGTATGCCTATGTGCCCTAAAACGTGGGTAGGTAATACCACATAAACAAGAAAATCGCGCTGATTTCCCGGCGACCGCAAAAGAGCCCGCCTCGAAATTTCTAAAACTGTACACAACGTCTGTTCGTAACGATTGTTTTGATTTTATTCCAGAAATCAGTAAAGAAATTTTGAAGTTTATTTGCTTCTGAATACTCGAATTGTTTCATCGTGTGTTGTTTGCGGATGTATTAATTGTTGTTGCAGATGTACCTACCGTGGTGTGTCATTTGTCAAATGGACAGAATACCTCTCGCAGGAATTTCCGTGTTAATTAATTTTCCGTAGGGCACTGGCGATGGTCCTCATTGGCCTGCGCGCATATTAGACAGAGCTACAGGACCGTATCATTTTTGATGAACTAATTAAAATAAACTGAGCCTTCAAGTCCTGGAACCGGAGTAGTGTTTATTTCTAATTTTTTCCTTATTCTGCCTCAAAAATAAAATGTGGGCTTTACAATGAAAATATTTTTTTGAAATTAGTTCGATGAAGTAAGGCTTGCGAGGTAAAGATTAAAAAATCTCTATCGTCGTGATCGGGATTTCGTTTCGATCTTCTCACAAAATCAACGCTAGTTCTACTTTTCATAGTTGCTTATTTTAAGAATTAAAAAAGCAAGAATATATTTATTTGTTTAACTTACAGATTATTAATAGGTCTCACATTACCAACCGAAAAAGACTTGTAACGTGTTTAGTGCACCCAATATTCCTTGTAGAATTTAAGATTTGGTAATGGAGACGTATATTATGTATACCGTGGACGCACAAATGTCTCCTTATTACAATAACTCAAAATAAAGGAGAGTCTCTTAACCGCTTGTCTGCGACGAATCCTCCAGTTTTTTGGATATCTTGCCAGAAGAGAAGAGAGCCAGGAGAAATCTGTCGTGGTGGACCACGTCGAGGGTCAAAGAGGATGAGTCTTTGGACCAAGTGGAAAAGGATGCAGGCACTTTTCTGCTGCCAGCGCTAAAATCTGCAGGATAAAACCGGCAGGAGGTCATGAAGGTCAGGATCCTCAGTCGTGAGGGACCGACTTGGATGATGGTGAAAGACCTTGAAAGATGGTCCTTGTATGACAATTGACGTGGATCTATTATATCCATTCAGAAGTCTCTATTTTGACATTAAAAGATAGATTGTCCCTATGATAGATTGTCCTCAATCTGTTGTGACACGCACCATTCATTTTTTTAGACTTATCACTCGCAGTGAGGATACATAAAATAATTGTAAAATTGAAAGGCTGAGGATGAAATAAAAGGTTTTCTTGGACTTGAAAAAACGATCAAAGACGCTAATAGCCGCCGAAATCGGCCGGCACGATTTTGAGCAGTACAGCTGAATTGGCGAAATTATCAAAAAAAACATATTTTCGGATAGTGTTTTAAATATTTTATTTTGGAGCAATATCGAAAAATAGCAGTTATTTAATTATCCCACCCATATTTCGTGTCATGCCTCGTTACAAGAAGATCAATGTTTGTGAAAAAAAAACGTCACCCCAAATTAATGATTCACTTTGAGTAAATATTTTTAACACCTTCTTTCATCTTTTACCCCTCGCTTCACGAATATTTTTAAAAGGTCTCTGTCTCTGGAAAATGTTAGTAAATGCAGATGCTTCATGTTTGTCTTTTATGAGTTAATAAATTGCTTTTGGAATCATATATTTTTTTAACAATAACTTGCAAATCACGAATAACAAATCTATTTCATTATGTTATTAAGCTATAGGCTTGTAAAAATGTATATAAGTCTACCAAAATACCCTTATATTTAAAATGTTAAAAAAGAAATCTGTCAACTATCTGTATTTACGGTTAGAATTTTTTTTATTAAACGAACAAAATAAAAAATTCACAATTATGGAAATGAATCCCGATCACCCAAGCAACACGCGGAATACTAAACGTTGTGATGTCGCGAAATTAATGAAATGTAATAATATTAATTTTCAAATACCCTAATCTTGGAGTAAACAAATAATGGGGAAAAATATGTGGAAATAATGCAGATAAAATATATAGGTAGTTGGGAAATTTAAATAAAAAAAATAAAAAAAATAACGGGAATTTTTATTTATTTAAATTCAATAACAAAAAATCGGGATATTATATATCATTCGATATCACAGACTTTAAGGGGAATATTTAGATCAAATTGCTTAACACGTGATCGGTATCTGTCACAATCTAGAGATGAGACAATAAGAGTGCAGGATGATACACGCATTAGAGATGTGATGTTGGCGGTGCATACTACGATTCCCATTGACAGCTGATAGAACAAACGGCTCCATTTAATAATAAATAAATATTGAGCAACGTCTGTCATCCACAAAACAAATATGCGTATTGAAATACCTTCAACGAGGGACAAGTTACAGATGCTATAAGTAGAGTGGTGATACAAAGCATACCTAATCGAAGGTAGGTAATAGGAGGAAAATCACGAACTAGATGGACGGAACTGGTGGAGTCTGCAAGTGATAGCTCACTTCGGGAAGTCGTCAGGAAAATTTTGGCTATGTGTGTAAGATGGTGCTAACGTATGGTCTGAAAATTATGAAATTGAAAATTACGCTTACTGTGAGGACCATACATAAGCTAAGATGTACCCAGCGATCTATGGAGAGACAAATACTATGCGTAAGTCTGTGAGATTGTATTGTATAGATTGTATTGTCAAATTAAAAAGGCAATGGGCAGGTCATGTTGCCAGACAAGGAATAGAAAGATGGGCACCCAGAGTTCTGCGGTGGAGACTTTGGGGCATTAAAAGAAGAAGACTCGGAAAAGGTGGGCCGATGATGTTATCCCCGTCGCGGGTAGTGGGTGGATAAGAAAAGCCCAAACAAGAGAAGATTGGAGAGCATTACAAGAGGCCTACATACAGCAGTGGAATGATGGCTGAGGAAGAAGAAGAATAAGAAGTGCAAGGTGTTGTCATCTCTGTAAGCGACCACCACTGCTTGAAGTAGAAGAGATTGCCAGTCAGTTGTAATAGGAGGATCAAGGATTCATTCTTTAGTGTGCTGCTATAAACCCTTCAACGATTCCACGTATCTAGTGACTTATTTTTCTGCGTCCCATCTCGTTCCCGAAAACAGATTATTAATTGATGTAATTGACCGAGTTAGGCATTATGTATCATTTACTGGGACATAAAAATTGATGATGAAACTTATCTGAACTACCTCCATTTCGGTGGGCGCTAAAACAATCTTGATCAGGAGTAACGATAACGTTCAAACCAGAAATGAATAACGATGGAAGCGTGTTACTGCAAATGAGGACAGCGTTTTTGGTTATCGTAAGTGCTGTATAACATCTCGGTAATAATTTTTTATGTAATAAATACATTATGCGTGATGTAACTATTAGTCATATTAGATTCCAGTTAAGACTAACCAACTTTTAGATTAGGCTATCAATAAAAACATATAATATTCTAAATCAAAGCCCATTTTTTTGTTAATAAGATATGTGTCGTATGTTAAACATTTTTTTTTATATATTTAGCTTAATTTTATAATAGTTCTTATATTATTAGAATTCATGTTAGATATGGCATTCGAAAACGGTGAGAGTCTAGAAACTCCAGCGAGCAAGGGGACAGTCAGGTCAAATAGTGGAGCTAACAGGGCCCTTCCAGGGTATTACGCACCAAGATCCAGATATATACATTAGGAGATCACAAAACACGATAGAAAGAAGATTGATGAAATAAGATACTTTTTTTTATATGTAATAAAAATATTATATCATTTAAATAAAAATGATATAATAAATTCTTAATAGTACGAGGATAAATGAGATAATTTTTCCGATAAATATTTTGCTAATGACTTACTTATATTTTTTTGTTTTATGTAAATATGTCATATATTCAAGCCGTTATTTTTTTTTATCGAGAAAGTTCGTCCTTTATTTTCAACAATGAACAAACATTTCTAGAAAGAAAATAAAATATGCGATCTGCCAGAACTAAAGTTATAGATGGAAAAGTTGCACATTTTAAAAAGAAACGGCTTATTGAAGCTTCCAGGTCTGGCTTTGTTACCAAAGTTTCTTCGAGAGTAGCAAAAGAGTTCAATCCGGTGGCCTTATACTCTTACATTTTCCTGAGAAGAAAGTCAGACAAGAACTGAGAGTTCTGTATACTTAGAATTCAATGTTAATATGTAATACGGATGGAAAACCCACGCACGTGCATTCTCCATTATGATTGTTATTCGATAAATTTTTTAGACGCATAAAAAGCTCATATGAAATGAAATGAAGAGAAATGAAACGCTTTTTGGTAGAAATTTTAATATAGAAGGCAGTTCCATACGGGGAGCATCGCCTTTAGGGGACCATTTTTTCATCCCCAAAGTATTCTCAGGAGGGGAAGCATGATGTGAGAATGTATACAATTCACTTGTAATAAAGGACGTTGATGGATGAATATTACATAATATGAATATTTTTTTCAAAATATATTATATTTTGAAAAAAAATCGAAATGAAACATATATGTCATAATATTTGTATCACAATTATTTTTATCATATTATTTATATTGTAATATTCTCTCAGATAAATATTTAATTTCTATTTTTTTTTTCAAAATATATATTTACTTAAAAGTAATGCTTCAATGCTCTCACTGCACACATTTGTGTATATGCAACATCTATCTAGATATATGATATGTTTACAATTCTCACACATAATATTATTCCATTATTAATAAAATGTATTATCTAAAAGTGAACCTTGAAGGTACAATATAGAGAAAATGAGTAGCATTAGTCTGGAAATTTGGATACGAGTGGTTTGGAAATATTATAATCAATTCGCTGTTAAATTGAACCATGTTTAGAAAATTATAACTATCTATTCGACCACCAAAAAGCGACGCTTTTAAATGCTAAAGTAGACTGATTGTTCTGAAGATATTAAGTCGAAATATTCAAAAAAATCTGTATGAAAGTAACGATAATAATACATGGCCGAGACAGAATAAATTATATTTAGAGATGCACTCGCATTCAAAAGTCAATTCTGAATCAATAGTTATTTAAAAATATATATGTTTTTGCGTATATTTATTTATGCAAGAAGGAATTAATGTAACTTAAACGAAAATAAAACATAAATGCGTGATGATATTTGTACTCACAAAAAGTCTCTGTGAAAAGCTGCCATCCTTGGATCAACATTTTACCACTAGTTCATTGGGTCGGATGTATTTACAATGGTCAAAAATAATGAACCTTCTTTACAAAGATAGTTATCCAATCATTTTTAAACGAGAACTATTAGAATTTTTATTTATTTTAAGTAAATCAACATTACATATCATTAAAAATGTCTTGTAAACGCAATTATTTTAATATGTTAGGTTAGGTTTTGTTGAAATAATATTCGATTTCATAACGATTTTAATACCTTTTATATAATTTTATTAACGGAGAAGTATTTTAATTAAGTAAAAAATTGCAATTGAAGACGTTCTGAGTTAAGTTTTTTTATAATTTGCATACTTGTTTTTACTAAAATTATAAAAATTTCTTTTTTATTGTGGTGATGCAATTTTAAGAAGTGTTCTTTGATATTTAATTCTCTTTACAAAAATTCTTTTTGGGTTGAATTTAAGGAACTTTTTGGAAGCAATTTAAACAAACGTGCGTGATTCGTTACGGGAAATGGCAAGGAACATTACCCAGCAAGGTGTGTGTAGAGAAATAAACTTCGCGAATACAAACGGTAATGTCACTTCCAAAGTGTTCGTAAGTTAATAAAAGTTTTAATAAACTTACCGCTTTGTTGTTGGAAAGCTCGGGGAAGGCTGTTGCGGGTGTTACGGACGAATCCGCGAAAGACTCGGAGGTAGCACTAAACTTTGCGCGGTTCTGCGACGCAAGAAGTGCTCACGAGCGACTGGAGAGGACTGGTGAGGTGGTCCTGGCAGCTGAGACGGTCCGCGGAGCAACAAGTGTCGGAAGTGCGGCGGCTCTGGGCTCCAGGCTGGATATAAGGGCGGCAGCGGATGGGCGGGCCTTATAACGCCGCCCCGGCCGCCCACGTGACCCCCTCCCGGTGGCGCCGGCCATCACCTGTAGATCAGCCAGAGATCAAAGGGCATGTCGTTAATTGACGGAATTTTTTTACACCACCTCTCTCATCGTGTGTTACAATAATAATATAATTGCAAATACAAGAAAAATAGACAGAATTAATAATGAACTAACAGAAACACAATTTAAAAAAATATACTGGCATCATTACCAGCTATGAAGTCTATGTATACTCGTTCACGAGTAGGACTACAGATGTCTCCAGTATAGTCCCTTTAAATATATGAAAGGTTTTCAGATTTGGAACATACATACTTTAAAAAAATTGTTTTTGTGTGGAACGATAGATTTGGTGAACGTTGTATTGTGTACAGTCGTCACTTAAGCCAGCTCATAAAAGTCGTAAGCCACCCTATAAAAAAACTTTCTCATATAAATAGCTTTGTCTCTGTGAGACTTCTAAATTTATCTTAATTAACGGAAACATATTTGAGGGGCTTAAAAGCGAGGCACTAAATAGATAAAAAAATGTTTTGAATGCAGTCATTGAGAATTGCTTAGGGATTAAATAATTTAGATTGTACCGAATTATAGATATTCTAGCTTTGTCTCTGTGAGACTTCTAAAATTTATCTTAATTAACGGAAACATATTTGAGGGGCATAAAAGCAAGGCATTAAATAAATAAAAAAATGTTTTGAATGCAGTCATTGAGAATTACTTAGGGATTAAATAATTTAGATTGTACTGAATTATAGATTTTCTGTGTGCAATTTTCTGTGATATTCTGCCATCTATATATGACTCTCAGCCAAGGGCGGATTCAGCTTTGGCGCCAGGGGGGGGTCACATAGTCGTGGTCCAGTCACAAGAAGTTATAATTTAATTTTGATAATA
Source organism: Agrypnia vestita (assembly GCA_016648135.1). Lineage (NCBI taxonomy): Eukaryota > Metazoa > Arthropoda > Insecta > Trichoptera > Phryganeidae > Agrypnia > Agrypnia vestita. The sequence goes on along the minus strand of JADDOH010024364.1, from coordinate 26,480 downwards.
ATAGATACTTACAAGTAAAAAGTAGGTATTTTATTAATAAATGTAAGTACTGTAGGTACTTAAAAATACCTACCTATATTTAAATAACAAAATCAATTTTTCTTTTACGTCTTCTCCCGAAACGCGTTATCACTTCATCTACTCCAATGGGTACGTTTTTATGGGCGTGGAGAAATGGCAGTCCGGTTAGACGTTCTTCAACCATTGAAGTTCTTAGCCACGATTTGATTTTTCGCAAGTAGAGAAAGATCTTTTCGCTGTCGCTACACTAACAGGTAGTGTAGCCATAATAAATAAAAAATTTCTTATATTAGGATACATCTCAATTTCGCAATTTAAAATAAGGTCGGAAATCGACTGCGGTATGTCCTGACTCCGCTGCCACTTCACCTTCCACAGCCGATATTCGTTTACAACGACAGAAACTGGAGTATTATCTAGTAATAATGTATAATCGGTTGCTAGTTGTTTCACAGTTTCAATGTTTTGATTACTGTATTCGCTTTTTGGCATGAAAACGCTTAGTTGAAACAAATTAAGTATTTCAAAAGGCAGACGGTCCTGTAGGTCACTTATTATTGAATCCAGAAGAGGGATGTATATTACGGTGTCCCGTCCATGTATGAGAAAAAAAATTTTTGAGCTACAAAATCACAAGAGGTATCAAAATTTGCGCAATTTTACACAAATTGCGTAAAAGGTAACAAAAAATAGAATTGTTTGTCATCTTGAAGGCTCTACCGAGCTTTGAAGTTTTGTAAATTTTACGTTTTTATAGAGTTAAACCGTTTGCTTAAAATAATAAAAAAATCATGTTTAAAAGGTATTTTAGTTTTGAAATTAATGAAACAAAGCACAAGAAACTAAAATAAACAAAATATAGATTATAATCAATGACAAAAACTAAAAATTTAAACTTATTTTTGTGTCCAAAATTTGGCATTTCTGCTCGAGATTGCATCCTGGTTCTATAAAGCCATCTCTAGAAGTAATGTCAGTTACACTTTGTGAGGCGTCTGTTATATTCACTAGGACCCGAAGTGCAACCATCTAAGGTCATAAGGTCAAGAATAAATGACGAAGGGGTAAGCATACATACACACCATTGTAACGGTCTCTGCAAATACTCCTCTAAATATTGAATTGAACCCTTCCAATCGGTTTTAGTTGCAGTTCCGTCACATTCAATGCAAATCACGTCATCTTAATTCCAACCTCGACCCTCTACTAAAGTTGTGATCGAAGTAAGAATTCCCTTTGCAGTGCCACGTCTTTCGGTATTGTGTGTTCTAAATAAATTTATCCAGGCTGTGCTAAAATTGAGATGTGGTCTTCTAAAACTTCTTTGCGATGGTCTTTTCGTCCATCAAAGTAAATGCTTTTTTATAACAATACATCCAATATCTTTTGAAGCTTCCGGGCTTTAGATACATCTCTGTAGATCTTATTTTTATAATAACAATAACCAGAGTTAAATCTTCGGTAGAAACAACAGCAGCAGCAGATTGCGTGGATAAACCATATCTATCACAGATTTTAGCAACTGTCGGCAAAGGCAATGTATTCCAATTTGCCGTTGAAGTCAATGGTGTATCTGTCGAGGGCGAGTTTGTCGGGGATGACTCTGTTATCGGATACGTTTCTGGGGAAGATTCACGCAGTGAATCTTCATCACAATTTACAGAGACATAATCGGTTTCTTGAGTAAAACACGAATTTTTTTTACCCTTATTGACTCTAAAATTTGTCTCTGCTGTCGTTTAATTAATCTAGCCGTTTCTTTCTTATCAAAACCGCTTATAACCATTTTCCTATCATTTATTTGATCCAACAAAAATTTCTCTCATTGATGTAAACTTTCTTAGGTTTTAGACACGAACAAGATTCAAATGAAGTGCATTTACAAGCGGAAAGGTCAAAAAGTTTCTCAGATGACTAAAAAACATTTCAGTTTATTTTCAAAAGTATAATTTCGTATGTTTTTGGGGTATCTTTTCAAATTGAGATGCTTTTCGAAATTGGATTTCACTAATTAAATAACTCGTTCCTTAGTTGGAATCGAAGTTTTGGTCCAAATATTGTTGATCTCTTCGGAAACAATCACATATATATCTGATTTGGATGGATCTTTTCAATTATACGTGAATTTCAGGTCGTTCTTGACAAATAAAATAAATTAAATGACGTCCCTTATAGTTGGTAGCTACTGATTGTCAAGTTCTTTGTATGGTCCAAACATAGCATAAGTAGTCTAACTACTAACGTCTTATCACAAAGACCGCTTTTACTACTGTAACAATCGCCATGGTACTTTTATGGCATAAAAATTATTTTGGCTACGAAGAAAACACTCGCGAGTCAAGTCAAGAAAGTCCTCAAAACAAGTTCAAACTTGAGGGTATTTACAGGTTGAAACCTAACAAATTCGAAGTTGCTGGTAACGTGTTGTTGCATGCAAATCGAAACGTCATGTATGATTTACACCTAAATAGAATAAAAAGTAAATATTTTTTTGTATTTAGTTCAGGAGCTAAAATTGAGGATAGCGAAATATCACCATAAAAATTACAATTTTTCAAAACTTTGTAGATCGGTAGAACCTTAAAGATATAGTTTTATTTTATTTTTGAATTTATTTTGGTAATTTTCGCTCAATTACGCAAGTTTTGAGAGGTCTTGTGTTAAGATAAGTCAAAAAAAAATTTATCGGGACAGCCTAGTGTATATGGCTCTGCGGAAATACTCTTCAGCAGATTGAGCAGGTTGGTTATTGGTCCTATGTATTTATCTTGACACTATTCTGGGACATTTAATTTCTACATCTAGCTGCTCAGCTACTTCTTTAGCCTCTTCAAAAAGCTGTCGGTAAATTACGTTCGCATTTTCTCTTTTATTTTGTAGAACACTTATAGTATCATTAATAGCGTCCGCAGCTTTTTTTAAACCAATCGAGTTCGATTGCAGTATTCTGCTTAAAGATACAGTAGTACCTGAAAAATAAAAAAGTTAGTAAGTGAATGAATGTGAGTATGAGTATTTTAATTAGTGGTCCACCTAGGTCCTGGACCCAGCCCAGGGGGGGGTCATGACCCCCATGACCCCCCCCTTGGATCCGCGCTTGCTCTCAGCGTTGATGATGGCCCCTACAATGGGATCCGAAACAGGTCCCAAACGAGGTCATATATACACGGCATAATATCCCAGAACACTGCATACAGAAAAAACTACCAAAATCATGTTTCCTTCCAAATTTGTTTTTGCTACCAATGTCCACTATTTGGTAGTAAACATAGCAATATCCATTTTTAAAAGTTAAATTTTTATTTGTACACGTACAAAGAAAACTGAGGTGACAATTATTTTTAAAAACTTTTTTCCAAGATGTAGATTTATTACAGTCCAAAAAATATTTCTCGAGTATTGACAGATTTTTATATTTATCTCAGAAACGCCTTCGTGGGATATTGCTGCCTTTGCTTTTAGACCCCTCATTTATACATTAACACCACTGACAACACTCTTTGGTGAAACATTTTATACGATGGTCCGATTTCTACTAAAATTACAAATTCTATTCACATTGGACTCGTATTTTGCACATTGGTAAAATTATTCAAAAATCAAAAACAAAAAATAATATTTTCGAAAAAAGAGCGATCTTTAAAATCTATAAATAAATTATATATCTTTTAATAAAAAAAAAATACAAGCCAAACAGCGAAAAACTAAATACAAGAATGTCGCCGTTGCCTGAAAAATAACAACTCCATGGAATTCGTCAAACACATAATTGATATCAATCTATTCTTTCGATGGTCACAAATAAAAACAACTCCATTCGGTTCCTCACAAAGGACGGATAGTGAATAATTTGGAAGCTGTTGAAATGCAAAAAAAATGTAATCCTAAAAATACATTTTTAAATCATTTCTCATTTCAAAACATGTCTCTGATCTTTCCTTTATTTCCATTAATGACCAAAAAACCCTCCTCACTACACGGCTCTGAAAAGATAGATAATGTTTTGTATTCAAGTTAACTGCCTACCTGAATAGATAGATAAAATTTTGTACTTAATTTAGTAGGTATAGCTGATGATGAGAGGGACTTCTGTTGTAGTAAAAAGTTGAAATAAAAAAAAAGTAACCCATAAAAACCAATTTTTTATTATACTCCCTTTCTTTGTAAAATATAACAACAATTAAAGACGAATTAAAACATATAACATAACACTAAACTTACAATAATTTAATATATTTCTAAAATGTCAAATGTTTGAGCTTTGATAAGACACTTCATGCTTTAAAGATTAAATTCTAAAAACACTTGTCAGTCAATTTAGATTTTCGACATTCGTAGTGAAGTACCTATTATGTATACCGACGGAGTAATTCAAATTTAGAAAATATTCCGCGACGTTATCGGGCCGCCGTAGTTAAACTTTTCTAATGATTCCAATTTGAAAAAAACAATAAAATTTCTAAAAATCCGAAATTATACTATAATTATTAATTTTTTTTAACGAAAATTTGATAAATCTTTTTGATCGTCGCCACGACTCTACTTGCCAAGTTTCAGCTCTATTGGATCACGGGAAAAGGGTCAAAAATCGATCCAAAGTTTTTGTTGACGGCAAGCCGGTAAGCCGGCAAGCCGGCAAGCAAGCAGACTCCACGAGTTAATATAAAGGAAGTAATTATATTTTAAATAAAAAATAAAATACTTTTTAAATCATTAAAATTGATGGAAAACAAACAATATTACCGTTACTTGAGTTTAATTAAACCTTATGTTTTATTGCTCAATTTTAGAGAGTATCAGAATATCTCATCGATGGGTGAAAAATATGATACTCAAAAAACTCGAATGTAAAATATAATTAAACTCAAGTAGAGATGACATACATAGTTTACGTTTTCCATCGATTTTAATGATCACCACCAATAATCTGTACTTTTAAATCTGACACGTAGCGAAAATGCTTTTTAGTAAGCATCGACTAGACAACACGCAATTTACTCTTTGCGGTCTAAGATGTCCATAACAGAATGATATATAACTTAGAAAATACCTAAATCGTTTTACTACCCGGCATTGCTTGAGATTTAGATTCTTGTACATATTCATTTCATAATGGAATGACGTTGCAAGCTAATTTTCAAGACGGAATAAGCTTTGTGATGATACCAGAGCGCAAGGACAGTTTTTGTCACTTCAGACAAATAATTTTGCGATTAATAATTATTAATGAATGTAAGTAGGTAGGATTGTGACCCAAAAAAAATTAAGGAGGGTAACCGCTATTATTTGAGTACAATGAAGTGATAGCTTACTATTTAATGTTATAGATATAGGGGTTATTATGGCTTCTAAACAGGAAACAAATAGCCTGTAATCACAATTGATATAGCCTGGCCTTCCGGGCGGCTTGGAGTGGCCAAATTGGTTAATGCTTCTAGGCTATAAGGATCCTCTTACTGAACCTTATTTATACTTTCCAGAATCAACTGCCCTACAAGAATTCAATAAAATCCACCATTATTTATAAATCCACCTAATTCATTGTTATATTTTGAATAGCAAAAACTGAATTAAAATTTATAATTTGAGGTACGTAATAAAATTTAAAAAACTCTTACACATGGCGTTTTTAATATTTTAATAATTATTTTGTCATTGATTTCTTCATATTGATTAGCAGTGATGACGGGAAGAGAAACCTGAAGCTCTTTAGCTGATTGATACTACATATACCATCATATTCAACCGAAGAATTTAATTGGAACAGTGTTTTATTTTCAAAACTTAATCTTTTCGGTAGCTTACAGATACAGGAAGTATTCGTATCCAGTTCAATGGCTCAGAGATGCTACCCAGAGATACGCTAGGCAGGTATCTGATGGCTGTCTTTTTAGATATTATTGGTGCATATGATAATGTTTAATTTCGATACTTGTGGATAAATTTCACAAAATGACTATTCCTGGAAAAAATATTAATTTTATATATAAACCTCTGTACCGAGAACCTTTCTTGCATTAATTTGTACTGTGTTGTTGAGAGAGTTGGTACTGGAGTATAGTGGAAAGGCCTTCCACAAGGATCAGTCTTAAGTCCGTTATTTTTTAATTTGTACATGTGTGATTTAGAAGCTGTTATTGCTAAATATTGTATAATTATTTCATTTGCAGATGACATAGCCATCTATATTTCAGAAAAAATAATTTTCATGACTTTGATCCAAATGGAAAAAGCCCAATTGCACAATTGTCATTTTTTCCAAAAAGAGAATTATCCCAAATTTTATTGTATATTTTAAGAACTAAAATTAAGAACTAAATTAAATATCTAAAATCAGGAATATCGACAAAGATTTTTTTTTTGTTTTTATTGTAAAATTATAATATCTATTTTTTTGACTATTGAAGTAAAAAAGTTGTCAACCATGTAAAAAGAGCTGAAAAAAAAACATAAAAAAATAAAATATTTTTTAAAAACAGTATTTTTTAAAACATAAATTGCATGTAAACAAACTAACAGATTTTGATATAATTGTAATAAATTTAAGATAATCGTTTACTTTGTAATATTATTGAATAAAAAAGATATCTCAACACGCCGTTCAGTCATAAAAGGCCCACAAAGTGGAGCAATTTTCTTCATTTTTAAAACGTCGAAGGTTTGGTAATTTATTAATCAATTATTTAATTTAGTTTATGACATTTTAATAAGATATTCGTATTTAAAATATATGTTACCTGATGAATAAATTTTAAAATTAGATATTCCCCTACAAAAATGTGATAAAAAACGCAAGAGAAGATATGAGAAAAAATAGTGAAATTTTCTCATTCTGCTAGACGATCGCCTTAAGTAACAGGCATTGAATGCTGCTCTTGGACCTTGATCCAATACAGCAGTAAAAGAGCTCGAGGTTCAACTCCAATATTTTTTTATTGCTGGGCAGAAATAAGTTTAAACCAGTCCGTAAATTAAAACAAGTGGATCAAAACAAAATCTTGAAGACTTGCTTTAATTCAGGGAAACTGTTCCACTGCGAGAAAGGGGAGGGTTATGTGGATATTGCGCATCAGAACTCCTTGAACCCGTGGCATAATTAATGTTCAATAATAATGAAAAATTATTAATTTTAAACGAAATAATTACAAAATTTATTTAATGACGTATGGTTATTCGCTTTACGTAAATGTTGAAAGTTTCAGAGCTCCAGCTAGTCGGAAAGTTGGTGAAAAATCAATTATAGATTCCATTACAACGACAAATAAACAAAGAGACTGACCTTAATTTAAGCAAATTAATTAAGTTTAGGGCCACGATGCAACCTTTTTAATGCCTAATTCACTTATTATTTTATTTATTTTATATTTTAATTTAAGTTTATAATTTAAAAAAAATTAAATTAAATAAAAAATTTAAGTTAATTAAAAACTTTTATTACTAAACCTTAAGAAGTCATTTGACTTTTAAGTTAAGATTTTTCAAATTGAATTTTCCATTGCCTTGAAATGCGCAATTTTTCCGAGACGATTACTACGGAATAAAATTTTAAAAAGTTTTATGACGTGCAGAATTTCTTACGAACAATCAACAAACAAATTTTAAGTGTTTTATTCGTAATTATTGATTATATCATGCTGAAACGCTCTCCTTGCTTCCAAGATTTCTTGACATTACAATTAATTAAGCAGGGTGTATGCTACTGACGATGGCGTTGAGTTATACGTAGAGGCGTTATACCATCACCTCCTACATTATTTATCATATTACGTTAAATAAAAACTTTTGTTTAAAAAATCATGCCCAAGATTATTTGAAAATCACTTACATCACAAATTAGGATATCATTATTTGATGACATTGCAGTGACGAAATGTTGAATGCAATGCCAATTTACCATAAGCCTGACGAGTGATTATTGCAACGGTTAGTCTCCGGATCCCCAACGCACGTGCGCGCGTGAGCCTTACAAAAAACCGCTCAACGATCCCGCTTTCTGCAAATACAGTTACATAGTAGTTCAAAAAGATCCTGACTAAGGTCGACCTTCACCCACCTGTTTACCGAATGAAATATATTTTTTAGCAATCAAAGCATATCAAAGAAAAAACGAAAAAGATCGGAAAGAAAAGAATAAGCAATTCCAAGTCGAATGCAAGATATCGAAGTTCAAACTAGCCAGTATTACAAAACGGCAATTTCATATGTAAGGACCTAATATAGTAGTACCTATCTATTATTTATGTACTTAACGTTTTATAAAAATGCTTCTCTTTGGAAAATCTTTAAAACATCCCTTTCAAATTCCACTTGATTATGTTTGTTACGATGTTTTTACTTAATAATATGTGTATTTATGATTTAATTCTCTTTGAAACTCAGCGTTATAAGTGACATGGCTTTGTATTCCAGATAAAAGGCAGCGCTAACTTTTGATTTATTTTCAGCGTGACGTAAATTTAACACACAAATAATGTGGTTATTTCACATTACGCCCGTGTATTGAATAAGCACAAAATTAATTCAGATTAGTTTTACAATCTAAGCTATCTCACGCATCCACCTAAATTGATTATTAGTCTAGTGAGATCTCTTTCAGCAATGCTTACCTGGAGATATTATCATGAGTCTCATTTTAAAAGCGAAATTTTAAAATACACACATAACATAATTAATTATGACCAAACGTTCAAACGTGCAATGTATCTTACCATAAACCAAATCCGCAAAACTCTCTTACGCAGAGAACTGTCTAAAGTGTCTAATGTCACTTAGTAGACTTCGTCGATCTTGGAACCCACGCACTTTATATTCCTTTATTATATTCGTGCGGCAATTTTATAATATTCATTTATATCAAAACATTCAATTTCATTTTCTTCATCGTTCCTTTTTTCTCAGCCATGAAAAACGTTACAAATACAACAAATAAACAGAAAGACTTTTATTTTAGACACATTGAATGGAGTATTATTGATATTAGAATATTAACTCGGATCATTACGATATAGAAAGTAGGTACTTATGACAACTTTCAGATAATAGACAATATATTTATTTAGAAAATTCTCACTGAAATCCGAAAAATTCGATACGGATACGACGAATACGCAGATATCTGTAAGTTAAGTGATTTTTAGATAATCTCTTTATTTTAGTTTATTATTGAATTGCGTATTATTTTAAAATGAGTAAATAGGTAGAATTGGTTCCTAACAAAGAATTGAATTTATTATGATCATAAGATATTAAATAAATCGATAAGTAAATGCAATAAAGCATCAACCTTTGTTTTAATTTATCAGGTTTGAAATTAGCTGATTTCTTTTTGATAACTTTATGTAGAATATTATAAGTAATCCTTGTGTAAAATAAATCTCAATGTGACAGACAATCTGTATTAAAAGATTGTTTTTAAATTTGTTTTCTTTAACATAATGCAATAATGTCACAACCTTTTGACACTTTCATAATTACCGGTAAACCTGTTTTAAACTCAAGTTTTTATCGATTTACCGATTATTATTAAATATTACAAACTTACGCGCTGAAACTCCTTCTATTGTACGTAATTTTAAATGTTTACTATTAAAATTTTAACCGGTAAACCGCCCTAAAAAGAGCTTTCATTTTACAATAACTGTTTCACGAATTTTGTGTAAGGCCGTAATAATACGGTCTGGTTATATAATAATTTCGGTCGTGTTTGAATAAAATTTCCATTCTATTTTATGACAACCTCGTTTTATACATTATTAATTTCAGTGTAAACCTACTCTAATGTAAAAATTGTAGATCAAAAATTTTAGACAAAGCTATCATTTAGATAAGTAGACCACATAACTTCACCCTTCCATGAGCGTGTTTATGCGCCAAACCGCAATTCTTGATTACACTCACTTTTCGACCTTGCAGAGACAAGATTAAACACGATTTTCAGTGTTAAATAATTAAAGTCAATCTTCTGTGTATGGATGACAATTCCTTGCATTTTATAGACGATTAAACCTTAGTATTGTATTGCACCTGCTATTAACTCGTGTGTTAGTAAAATTTTAAAATCTCTGGCATTTAAATGTATTTAAAAAAATTAAGATGTTTTAAGCAAAATTTCCAAATAAAAATTTTTTCGTACTGTGTGTTTAGGGCACCTAGAAATTATTGTTTATTATCAATAATAATATTTATTTATTATATTGTCACGTGTCGTAGCTAGGGAGGAATAAATGAAAACACTGGAAATTATTATTTTCACGTAGGATATTTTTAAATTTATTTATTTATTTGAGGGAAAATTAACAGCAGAATAGTCGGGATCTTAGAATATAAGATGTCTAATGTGTGAAGATAAGACTATAAGAAAGTGTAGTGTGAATGGCATTTTCGTATTTAACTCTAGACATAAGTAAATCTCGACGATTTGTCAGCTTACTCGCCGTTGTACTTATTTTTAAACTGCGTTTTTGATTCCTTAATTATTCCTACAGTTAAATTAAAATTCTGAATGAATCTGCATGCTCAAAATATTTTTTGTAGATACCATATAGAACATTTCTCAGTTTATCGTTGTTTTGTGGATTTTCTTGGTTATATATCATGATGTAGTATTATTATTAATGTATTATTTTATTTTACTTTTTATTTTGTCCAACTGAATCTTACAATGCATGAAAATGATTTACAAATAAAATATTGAAACATTCGAAAAATATCTATTCCATACATCATCTATTAATCGCCTACAATAATATCTATAAAATTAGTTACTTTAGTGATGTGTTTAGTGTGTAAATATGCGTGTGTGTTTGTGTGGGCGTGTATATGTATGTTTATGTGTACGTTGTACGTTTTAAGCCTATGTTTTCATTATTTTATGTTTTTGTTCAAGAATACACTTTGTGTCTGCGAATAAGTCTATGCCAAGGGAATTGTCGTATTGCAAGAATAAGTCTATGATTCTACTGATATTTTTTGCAGCCTGAGTTTTATAGTTTTTGGGTCGGAAAAGGGTTGCATGTCGTGAACGATGGGTTGGTACATTAAAATCAATACATTATAATAAATCAGGACAATACGTATTTTGTGAAGAAATGTGATATTATAATATGAAAAAGCTCGCAATGTGGGTACTGTATGAACTAACTAAAGGACAGCAGAAAACTCGCTCGAGGTTTGCCTTAATTCGTTGAACCGACAAATAAATGAGGGAAATTTGAATTGAATTGTTACTTGTGATGGAAAGTCCAATAGTTGGAGGACCCAAATAATGTCCCAAATGCAAATTGTATCAAAAGAAACTGCTTGTGACTGTATGGTGGACCTGTGCCGACATTATTCATTACTGCCTCTTGAGATCTGGAGATGGTAGGAGACGGATCGTCGGATATCAGATGTACTTGAGCTATTCAGATCACATCACTAAAGTAAGGACAGAATGGTTGTCTCGATGGCTTATTTGGAATTCTAGTATAGTTCTAGAATAGTTCCATCAATCTCGAGGATTATGCCCACTTACAGTATTGCCTACTAGTCCATCTGTTCGTTTTACCTCCCCGCTTTCCTCTGAACCACGTTAAGTTGCTTAATTTTTCGCTCTACCATGGTGGCCATATTTCTCATCATGTCTTTCCTCGTAAAATGTGGGGTTGCAGTTGGGTAACATGACCACCTTTGCAGATAGTCGTCACGTGATGATTACTGACTTGGAAGTTGGGGGAATCATACAACTGAATTATTATGATTGTGGCTATATTGGGTTATGATTATAATATATATTTTTATATCTGCTAAAACACAAATATAATATTAAAAAAATAAAGAGATGTATTTATTGTGGCTCACAAGAGGTCACCAAATCTAATTAGAGAAAAGAGAGCCAAATGTCAGACGTTTCTTGTACATAAGAAAGGGAAGCGGACTAACTGATCTCACCAGATGGCTAGGTAATTTTCTGATGGGTGGGTTGGATATCGATGCCTTTACTATACGTAAATACGCCACACGGCATCTCAACAGAGGAAAAAGCTTCGTTTGAAAAGTAATGAGAATATTCATGTGACGTATGTACCGTACTTATTTAAAAAAAAAAAAAAAACCAGCCCTCCCTCACCTTTTGGACTTCGACCGTTTCGCGGAACAGGTGGAAAGGGAACGAAAAGGGGGATGACGGTAGCGGAAAAGTTGAAGCCGAGGAGGGAACGAAGAGGAAGGGAAGAAACGGAAACGAACAGACCGAGACGGCAGGGAAAAAGAAGAGAACGCGGAGAGGGAGAGTAGAGAGACAGAGAAAAGAGAGTAGGTAGAGAGAGAGAGAAGAAGAGAGAGAGAGTGAGAGAGAGAGAATGAGAGAGAGAGAGACAGAGATAGGAAATATAGATATGATTATAGATATAGATAGAGATAGAATTAGAGATATAGTAGGAAAACAGATGGGATTCATTTATGTAAGGAAACGGAGGCCCGTAATATTTAATCGAAAAAATAAATAAATGAAATGCGGGAACCTGGATCCACATTCCAGGGTTCCAGCATTTAATTCAGTTTTATTAGTGAGTAGTTGGGTATTGTCTCGGTAGTGCATTATGTTAGGGCGGAGGAGGGAAAGAGAGAGGCGAGAGAGAGAGCTATATATATAGTAAATATATTATATAGATATATATATATTATATCTATATTATATATATAATAATTTTTATTATTTTACCCTTCAATAGGCCAAGAGGCCCAATTATAAAAGCGAAACACATCACAAAACACCCATGTTTGAGTAAATCACATAGATTAATTGTGACCTCACCAGAAATCGAACCCGGAACCCTCGGTGTGAGAAGCCAGTGACATGCCCACTGGGCTACGAGGGCCGCCTCAATCTGTTGAAATCAACAATTGCTGTTTTTAAAAGATATAAGCGCCACTAAAATATTGCATTGTTTTTGTTGTCGCTTAAATTACTATGTAATTTGACGTATTTGTAGCACAGTAGGTATTAAAGAGATAATTCTTGTTAAAAAAAATTATATTAAGAAAGGCATATTTGACCAAAAAGTCAGATAATACATTGATGTATCAAAATCACGAAATGACATCCTTAAACTAAAATAAGTAAAATTACTTTTTATTATTTAAATTACATAATATTTTTATATTTTTATTGTTCCCAGAAATTATTTACAGGAATAAATTCTGTTGGTTTCTCACATGGGCTAGGCCTGTTCTAGAAGAACCGCCTCAATTTTTTTTGCATTTTTTGCGTTTCAATTTAAAATACTATACAGTAACGTTTTAATATAAATAACAGTATTAAAAAACAAAAGTAATATAAACATTATAAAAAACACAGTGTAAAAACATACGACTAAATTAGAATCCAAATATACATAAAATAGAAAATTAGGGGTAGCTATTGACAAAGAGAAGAAATAAAAAAAATCATACTGAAATATATCATTCGCTTTCAAGTCACTTTGTTATATAAGCACTGAAACAATTCTTACGTACGCTCAGCAATTAACCAATTTTTTTTCTCGCGTAGTAACGTGATTATTCGAGAAACTATTGAAGTGTTAAAAAATGACTCCAGCCAATGTTCAAAGCAGTATTAACATATTTAACATCGAGAAATTAAGTTTTCATTAATTCAGTTACCATGTAAGTAATAAAGTTTCACAGGCTAGTCGTCTCAATTGCCATTAATGAAATCTATTTCTAGAAATATTTAAATAATGGTTCTATTTTTAAAAACTTTTGATTTAAAATTCGCAAAGAAAATGAAATTTCTAATAAAATTATGATTAACCTGACAAACAAAACTATAAAACAAAATATTAGGTCCTTACATATGAAATTGGCGTTTTGCCGTACTGGCAAATTTGATCTCAAATATCTTCTCATTGGTTAAGAATTCCAAATCCAAATTTATACAGCTATTTACTCATGTATTTGTGTTTTGAAAATTATAATTCATTTGTTTTTTCCTCAATTGTTTTTTTCTTTGCGTCACTCAGTTTACAAAATGAAAAACTTGAAATATCGCGTTATTTACGAGTACGAGTTCCACCGTGGCACCAGTGCTGCAGAAACGGCTCGAAGGATTAATGATGTGTATGGCGACGGTGCCGCAAAAGAAAACACAGTGCGTTTTTGGTTCCAACGTTTTCGTTCTGGAAATTTCGACCTGCAGAACAAGCCCCGTGGACGGCCGGAGACCAAAGTTGATAATGAAGAATTGAAGGCTATTGTGGAAGCGATCCATCGCAAACCACATCCGAGTTAGCTGCAGGCTGCGGTGTTAGTGATAAAACTGTTTTAATCCACTTGAAGCAAATTGGTAAGGTGAAAAAGCTTGAATGGTGGGTACCTCACGAATTGAGTGAAGCAAATCAACAAACGCTCGTTGACTGCTGCGTTGCATTACTCAACCGGCACAATAGTGAAGGGATTTTAAATCGAATCATTACCTGTGATGAAAAGTGGATCCTGTACGATAATCGAAAGCGCTCATTGCAATGGCTGAACCCTGCCGAACCAGCCAAACCATGCCCCAAGCGAAAATTGACTCCAAAAAAGTTACTTGTGAGCGGTTGGTGGACTAGTGCTGGTGTCGTTCACTACAGCTTTCTTAAATCTGGCCAGACGATTACGGCAGATGTCTATTGTCAGCAACTGCAAACCATGATGGAAAAGCTATCTGCTAAACAACCGAGGCTGGTTAATCGCTCTAGGCCACTGCTGCTTCATGATAACGCTAGACCACACACTGCACAACAGACGGCTACCAAATTAGAGGAGCTTCAATTGGAATGTCTAAGACATCCACCGTACTCTCCGGACCTTGCCCCAACAGATTACCATTTTTTTCGAAATTTGGATAACTTCTTGCAAAGGAAAAAATTCAACTCCGATGGGGCAGTCCAAACCGCCTTCAAAGATTTTATTGATTCCCGTCCGAATGGTTTTTTTTAGTAAAGGGATCGATGAACTACCTATGAGATGGCAAAAGTGCATAGATAGCAATGGTACATACTTTGATTAAATAAATATATTATAATAAAAAAAAATCGGCTTTATGTTCCTCCCATACTAAAAGCCAATTTCATATGTAAGGACCTAATATTAAAAAAAATGTAGTGTAGTAATATAAATCTACCCAACAACCAACCAGAGTATTTCTTAAATCTATGAATTACTAATAATTTCGTTGTATGTATGTCTGCCCGTAACTTCCTGAAACGTCCGTAAGTTCGTTAAAATTCACGAAATTACACGGCTGGAAGTAGGGCGTGAACCTCGGATGCGCAAACGCCAGCGCGGCCACAGCAGCGACATTGCTGCCACCGCCTCTCAGTCGACATTAAAAATATACTAAATATACAATGGCTTAGTAAAAGACGCGAACCATTTCACTTTCATGATTTTTCACGGGTGTAAGGCTAGTAAATATATTGTAAATGATGGTAAAGTAAGATAATTAATTTATTACATTATATTTCACTATCACATAATCATTGGTTGTGATTACGTACCTACACCTATAGCTAGACCGCATTAAAAAAAAGGGTGCCCAAAAAAAATATGTGTTGTTACGATGAAAAAAATGAACACAAAAGAAGTTTTTCTAGTAAGTAAGTAATCTATTTTAAACTAAAAAATATATGTTTATTTGGAATATCATAGAGGCTTGTAATACGGGCTTGCCAGGTAACTTTCTTCTTACGGGACAAAGCTAGGGAATGGTCTTTTGATTGTGGTCGACCTGTAGAAAAAATATGCGATACATGTGCGACGTTAGACATTTTGCTTCGAACAGGCGCTGCTAATAATTAGTCGGATTTATTTTCCGTCTGTCGATGAAGTTCGTGTGGTTTATAACACTTTTTTCTGAATAGATAAAAATGGGGCGACAAATTGAATAAACATTGATATCTGCTGCATAAATGCTGACACCATTCATCACCAGTGCTCAGCGCTGACAGTTATCTGAAGTGCGTGACGGGCTTGACGGACATTCCCGTCACCGGCTAATGAATGTTCAGGATACGGAATATGAATTACAAAATTCAGTTCATTTGGGTTACTAATAATGAGATTATTGATTAAACGCTGAAACTACTCCCAGATGATTGATTAAAAGATAAATTATCAATGCAATTAAATTGACAATACAACACTGGTTTTTATAATGAACAGATGAAGGAAGTGGGTAAATACTTTTTATAAAAAGTTTTCTCTTAGAATAATACTAATCTGTATCAGATTTAAAGACCTGACAATGGATAAACTACTAATATTAATTATTTTAGAAAAAAACTAATTATTAGGTACAAGAACACATTCATATTTGTGAAATTGTAATTTTTCAGAACAAAGTTCTGTGAAATATTTTTTCGTGAATTAGATTTTTCTGTATGTCTTTCTAATTGATTAATTAATTTGGTTTTAAATTTCACAGAACTTTGTTCTGAAAAATTACAACTTCACCAATATGAATATGTTCTTGAATGTAAAATCGGTTGTATCAAATGTGTCAAAATAAAATGAATAAATTGTTTAATTCTGGCGTCTATCTAGCGGTAGTATTACAAAGTAATTTGAAGCACCGTATCAAAAAAGTGGATTTCTCTATGGACAAAAATAAAAATGAATCAATTAATAAAAATGAGAATTACATATAAGGTCGATATATTCACGGAAATCTACAAGGCGACCCGGGTCCGAATCTCGGTAGTAGCCAAAATATTTTTTATATTATGTCTTTCTAATTGATTAATTAATTTGGTTTTAATTATTAGGTTTTGGTTACTTACACAAACCAAACTATACCTACCTGTTATATTTTATTTTCAACTTTAATTTTAAATGTTATTTTTACGCAGAAATCCACAGAACCTGCGACATATAAGCAGGCAGAGAAGGCATTTCTGGAGGGACCGTGTCGAGAGAATGGACCAGACAAAACTTTCCAGAGCCCGTGATACGCGGGATTCCAGATGGGTGCCGACCGTCGGGGACACCACCAAAGAGATGGAGAGAGAGAGCTGGAAGTCCTCGCCACAAGGCCAGGACTGATCTGTCAATACAGATCAAGGATCTAATAAAAGAAGAAGAAGAAGAATATATATCTATGGGAATTTTATTATACCTAAGAAGAAAAATAAAACTTTCCCCATAAATATCTTCAAAGTAAGGAAGGCCGTCTTTATTATAATATAATTGACCTTACGTACGCAATATTTATCGCACAACTCTCCTCGTAGGAGAAACGTTGAGTGCTGACGTGAGCATCATTTTTAATTGGAATTTCATCTCAGATTGAGACGGATTTTCTGTTTCATTTTTTGATTAAAAGAGTAAATGACGCTTGTAAAATATTAAACGTAACAATTTGGAGCAGAGCGAAATAATTTAATTCGCAAAACATGTACGTCCAGTAATAACTTCACGCAGTTTTCATGTTATGAATTAAAACGCCGTGAATCTTACCATGTAATGGTTAGCAGAGTAGATATCGGAATTAATCACCAAAATTCCTCATTTTTCACTCATTCACCACTAATGGCCCTCGTAGCGCAATGGGTATGACACTGGCTTCCTACACCGAGGGTTCCGGGTTCGATTCCAAGTCATTCGATTCGAGGTCACAATTTGATTTACTCAAACGTGGGTGTTTAGTGATGTATTTTGTTTCTGTAATTGGGCCTCCTGGCCTGTTGAAGCGTAAAAAAAAATTTAAAAAATGGTCGTTTCCATGATATGACACACAATGAGATAAATCTCACTTCTACAAAAGATTAATAAGTTTCAAAGAGAAACAATGGTCAGTTTCAGATTGGTAGAACGAGACAAAGTCTCATGTTCAATCTAACAGCGTAAGTAGACAGGTGCTCTCATGATACTTATATATCTCTACTCAAATACTCAAATACTCATATATCATGATGATATTATAACGCAATTTATTGTTAAATGTTTAGGTATTCAATAAATATACCTAAAAAAAAATATAAAAATATTTTAAATCAAGCTTGGTAAATATTTTTAATTTCGTAAAACAGGAGTATTTTATTCTAAGCCAATAGAATTTTTTTTTCAGAATTAAGCACCAATTAAAAGTTGTTAAAAATTCGTAGAATCAATTCACTCCACTAATTTATTATTGTACATTAATGCATAGATAATGAACGAAACTAAGTATAAATTGTGATGGCTCCTCTTCTTCGCCTTTCAGCTCGATCCTACTCCTAACTGAGTTTACGCCTTGTTAGAGGCAAACAAGCTATCTATCTACGTCGGGTGAAGGCTCTACGGTTTTTAACGTAGTATTTCCAAACACCCTCGCTTTATTCAAGACCTCCCCAGTTCACGTTGTGTAATTTTTTGTTTCGAACTATAGGGGATGAATTGGTTCTGTGGTAACCCTAACGCAAGCTAAACTTAAATTAAATACTGGGGTATGAAGTTCGTGAATGTTCATGGAAAACGCAAACAAAACTACCTAGCACGTCAATTAAGCCCTACGGTGCAATTGCTAAACATACTATGTTCCGTGGCCCTATATTATTTACCTATCATTCCTACGGACTGAAACCACTGCATCTGGTGTAGCTGCGCTTCCAGAGTGCGCGATCCTCTGCTCCCACGCCCTCTCCGCTCGATCCCCCATTGTCTTACCTGTATGGGATCGACCGCCATCCACTGGAAAGGTTAGTAACGTGCCGTTATCACATGCGCATGCACATTTAGAGTATATAGATCCCCTGAAAGCCCTCAAGTCCTTCGTAACCGCTCCTATGGGTGATTCCGTCTTCGACACCCTTGCTGGTTGATATTTTTATCTTCCGCCGTTATCTCGCTATGCTTATTCCTTACGATCCTTTATATTTACTCTTCATTATTCTTATATCAATTACATTGTTACGTTTATTTACTAGCCGGCCTAAGTTCCGTCACCTGTATCTGGCCCTATGTCTCATTCTAGTGGTACGGTGGGTTCTAATGGATAAAGGGGGTGTGGGAGGTATGTATAAATGTATGTGTACGCGAAAAATGTGTTTGCTTTAAATTCGGCCCCTCCATACCCAAAGGCTCATCGGTGACTGATCCCATCCTCCTTCTCCCGACACGAGTTCCGGATACGTTGACCTGAGCCTGGATGCGCCTTTTCATGTTGGGCCTCTTCTGTGCAAAGTACCGCACCATCCCTCGCGTCAGTGTCTGGCGTCCGGGCTCAGAGCCAGTTTGCCCCCCGAATTCCAACTCCTCCAGGTTAAACTAAGTTAAACTACGGTATATATACTGAAGCTACTGTAAAGATGGTCCCGGGCCACCTGTCAAGTCAAAAATATGCGAGTGGGGAGGGGGAGTTTCCTAGGCTCCCCAACCCTCGCCTGTGAGCAACTGCAGCCCATTGGCCATTCGCGACACTACAGTGACTGCAATCACCCTCCCAGGTAGTACTTATTATAATCTGGTATGCATCAATACGTTCAATCCATTCCAGACGAGGGAAGACATCCGCACGGGTGTTGTGCCACCCGTGAAGAGCCCCCTCATACACTACGTACGAATAGATACATACTAATAAAATATAATATACATACATATACATACATATACAATACATAAATAAATACTTGTAATGGTTGGTTGCCATGTGGTTTCACGAGGCCATGACCCCTCGTATTAGTAGATGGAAAGGTGGATCTGGACAGTAGGGATATGCCTAGCCCCTGGCCAGGGATGTCGGTGTATTTTCTCCAATTGGTGTACAGCTAGAATCCTGCCATCGGTGATGATGGGATCTGCCTAGTTTTCTCCGACTGATATGTAACTGGAGCCCTGCCATCGCTGATGGAGATGATGTTGTCACTATCGAAACTTCTCCTGACGATATATAGCTGCACCACCGCTAGTGATGGTGATGATGATGATGATACTATCGTAACGTCTCCTGACGATATATAGCTGAAAACCGCTAATGATGATGATGATGATACTATCGAAACGATTCCTGACTATATACAACTGGGACACTGCTAATGATGATGATGATGATGATGCTATTGAAACGTCTCCTGACAATATATAACTGGGACACTGCTAATGATGATGATGTTGATGATTCTATCGAAACGCCTCCTGACGATATAAAGCTGAACCACCGCTAGTGATGATGATGATGATACTATCGAAACGCCTCCTGACTATATACAACTGGGACACTGCTAATGATGGTGATGATGATGATGCTATTGAAACGTCTCCTGACAATGTATAACTGGGACACTGCTAATGATGATGATGTTGATGATACTATCGAAACGCCTCCTGACGATATAAAGCTGAACCACCGCTAGTGATGATGATGATGATGATGATACTATCGCAACGTCCCCCGACGATATATATCTGAAACACCGCTATTGATGATGATGATACTATCGGAACGCCTCCTGACGATATACAACTGGGACACTGCTAATGATGATGATGTTGATGATGCTATCTAAACGCCTCCTGACGGTATATAGCTGAACCACCGCTAATGATGATGATGATACTACCGAAACGCCTCCTGACGATTTATAATTGGGACACTGCTAACGATGATGATGTTGATGATGCTATCGAAACGCCTCCTGACTATATATAACTGGGACACTGCTAATGATGATGATGATGATAATACTATTGAAACGCTTCCTGACTATATATAACTGGGACACTGCTAATGATGATGATGATGATGATACTATTGAAACGTCTCCTGACGATATATAATTGGGACACTGCTAACGATGATGATGTTGATGATGCTATCGAAACGCCTCCTGACTATATATAACTGGGACACTGCTAATGATGATGACGATGATGATGCTATCGAAACGTTCCCTGGCGATATATAGCTGAAACACCGCTAATAATGATTATGATGATGATACTATCGAAACGTCTCCTGACGATATATAACTGGGACACCGCTAATGATGATGATGATGATACTATTGAAACGTCTCCTGACAATATATAACTGGGGCACTGCTAATGATGATGATGATGATGATGCTATGGGAACGTCCCCTGACGATATATAACTGGAACGCGGCATATGAAAAGACAAATAAATACCTAATTAATTAATTAATCATTCAATCAATCAATCAATTAAATAAATAAATAGAAGTAAATAAATAAGTTCGGCGTCGAGCACACGAGCCGCCCGATCCCTGGAAGTTCACACACATGCAGAGAAGGGTTAATTTGGCAAATTAATTCGCCCCTATTATGGTCAGTACGGATTCAACTTGCAAACACCTGTGGATAAACACATGTAAAGTTTACGGTACAGGGGTTAGCTTTCACTGTCGGCGCTTCTTCCGTCTCTGTCTGGGGTGTCGAACCCGAGACCATTCTTCTTAATCGTGCGCCACCTTTATATATCGTTATAATCTCAAAACGGAAAGAGGATGACATGACTTACCCATCTGCCGCCGATTATATCCATTCCAGTGCATCGTAGTTTCACTTTATGTACCTCACTTTATACCTAAGGATTGCGGACACTTGCCTTGCACGCGCATACGATTCACAGGCCCCTAATTAACTATAGTTCGCGACCTAACCTTTGATCCTGCCATTACGCGTTTATAAGTTTCCGTAGCTGGGGCTTAGTATCCAGCCTCTGCAACTATACGGTGTATATACTTTAATCAAACCGAAACTAGACATTATTTTCTTTTCTTTAAATTTATATTCCTCGAGATACCGGAATTAGACTCTAGCTCGACAATTGTAAGTATTCATATATCTTAATAATACTGCAACATGGTCCTTATTTCCGTCTTACGCATCCGTACTTACCCGGGTCACCGAGTATAAACAACCCCAATCTTACCGAAACCATTTTATGTAGTGAAAGACGCGGGATTTATATTCTTCCTAAAATGTAAAATGAACCCGGTCTAGGTGAAACATCCTTATTTAGTTTCAGGACAACGAGGTTTACGCGTTCCGCGAGGAACATGATATAACCCGATCTAAACGAAGGTAATTTTATATAATTTTAGGACAGCGGAACTTACAAATTTCATAAAGTATATCGTGAAGCCAATCTAGGCGGAGACACTACGTATATTTTAAACAGAGTAAGAGTTTAAATTTTACCATCAAGTCTAATACACCGCAAGAATGTCCTAGGCATAGTAAACAAAATAGCGGTCAAAACTGTAGTGTTTCTATGTTCATACGTTTTAGCTCAAAACGAATATTATAAGTTTCACATTTATAATACAAGACGCGAATTCTAAACGAAACATTTTAAAATAGTTCTAACCGAAATCTATATGTTTCATATTTATTAAATGAAACGCGAATTCTCGAACGAAAGCATTTTGTATAACCAAATGCAACGAAATCTTATATAGTTTATAAATAAGAAGACCCGGCCCCAGGCGGTTTTTATATATTTTCAATATAACGAGGCCCTACATCTTTATAGGTATAATATAACCCCGGTCTATCGAAACAATGTACTAGAAGTTTTTATATGTTTGAATACATGATATACGTTTTTTTTATATGCGTTTTTATACGCGAGATTTACGTTTTCGTACAATACAAAGTAACCCGAATTATACTAATGTGATCTTTATATAGGATCACAACCGCGAAGTTTACATCACTCCTAAAGTATAACCAGAACTAATTGAAACATTTTTTTTTCATAGTTTAAGTCCGCGAGGCAAATATCTTTCATAAAATATAAAATAACCCGAACCAAATTAAACATATTTTTACCTTATAGACTTTCCCCAACGCGCGTAATAATCCCGGCCACATGAAACGTTTATATATGTTTTAATAGCGCGAGACCTATGTTTTCCTATATAATATAAGATAACCCGGGCCGAACGAAAGCAATTTTATATACTTTATAAAATAGTGAAACTTGTACTTCTGTAAAACCGTAAATAAACCCCGACCCCCACGAGATTATTTTATATAATTTTTTAGAATAATGAAATTTTATACATCTGTAAAATTGTAAATAAGTCCCGATTCTCACGAGATTATTTTATATAATTTTCTAGAATAATGGAATTTATACATCTGTGAAATTGTAAATAAACCCCGATTCTCACGGAATTACTCTATATAATTTTAGACGAAATGAAAATCTAGATTATTATGGGCCGAACCTGATACCCCGCGAGATCAGCTATATATTTTTCACTAGACGTATTTTTAATCCCGAAATTTATTCGCTATAATTTTAACGGACTCTTACTATTAAACATAAACAAGAAAAAATTATTAAAATAAACTAAATATTCTTTCAAGAACTAAAATAAATCCGGTCTAATCGAAACATTTCATATAACGAAATATTATATGCCTTACAAATGTAAAAATTAAAATGTGTCCTCGCGTATTTAGCAAAAGATAGGTATTTTTATAAGACTTATTTAAAATCGAATCTGTTAGTAACAACCCTTTTATCTTTTAACAATTTCCCGCGTGTTTAGCATAAAATAGGTATCTTTATAACGCACAGCTAGTTTCCGGAGATCCGCCAATACTATTCCTGTATACTCTCAGTAAAACGAAAATTAACTAAATTTGAACCCTAGCGGTTCCTGAAATTCTGCGAGTATTATTCTGTGAACCTAGTAAGACGATAAAAATAATTAACTTTATAGAACGTAGTGATTTCCGAAGTTCTGATATGCCAAATTAATTACCTTTATAAAATAAAATCAAACCCGTACTCTGAGTTAAAACCCTTTTAACAGGACCTCGCGTATTTAGCATAAGATAGGTATTTTTATAAGACTTATTAACAATTTCCTGCGTGTTTAGCATAAAATAGGTATCTTTATAACGCACAGCTAGTTTCCGGAGATCTACAAATATCAGTTCTATATATGCCGGACTAATCAACTTTAATAAAGCGCAGTAATTTCCGAAGTTCTAATATGCCAAATTAATTACCCTTTATAAAATAAAATCAAACCCGTACCCCCCTTTTCTTTTATCGTGAGCAATCAACAATGTCGAAGAGTATAATTACCCGTACACCACTTTCACTTGATGTTAAACTATAATTTTCAACCACTGGGACACTATCACTATCACAAGTCGACGGTAACTCAAAAACCAACCGACGCGGATTTCGCACCCCCGTAGACGTCCACACCGACTGTCTCAATTCTGACTCCGCGTTACCTCTAATACCCCTCCCAGCAGCCAAAGGTCCTAAGTCGTGTGTTTCCAGGATTTTCAATATCCTACTTTCCTTGATACCCAAATCTTTGTCCCTTAGATTCAGTTTGGCAAAAAAAAACACATTCCCTCTTGGACCTGTCAGTTTGACTCCACCTTCTGTTGCGGTCCCTGTCTCTGTTTTGGGGCGGACTCGGTGGCTTCGGACGATTTAAATTCGCTTCGCAAGCGCGATAATTAATTTTTAATATTTAATTTCTACGTTCAGTCCATATTGTCGTTTGATCAACCGTAACCACAATCTATCGGGTACTCCCCTAATCATAGTTGATGTTTCTTCACTATCTACCATTATCATGTCCCGTTCCCTCGTATTTTCACTCGTCTTTATCGGAAATTTAACGTTTCTTGGCCGCTATATCATGGGATCAATTTCCATATATTCACCACGTGCACACTGCATACCTAGATATAACAATCATCCAAAGGTACTATACCTAATTTTAAATTAATTTTGGGCGATCTTTTCTCGTGGATCACCCAATGAATCCTGTCTTATGCCCGCGGCACCCCGCGCACAGGGACGTATTAAGTCCCTCTGTTGCGGAATTTAAACATAATTTGTAACCATTTATTATATTTTTATTGGCAGTAAGATTGATCCACAAAATAACTATGTTACATAGACAGTGAATATTCTCGAACAATATAATACTGGAAGAGTACTATTCGCTATAACACAATAAACTATTAATGTAAGTTAAAGTAAATTTTTAAATTCAGTGGAAAATTTTTAAGATCGTTTTGCTTTTAATTTTTCCCAAAACAAAATAAATAAATAAATAAATAAACACACAAATACACACTCACACAAACCACTATTGGACATGTTTTTCTTATTCTTTTATCGATTGTATGTATGTGTTTTCGCGTAATTGGCCCAAAACTCTGTACATCAATTATTGTTTTTTCTTCAAAGATTGATTAATTATATGGCTGTAAGAAACCCAATAAATGAAAATAAATAAAATAAATAAGTAAATAAACCTCCAGTGCCGCAGGCAAGGCGTCGGATTAATTCAGTGCTTATTTATTGCCAAGGTACTGGACGCCTCCGCTGATAACTATATACCACTCACCATGTTCTTAGAGGTGTGTTGAAAGATTGCTAGTATCTGTCGAATCGGTCTCAAGTAGTTGTCTGTATTTGTACGTTTATCATTATTACATGCTCTTGCTATATCCGTTCCACTTCACATTATTGTTCCTCCCGTCTTTGAATTTCTATCACACTATGTTCTCCTATGTTTTTGGTACTTATATACTTGCTTTTTACTTGCATTTACTCCTATATATATGGTACGCACAAGCGCTGCGCACCAATCTCGACGCTATTTTTTAACCCAAAAAAAATGTGGAAGCTCGCTCGGAATTAAAAAATAGGCTAATAGGGTGGGTCTCCGCCTCGCGGTATCAGAAATTCACCGTGGTAAATATTTTTACCACAGGCGAAGACGAATGAATTTAATTTAAAAAAAAAAGAGAATTTAATTTATTCAAAAATACAAAAAAATCTAACACTTAGAAAATTTAGAAATTAAACACTTTTTTCACAAATTCGGCTTCGCGAACGGGCAGAGTAACGAGGTAAAAAATGTTAAAGGGGCGATTTCGAATTTAAGATGCATTTCCTCTCAGACTAATCCAATATCAATTTTTATGACGAAATCTAATAGGAAATGACATGCCGATTGCGGTGATATACGACATGTCGGGTTTGGTTCAATTTAATATCACTCATCTTGGTGATGTTTTGCGCGTTACGCAGCATCCGGCCCGCCACGTACCGTTAACGTGCGGTCCATAAAACCCGACGCTGGCTATTGGCCGTGTCAGGCGGGTGAAGATGCTGTTAACTTCGCCCACCTGCACGACCACCTAGGGAATCTATTGCGCAGTTATTAATTTAACTGCCAAAGATGATAAAAAATGTGTTTAAATAATTATAATAGCAGCCCTGGGCAAGGGAATCTGCTCATCTTTAGATTAAATAACCAAAACCTTTATCTTCCATCAGTTTTCGAAATTAAAAGACCGCCAAACCCCCGTTTATTAAAATTACAAGCAACAAACAAGAAATAAAAGTTACATAAAATTACAAGGTTTAAACAAGAAATAAAAGTTACATAAAATTACAAGTAATAAACAAGAAATAAAAGTTACATAAAATTACAAGTAATAAA